>VZRV01007903.1:0-33333 GCA_013398115.1 Falcunculus frontatus | reverse complement strand
CCATCCCATCCCATCCCATCCCATCCCATCCCATCCCATCCCATCCCTTCCCTGTGCCATGCCATGCCATGCCATGCCACCCCCTGTCCCTGTCCCTCACTGATGGCAGCGATGAACTTGTCGAAGTGGCTGAAGGGGACGAGTGGCTCCGGCAGCTCCCGCAGGAAGAGCTTCAGCGCCCCGGTGACAACGTGGATGTCCTCCCAGCGCCCGTCATCCAGGTCCAGCTGTTCGTCTGGGGGTGGGGCAGCAGCTCAGCTGTGTCCAGAACCCCAGGGATGGGGGGGGGGTCCCCAGCTGCCCCCTCCCTGTCCCTCCACCCCTGGAGGGGGATTATACCCCATTGTCCCCCGCTGTCACCGCGGGTTACCGTACCGTGCTCCACCTTGTAGCGCAGTTTCTGGATGGTGGCCAGGTTGCCACTGACCCGGTACAGCCCATCGATGTCCAGACCTGGGCAGATGGAGATGGGGGAAAGCTCCCAGTTAAACAATTCTCCCTGAGATGGGACATTAGGCACTCTTGAGGGAACTCCAGGTCCCCATGTGTCCCTGCTGTCCCCTGCCGGATGCCCACAACCAGGTGGCACACGGTGACAGTGACTGGTACAGCTGTACCAGTGCCCACAGCAGCCAGCACCAGCATTCCAAGAAAAACCCGAGCATCCCGTGTAGGCTGTCCCCAGAGCTGACCCCATGCTGGTGCCCCAGGCTGTCCCTGTCCCCAGGGCGGTACCTCTCCTCTCCACGGTCTGGATGCACTGCAGGACGAAGCGTGGCACCGTCCCCCGCTCCCGCTCACACAGCGCCAGCAAAGAGCAGCCAAAAACTTGGTCTGGGAACACAGCGGGGACATGAGCATGGCCAGGGGACAACAGGAGGGTGGCTAGTGCAGGACAGGGTTGGGGACAGAGGGTCCTGTTCCCATAGGAGCGTGCCACCAAGGTGGCTGGAGGTGATGGGACATGCCCGAGCCCATCACCAAGATGTTGGGTCACGGCTGGGCTTGGTCACTCAGGCCGGTGTTCCAGCTCCATCCCTGGCTGTCCCCACCTTCCCTCCAGCCTGAAGACATCCCAAGGGACTCAGCCCCATTTCAGGACCCACCCTTGATGGGCCCTGTCCCAACACCCCATCCCAGCACCCACTCTGGCTTTACCCTCATCCCAGCACCCCATCCTGCTCCAGTCTAATCCCAGCACCCCATCCTGCTCCAGTCTAATCCCAGCACCCCATCCTGATCCAGTCTCATCCCAGCACTCCATCCTGATCCACTCTCATCCCGGCATCCCATCCCGATCCAGCCCTTTCCCAGCACCCCATCCTGCTCCAGTCTAATCCCAGCACTCCATCCTGATCCAGCCCCATCCCAGCAATCCCCTTGATGTATCCCCATCCTGACACCCACTCCTGATCCATCCCCATCCCGGACCCCATGCTAGCACCCCCCGACCCATCCCCCCACACCCACCCTTGATGTAGCCCCTCTCCCGCAGGGATTGCAGCGTCGGCCGCCTCTGCAGGAACTTGCGGAGTTTGTTCCGTACTCTGTTGGTGTCACTCTCGGCACTGCCCGTCAGCTGCCCGGCGGCTGGCGGGGACACGGCACCCGTCAGCACCACCCCGAGGGACCGACCGGGGCGCTCCCGGCTTGTGCCGGCCCCGGGGACCCCGCAGGGTGGGCGGTTCTGCCAGGGCCCCGTGCCCACCCCGGCTGCCGCTGCTCACCTGCCCTCCTCTCCTCGCCGCCCCCCAGCTTCTCCCGGGAGCCGAATTCAGCCCGAATTTCGGCATCCTCCTCTCCGGGGATGTCGGAGCCCTAAGGAAGAGGCACGGTGAGACGCCGGGGCCCGTCCCCGGGGCGGCCGCGGGGCGGGGGGGGGGCCCTGCTCACCCTCCGGCCGATGCTGTCGGCGATGGCCCGCTGCCAGGCGGTGATGATCTGTTCTGAGTCGTGCTGGATGAGGAATTCCGAGCCCTCCCGCGTCCTCAGCTGCCGGAGCAACAGGCAAAGGTCAGGGAAAGGGCACGGGGCTGCCGCAACCACCCGGGTTTGGGAACCAGGATGTGGCTGAGCCCGGCACCAACTCCGGTGACACCAAACGGTTCCGTCTGCCGGGGAGCTGGAGCGGCTGGAAACCTCCTCCCTGTGCAAAGCCCGAGTGGAAAAACCCTTCTGGGAGCCAGGATGTCCCTTGGTGACCTCTCCATGCCCATCAGAACGGGACAGTGACTGGCAGTGCAGTGTGTCCCTGTGCTCCCACCCCGGCACATCCCCAGTGTCCCCACTTCCATCCCCTGCACCCCCGCTGGGATGAACTGGGCAGGTGTTGCCCTGTGGCAGGTGTTGCCCTGTGGGCCACGTGTGGACCGTGGGGTGAGACCAGTGTCCCTCCTGCTGTCACCTGCTCACCTCCAGGACATTCTTCTTGCTGGACTTGTCCCTGCCGGCCCAGGTGAGGGTGGCCCCGCGCAGCTCCACCGTGTGCTCGGGAGTGGTCAGGGTGCTGGGGTGCCTCTGTGGGGACAAGGGGATGAGGATGGCACCCGCCCAGAGGGGATAGGGGCACCGGGATCCTGCTGGAGGGTGTGGGCTGCCCTCCTCCAGAAAGGCAAGGTTGCCACATGTCCTCTGTGGGACCCCTGTTCCCTCCTGTGCTCTCTGCAGGACTAGGACGTGGGACTGCTGTGTGGTGGGGTGAGGGTCATGGCCACCAGCTTGAGGACAGCCAGGCCCTATGGCTGCCATCACCTCAAGGGACATTCCCAGCCCTCCCCAGGGACACCAGGAGGCTCTAGCTTTGGGGTCCCTCTCAGTGACACTGTGGGAGAGGACGGCTGCCCCCAAGGAGGGGGTTTTGCAGTGGGAGAGCATCAGACCCACTGCTTCTCCTCGTGCCCTGGTTTCGGGGTGCTTTGGCCATGGTCCCCCTTCCCCAAGAGCCTCTGCACCCCCAGACAGAGCCCTGAACCCCCAAGGTGAGGCCAGCACCGTGTCTCCCCCAGCTGTGGGTCCCCTGTCTTCAACCCCTTCACCACTGTCACCACAGGGTGTTGCAAGATCCATGGCAACTTCTGCATCCGGCAGTGGCTGCTGGGCACTGCGGGGGGAACTGGGCCCCGGCGGGGGACTGGGGCTGGCACTGCTTCCTCCTGCTGGCTCCCCCCAGCTCCGGGTGCCCCACAGGCATCCCTGCGGGGAGCGTGTGTGTGTGCACCAGGGGAGCGAGCGGACATGTCTCAGCACTGGGGTCCCTGTGCAGGCCACCTGCCCTGGCCTGGGGGTCCTGGTCCCATCCTTCAAGTGCTGATCCCCCCACATTGCCAGGGGTCCTGTTTTGTGGGTGCTGGCCCTGTCCCCTGGATGTTGGCCTCATCCTATGGGTGCTGGTTCCGTCCTGCAGGCTTTGACCCCATCCTGTGGATCCTTGCCCTGTCCTATGGATGCTGGTCCTATCCTGCAGATGCTGGCCCCATTCTGTTGGTGCTGGCCACGGTCCCCCTCCTCCAAGAGTGCCTGCACTCCCTAGACAGAGCCCTGAACCCCCACCCCAGAGGTGAGGCCAGTGCTGTGTTCCCCATGGGTGCCTGCCCCTACCCTACACGTGTTGGCTGCATCCTGAGTCCTTGCCCAGTCCCATGGGTGCTGGCCCTGTCCCATGGGTTCTGGTCCCATCCCATGGGAGCTGCCCCACCCCGAGGCCATTGGGGCTCTCACCAAGGCACTGGCAGCCGAGTGCTTGGAGTCCTTGAAGAAGGTGAGGATTCCCCCTTCCAGCACTGTCCAGGAGGAGCTCCAGTTCTTCCTGGGGAACAGAGCAGGGGTCACACAGTGGGACAGCACAGCCCCTCCACACTGCTGGACTCCTGTCTCCAGTGGCAGGGGACACTGGGATGTTCTTACCGGAGCCGCTTCCCTCTGTCCAGTGTCTTGGTCCGGTTGAGCACCCCGGCTTTTTCCAGGCTTTTAAACTGGAAAGTAAAGGTGGGGGTGTCAAATCTGCCCCCTGCTCTCCCCGGTGCCGGGGTGGGGGCAGGCTGGGTGTCCCTTGCTGGGTGCTCACCTTCTCCTCCTTGCTGCCCGCTGCCGGTGACACGGTGCCATGCCAGGCCAAGAGCCCGCTGTCCTGGCTGGAGCCGCTGCTGGCCCGCTCATGGCGACCACCCAATGGCACCTGGGCAGGGAGGGGTCAGGTGATGCCCGAGGTGCCCCTGCCAGGAAGAGCTGTGCTGTGCACCCACAGCACTCCAGAGCCCCTGCAGCCCCTGCTCTGGGGGCTTGTGAGAGTGTTTATCCCTGGCAGTCACCCCTATCTGCATCTTTGTCCCTGATCCTGTCCCCATCCCCATTGCTGTCCCTGTCCTTGTCCATAACCCATCCCTGTCCCCATCCCAGTTCCTACCCCTGTGCTCATCCCTCTTCCACTCCCTGTCCCTTTCCCTGTCCCCATGCCCATCCTCTACCCTGTCCCAACCCCTATTCCCATCCCCTCCCATCCCTATCCCGTACCGTGTCAGGGGCGAAGTGCTCAGGGTAGAACACGATTCCCTCGGGGTGGCTGTGCCCATACCAGCCCGGGGGAGAGCCCAGCTCCTCGGGGTGCCTCGGGGACAGGCAGAGAGAGGCCCCCTGATTGTAGGAGCCCACGGGCGAATAGTCCTCCTCGGGATAACACTCCAGCTCATCTGGAGACAGGTCGGGATAATCTGTTTCTGGAGTGGGTGGCTGGAGAGAAGAGACAAGTCAAGATCTTGTGCCCTACCAAGAGATCTGCATCCCTGTGCGGCTCACGTAGGTGGGGGCTGCCCCCTCTCCATCATCTCCATTCCCATCTCCATCTCAATCCTCGTCTCCATCTCCATTTCCATTCCTGTTTCCATCTCCATCTCAATTCCAGTATCCATTCCCATCTCCATGTGCACCTTCACCTCCATTCCCATCCGTCTCCCATCTCCAACTTCATCCCTGTTTCCATCTCCAGCCCATCCCTGTTTCCATCTCCATTCCCCTCCCTTTCTACATCTCTGTATCTGTTCCCATCTCCATCTTCTTCTGTCATCTCCACTCCCATCTCCATCTTTCTTTCCATCTTCATCTCCATTGCATCTTCCATCCTTTCTCAATCTTCATCTCTTCCTCCATTTTCATCCCATCCCTGTTTCCATCTGCATTCTCATCCCCTCCTACACCCCTGTATCCATACCCACGTCCATCTTCATCTTTCATCTCCATTCCCATCTGTCTCCATCAGTTTCCATCTCAATCTCCATCTCCACTGCATCTCCCACCCCTCTCTCAATCCCATCTCTGTCTCCATTTTCACCCCATCCCTTTTTCATGTCCATTCCCATCCCTGTCTCCCCCCCACCCCAAGCCCATCCCCGCGCCTCGCCAGGTGCTCACCCTCTGCTCCATTGGGCCGTACCGCGTCCCCCCAGGGTGCATCTCCCGGGGGCTGCCTGTGTCTCCCGCAGTGGGGGGGTCCCACGAGGTCTCACCTGTCACCGAATTATAGAAAAAAGTCTGTCCGCTTCCTTGGTCCACGTGCTGTTCCCACTCGGGAAGCTCCGGGCTGTGTGCGAGTGAGGAGGCAGGAGAGGCGGCGGGACTCACTCCATCGGCCGCCTGCCCAAAGGGACAATCCCACGTGGTCTCGCCCGTCACTGGGTTATAATAAAACAAATGTCCACTGTCTGTGTCTGTGTAGGTTTCCCAGTCCGACACGGAGCCTCTGGGCTCCTCTGGGGCTGAGCTGGCGGCCGCAGCCTCTTCCTGCAGCTCCTGGATGTTGAGGTAGATGGGATTGGGTGTCTCCTCTGACTCCTTGCGTGCCTGGGGGGACAGGGATGTGTCACTACAGCAGATGGGACGGCGTTCCTGGGATGTCCCCACTGTGGTGTCCGGGTGGCAGCTGGGTGAGGGGCCGAGGAGCCGGATCCTGCCCTGGCACCCCTGCTCACCCCCTGGCCTGGGCCCCCCCAGAGCGTGGGGCAGGAGGTGCCGGCGATGGGGTGTAGGTGGCCAGGAGGTGGAGAGGGGCACCCACAGCACCCAGAGTGGGGCAGGGAGCACCCACTGGCACAGGGATGAGCATATGGAGAGACATCGAGGTCCCCAGTGCCCACACCCGTGTCACTGCTGCCCGTGTCACCTGCTGCTGGCAGCACCCTCACAGCCAGCACCACCTCACTGGCACCTGCATCACCCACTGCGGGCAGCACCTGCAGCAGCACCCGCACCACTGGCACCCGTGTCACTCCACCATCAGCATCTGCAGCAGCACCTGCACCACTGGCACCCGTGTCACTGCATCATCAGCACCTCCACCATCAGCACCTACATCATCAGGCCCTGCATCACTGGTATCCATGTCACGCACATCATCAACACTTACGTCACCGGTATCCACTCATGCAGCACCTGCATCACTGGTACCTGCATCCCTGCATCATCCACACCCACATCACTGGTACCTGCATCACCTGCTGTGTGCAGCACCCACATCATTGGCACCCAAACCTTGAACACCCACAAACTCTGCACTGACATCTGTGGCCCCAGCATCTCCAACGTGCTCATTCCCTGCACGCTCAGCCTCCGCTCCCATCTCCCAAGCAACAGCATCCCAAAACTCACACCCAATCTCGCCCACGCTTGCACCCCAGCACCCTCAACACCAGCACCCCAGGACACCTCCTGCCCCCACATGACTGATACCAGCACCCGCATTACCTGCACCCTCATTACCTGTGCCCTGGGACACTTCCAGCCTCCTGGGACACAGCCCCAGCCTCCCGCCCAGAGCCGGATGCTGAACCAGACAGTCTCATCACCATATCCCAAAATAACATCCCCGGCATCAGCCTGTCTGACCCCCACCCGTGGGGCTGCTTGGGGTGGGGGGATGCATCCCCTGGGACCAGGAGGGTACTGCCAGCAGGGAATCCCCTTCCCAGCACTCTTTGATCTCCCCAGTTTTATGGCCTGAGTCTCTCACTAATGGCTGTGGGGACAAAGGTCCCAGCCCCAGCCCTGCCCATCACCCCGAGGGAGGTGACAGTGGGTGCAGTGTCCTTGGGGACACCCTGGATCAGAGTGGGACAGCAGCTCGATGACACCCCCTCATCCTCCCCCCATCACCCCACGACCCCTCCCACCACGGTGAGCAGGGCAAGAAGCCACTGGGGGCCACCCTCCTCCCGGGGATGAGGGACATGAGGGTGGCAATGGGGGATCCCTGGCACAGAGCCCCCCCCCCCCAGCACCTCTCTCTCCCCACTGGGTGCATCCCTGAGGGGTTCTTACCCCTGGGGGGGGCTCGGTGCCCCTCCCTGCTTTGGGATGGGCATTGTGGCACCTGCCGGTGCCCATAAACCCCCAGGGAAACCCAAGGGGGAAGTTGGGGAGGAGTGGCCCCAAAACACCCCCCTGTCCCCTGGCTGGGTGCACCCTCGGGTGCTGCCTACCTTCCCCAAGTGCAGCAGCTGCAGCACCCTGCTCTGGGCCCGCTGCGGACCCCCTGGCGCCCGGTCACCCATCGCGGTGACACCGGGGCAGCACTGGGGGCACCGGGGTGGGGACAGCCGTGGGGACACCACGAGGCCCTGGTAACGCCGCTGGCGCCCTGAGTCGGGCCCTGCACCCACTGCTTCCTGCTGGGTTTGGGGAGCGGAAGAGACGCCCAGGGCGGAATTGGCTTCTCTGGGGGTTGTTGTCACCCGTCCCCCACAAACTGCCACTCGTCACCCGCTCTGGCAAAGCCAGGGCCAAGCGAGCAGGAATCGCTCTGGGATGATCCCCCCAAATTTAGGGTGGCCCATCTGGTGTCACACTGCTCCACCGGAAGCTGATCTGGGGCTGCTGTGTCTCCACAACACCAGTATTGTCCCATCCCATCCCACGGGTAGGGGTGCACATGGTGGCAGGACGAGGCCACCATGGTCCTGCCATTGCCCGATGCTGGATGGTTTTGGCACCGGTTGGATTTGGGCAGGGAAGGGGAATGCTCCCGTGGTGGCACTGGGCTTGGGGACTATGCTGGGTCACCCCCAGAGGGGGGTCAGTGGCTTTGGGTGTGCAAAGGGCACAGATGGGGGCACAAGGTGTAAAATGGGGTGAAAATGAGGTGAAAATGGGGTGTAAAACACAGTCCCCTACCACCACCACCCCATTTCCTCCAGCCACCACCCGAGGTGGCACAATCCCTCCAGCCCCCCTCGAAGTGGGGGACACCGAGGCTTGGGGTGCTCCAGGTGTCTGGGGTTACTTCAAAGTGAGGTGCTCGGGGACAAGTGAGGAGGGGACAAGGTCGTGGGACCTACCCCTCTGCCACTACTGTCTCACCCCGTGTACCCAGCCCGTGTTGGTGGCAGGTGAGCAGCTGGGGGTAGCCCCACCCTCGGGTGCCCCCCGGGGGAGGGGCAGCCCAGGGGGCGCTGGGCAGGGCCCTTTGCTACTTACTGGTGTGGGGTGAGCGTGGGTTTGGGGTGTCGGGGCGCTGGCCTGTGCCGGGGTGCACCCAGCACCCACCTCGGTCCTTGGGTGCTGCGCCCAGGTGAGGCACCCGCCCCGGCAGGGAGGAGCTGCCGCGCTTCCCTGTTAACCCCTTCCTGTCTCCTGTCATCCCCGAACGCTCCGGGTACCTGAGGGGGACACCCAAAGCCCCTCTGGGTGTCACCGAGTCCCCCCTTGCCCCGGGGACCACGGGGCTCTGGGGCTGGGAGAGCCCAGGGGTGCCCATGGGGGGGGGAAACTGAGGCACGGGCCGGGGGCTGAGGGTGTGCGGGGGGTCCCAGTGCGGGGGGTCACTCACACCCCCGAGATGGTTAATTCTGGCAAACCCCTATGGGGGGGTCACCTGCAGGTTTGTTCCATGAAGTCAGGTCAGTGGGGGGACGTGGGGGGTCCCAATGGTGGCTGCAGTGCCGGGGTGTCACCCCACCCTCTGCTGGGGGTCACAAGGGTCACAGTGGGGGAACGCGGCCACTGAATCAGCCGAGGGGCTCAGGCTCAACACCCCTACCCGCTAACCCCCCCCAGCGCAGCTTCTGGGGACAGCAGCGGGGATGTCACCGTACCTGAGCCGCGGGGCCGGCCCCCGGCCACCTCCTGGCCACGTCCCTGTCCTTGCCGGAGGCGCAGAGGGTCTCGGAGCGGCTCTTCCCGAGGGGGCGAGCGTGTCCTGGGGGGTCTCCGCGTGCCCCCATGGCAGTGGCACCGCGTGGTGCTGGTGTCATCCGCACCAGGTCATCCAGGGACTGTGAAGGTCTCACAGGCTCAGCAGTGTGCGGCGTCAGCCCTGAGAGGATCCGAAAAGAGCTGAATGATGGCGGTGAGTCCCTCTGGAGCAGCGAGTCCCTCCTGGGCACCGAGTCCCTCCTGGGCACCGAGTCCCTCCCGGGCACCGAGTCCCTCCTAGGCACCGAGTCCCTCCTGGGCACCGGGCATCCTCCTGCCGGCTCCCCCGGCTCGGCGGCGCTGATGAACTGGTACTCGTAGGCTGGCGGGGGCTGAGGGACGAGCGTGGCCGGCTCTGTCGCAGTATGTCCCGATGGCGGGGGGTCAAGCGGGGCTGGGGCGGCGATGGGCGGCAGCTCCTTGACGTACTGGGCCGGGATGTAGAAGGGCCGGGCGTCCCCGCTCCTGCGGACGTGCCACCAGTGCGGGTTGGTGCGTTTGAGCAGGACATAGCGCTCGTTGGGTTTGATGGACACCAAGGTGCCGTCCTTGGCGCGGTACTCGAAGCCGTACTCCACCAGCACCAGCGCCTCCTCCGCCGGCCCCGCCGCCTCCATGGCCTCCCGGCGCCTCCGCCTGCGGGACACGGGCAGGGAAAGGGTGACGGCAGCGCCCAACCCCTCCTGGGGTGAGGACCCCTCAGCTCAGCTCCCTCGGGGTCCCCACTCAGCTCTAGCCCTACGCGGCCGCTCCGCAAACCGCCCGAACCTGCTGGAACAGCCCTGGGGTCACCGCCACCATCCTTGCCACCGTGCCCGAGACACCAAAGCCACCGAGCCCCAAGTTGCTGAGCCCCCGAAGCCCCCGAGCCCCACGTCCCCGAGCCCCCGGGCCCCGCTCTCACCTGCGGCCGGCGCTGGGGCGGGTGCGCGCCCGTGGGTGCCGCTCGTGCCCGCGCCGGGCTGGTCCCGACTCGCCCGGTTTCCGCCGCCGCCTCGACGAGAGACGGGGCCGGGCTCCGCGGCGGGGTGGGTGCCCGGCCCCCGGCTGCAGCACGGGATGGTGGGGCGCGTTTCCTCCCCTCGGTGGGCGGGAAGGGACGCTGGCGGAGGGGACCCGCTGCCGCCCGACGAGGAAACGGCTCCTCGGGAGGTTCCTGCCGCAGGAAGGGCCCAGCCCCGCGGCTCAGCCGGGATCTGCGCTGCTGCCGGATCTGGCACGGCCTCCCTGGGCAGTGGGATGGGGACCCCATTAGGGGGGCCCCATGGGAGCTGCCCTGCCCTGGTTTTTGTCCCCACGCACCCCAGCGAGTTCTGCTGTGCTGGTGGGCACACCCCAAATCCTCCTGGCACATGGATGGTGGGGAAAACAACAGTGGGAGAGGCTGACACCAGTGGGGAGCAGATGGGAAGGAAAATGGGGCAGGGAAAATGGGGAAGGGTCAAGCAAAGTTGCCCAAGCAAAACCCTGGAGGATGGAGGATGGGCAGGGAGGATGGAGGATGGAGGACAGAGGACAAGGGACAGGCAGCATCCCCATTCCCAATCCTCTTTCCACTGACACTGTCAGGTTCAACCTGTGATTTGGTCCTGCTGCAGAGAAGCAAACTCAGAAATCACTTCACTTGTTGTTAAATAGACTTTAATTATTTTTGCGTGGGGAGGGGTTAAAGGAAAATAAAATTTCTCCCGAGGATGAGCAGCAGCAGGCGGGGAGGAGCGGCCCAGCTCTCCCCAGCTCTTCCCGGCGGCCACGGCGCTGGCTGGGCTCTCTGAACGGGAGATGCTCGGGGCACCCACGGTCCCCCTGGGGCGCGCAGGTCCCTAAAGGCACAAGTGTCACTTTGTCCCCTCCCTGTGCAGCTCTATCACCCAGAACAGCCCAGTTGTGCAAAACCCCCATGTAAAAAAATACCAGTTTTCAGTATCGAACGTCCTAAAAAACTAGAGCTTTGATCAATGTCAGTTCTCCACACCCTTGATTGGAATTCCGGGATGACACCCTGGAGAGCCGCTGGGAGGGGACACTGGCACCAGGAGAGTGACAGGGAACAGCACCCGGTTAGTGTGAAGGGGGATGGATTTCTCCACCCCCCTTGTTCGGCCCTGGGTGGGCAGAGGGTCCCTCCGCAGGGCAGGAGCACCCACCCCACATTGTCCCTGTCCCCAGGGCAGGGCCAGGCGCAGGACGGGCTCTCAGGCAGGGGGGCTCTGCTCTGTCCCTCCCGCCATCCCCATCCCGAGGGCAGTGTCGAGGTCAGTGCCAGGCTACAGGCTGGGCTCTGTGCTGGCCTCCAGCTGCCGCTGGTACCGCTGCCGCCGCTCGCAGCGCGGGCACGACGGGGCCCGGGCGTGGCAGTCCCGGTGGAAGACGGTTTTGCATTCGCTGCACCTGGCAAAGAGGGGAAAAAACCAAACCCGCTGTGTTGGTAACGTCAGAGCAAAGACCAAAGTTCCCCCACTGAACCAGGGGACGCTTCCCTGTCCTGATGTGTTTTGAGCACTCGCTGAGCAGAGCCCCAGCCCCAGCCCCAGCTCCGGAGAAGCCTCGAGCGCAGGAGAAGCACCTGCTCGGGCGGAACATCCCCCCCCCCGGCAGCTCCTCACCCCCCTCGGCAGCTCCGAGCGCAGCGGCTCGGCCGGAAGGAGCGCGGTGGGCGCTGCCAATGTGTGAGAGAGAGACGGGAGTGAGGTTTGAGCTGAGGTTTGTGCCCTGCTCTCCCAGCCTCGAGTGCAGCTTCGAGGGTGCGACAACAACCCCTGCAACAACAAACCCTGTGACACGGACCCTGAGACACTGACCCTGTGACACCAAACCCTGGACATCGACCCTTGCGACACTGACCCCTTGGCACCAAACCTTGATGCTGGTCCCTCAACACCGACCCCTGTGACAGCACCGCTGTTGGGGACCCTCTGCTGGCCACGGCTGGGGGGGGGATCCCCACCCTGACAGCAGGACCCACACGTGGCAGCGACACAGTGGGGACAGTGGAGCTGCAGGGAAGGGACAGACAGCCAGGAGGGAGCTGCCCTTGAGCAGGTGGCTCCATGGAGGTGTCGGAACTCCCTGACGTGGCTCAGCAGCAGCAGGAATGTGACACCTGCTGAGGACCCCAGCTCGGGCAGGGGTTTCACTGCTCAGTCACCAGCAGAAACGTCGCTGCTATGAGGGCTGAGGTCAATTTTTGGGCTGTGATCCCCAGCTCCTCAGTGGCAGCAGAATGTGGCTGAGCCACATGCCAGCGGGGCAGCCGGATTTACCTTCTCTGTGCAAATACCCGGTGCACAATCCAGGCGTGAACAGCACCGAACACCTTAATTCCCCCAAGGATGCGTGGGAGAGGGGCAGAGAAACACCCAGCAGTGCCAGGAAAGGGACCACGGCATCACAGCTGGGGCCAAATCCTGCTCTGGAGAGGAGCTGCAAACCCTGAGGGACCCAGGAGAGGGAAAGGCTCGTGCACGGACAGACGGGATTCGGGATGGAAAATACGCATTTCCCCATTGGAACACACTGCCACTGGCCTCTCCACCTCAGCAGCGGTGGCAGCTGCTCCCCAGGTGTGGGGGGATTTGGGAAGCTGGGTTTTACTCGGTGTGGTTCTGAGTGAGAAGTGGCATCTCCTGCCTCCACCTCCCCCAGAGCTGCCAGAGCAGGAGAGGGTCCTGCGCTGGTGGGGTCATTGTTTGAGGCGCTGCAGACACATCCTGCAGCGAGTGCCGGTGTGACCTGGCGGCCCCGGGGCGGGCAGAGGGGCAGGAAGCCGCGTTTAGCTCCGCGAGGATGTCGGCTGAGCTGCTTTCCTGCTGCACAACCTCCTCCGTCAGGGTGAAAAAGAAAGACGTCAACAAACTTCAGAGTTCGGCTCCACGGGACACGAGACCTCCGGCCGGCCGCCAGCCAGCTCAGCCCTGCGTGCCAGCACTTTCCAGAGCCTGGCTGCTCTTTTTCCAGGGAAAATCGGTCCCCTGGGGATGGTGTTGATCTCGATAATGAGCTCAGTGCTGTCCCCGTGGCAGGGAGAGGAGCGAGCAGCGCTGCTCCTCCTCCACAGACACACTCGCAGCCCTGTAACACATGGAGCACCCACGGATCCTCGGGATTTTCTGCAGGTTCTGGGTGGTGCTGCTCACTTTTAGGGATTGCCAGGCAAAGCGAGGCCACGCAGCCCATCAGCCTGTGAAATCTCTCTGTCAGGACTGTGCTCAATGCCAAATAGGATAAGACAGCACAAGAGGAAATGGCCTCAAGTTGCCCCAGGGGAGGTTTAGGTTGGATATTATGGAAAATTTCTTCACTGAAAGAGTTGTCCAACCCTGGCACAGCTGCCCATGGCAGTGATGGAGTCTCCATCCCTGCAGGGATTTAAAAGCTGTGTGGATGTGGCACTTGGGGACAGGGGTCAGTGGTGGCCTTGGCAGTGCTGGGGGAGTGGTATGACTCAATGATCTTGCAGGGCTTTTCCAACCTGAACGATTCCAGGATTCTATGACATAACCATGGAGATGTGGATCTCTCCACCTACAGTGGAGCAGGGTCCTGGGCTAGAAGGACCCTTCAGCAAACCCTGATGGTGGTGGGGATGAGTTCCCCTCTAGCACCATCCCCATCCCGATTCCAACTTCTGTCCAGCTGCTGCCTCCTGACCCACAGCTGACCCCACTGCAGGACAGGTTCCTGCCTGTGAGGGATGGGAGCTCTGTGGGCAAGCGAAAACCCCAGTCAAAGCCAGCGTCACTTCTCTCCTGCTGGGAACATCCTCAGCCTCTCCCAGTACTTCCCACAGTGCTGCCCACCATCCATCTCTGCTCACAGAGCAGCTGTGGCTGCTCCTGGATCCCTGGAAGTGTCCAAGGCCAGGCTGGATGGGGCTTGGAGCACCCTGGGACAGTGGAAGGTGTCCCTGCCCATGGCACAGGGTGGGACTGGATGGGTTTTAAAGTCCCTCCAACCCAAACCACTCTAGCATTCTCTGAACTCTGAGTCCATGTGTCCGTCCTTCCCTCCATGGCTGCAGAGGGATGTAGCACAGTCCCACTGCTGCTTACCCTTCCCTCTTGCAGCCCCTGCAAGGGGTCAGACCGACCCTGAATGGGAGAGGCACTGGCCAGGTGAGCAAGACAGGGACATGCAGAACCTTTCTCCTCCTCCTCCTCTTCCTCCTCCTCCCTCCAGCCCCTTGGCTGCCCTGGCACCCAGCAAGGCCTTTGCAGGCTGACAGCAAGGTGCTGGTGGCTCTGCATCTTCAGTCTGCAAAGCCACCTCTCTTGGTGACATCTTGGCTCTGTGAGGATGGTCTTCTCCTGCCCCAAACAGCCTGGATTTGGTTCAGAGCATCCTGGGGCTGATGGGTCCCATGAGGACATGGGCATGAGGATGTGGGCACTGTGAGGATGAGTCCCACAAGGATGGGGGAACCACAAGGACATGGCACCCACAAGGACATGGGCACCACAACACGGCTCCCCTGGCTGAGAACATGGGAACCACAAGGTCATGGGCATCACGAGGATGCACAACCACCTCAGAGCCATTTCCAATCTCCCCTGTGCCTTGGAAATGCAGACCCTGAGCATAAGTCAGGGGGCTATTGGGACTCCTGGAGGAGCCAGGCTGTGCCCTTGACGGGCAGTGGGACAGGCAGAGGGGGCTCACTCACCTGGTGGTAGTGTCGAACTCGAAGGGGAAGATGATGCCGCTGCTGTTGCAGATCTGGCAGATGAAGCCCCGCTGGGTGCACAGGTCGCAGCTGTAGACGTGGTGGGACGCAAACTGCAGCAGCGACTGCAGGAAGGACTCGAAGACACCGTCGGCGATCTGGGGGACACAGGGGTCAGCGCTCCTGGAGCCCGGCCCCGCAGGGTTTGCTGGGTCACACCCATTCTTTGGGCTGCCACCTGAAGGCAAGGCTGTCCTCCAAAACAACCCCACCCCACACGCCTGGGGTGTAATGGGAACCCGGATGGCTGAGAGCAGCACCCTCAGCCTGCCAGGATGGTGCTCCTGGCTTGGGAATCACTGAAAAACCCAACTGTTGGGAACCTCCTGCTGAAGGAGCAGCACGTGGCATCCCCACAGACATCAGGGTGCTTTCACCTGGAAAACCCCTACAGCTGGGCCAGGGGGCTTGGAGCAACCTGGTCTAGTGGGAGGTGGAACTGGATGGCAGGGGTGGGACTGGGTGGTCTTTAAGGTCCCTTCCAACCCGAACCATTCTGTGATTCTGTGACCGTACTCAGCTCTCACCTGCCTCAGATCAGCCACGCTGTACTTGTGGGGACACTCCAGGAGGTAATGCCTGTGATCAAGCCTGCAAAGAAGCACAGATAGGAAGAGGGTAGATGGTTTCCACCACACCTCCAACAGCTTTGGAGCAAGAAGTAGCCTGGATGAAGCAGCCTCTTGAAGTGAATCACTGCAGAGCCCATTTTCACATCCCAAATCCTGCCACTGGAAATCATGTGAAAGCATTTCAAAGGGGGGGGAAAAAAGAAAATAAATATCTCATCTATTTTGCCAGGTGTTTCCTGTCCAGCCAGAAGCTCCTCGGCCAGGAAGGTGTTTCCTGAGTCACAGCTCATTGTGCTAACCCAGCCAACACACAAATAACTCCTTAGAGCAGATGATATGGAGGGAAAAGTCACCCTGAGCCTTGGCAGCACCGCTCCCTGCTCCCATGGTGAGTGAGGGGGGGAGCAGGAGACCACCAGGGTGCCCAGAGAGGGGAATGTCACCCCGGGAGGGACCTCACCGCTTGCTGAGCTCCTTCAGGGCGCCGCTGCGGCACATGATGAGATAATCCCCCAGCAGCTTCAGCTGCTCCCGGCAGCGCAGGATCCGCCCCATCCTCTCCACGTGCTCGTAGAGGCTCTCGTTGACCAGCTTCAGGTCGATCAGCGGCTGGTTTCGGATCTGCGTGAGGAACTTCAGGGCCTGCTTGCACACCTGGGGCACAGACAGAGGAGACAGGTGAACACGGACCAAGGAGCGGCCCCAGAGCAAGCTCAGAAGGAGGTTTGGAGTGGGCACTTCAAGCCCAGGGAATGCCCAGAGGGATCTTCAGGAAGTGGATGCTGGAGCGTTTCCCTGCTCCCTGCACGGACACAGCGCAGGACTCACCCCTCGTTTGGTCAGATCCCAGTTGTGGATGAGGCGGGAGGGGATCACGGTCTCCTCGTCGTGGTGGCAGCTGTCACAGTAGTAGAGCCCGGAGAAGGCGCAGAGCTTGGGCCTGGCGAAGGAGAAGCCGATCTGCCGGGAGCAGCCTGCGGGAGCAGGGAGTGAGAGGGGACTGTGCTGCCCACAGCCTCTGCCCACCTCTGCGGGGATGGGGGAGACACTTTTGGAAGCACGGAATTGGAAAAGAAAGTTTTGGGAAGGGGTAGAGACCACCTAAAGCACCTGTAGGATGTTCAGTGTGAGGCCTCCAGCCCCTTCCTCATGGATTTAAGACTATGATAGTTCAACAGTTGCTGCTCCACTTTTTCTCCATAAAAAGGAGGCTGAACTATCCCTGAACCCAATTTATCCATCAAGTGGTTCAATTGTTTGGGTTTTTGTTCCAGGAAAAGTGAATTCTGGCAGCATCCCAGTGGTTTAGGGAAGAACCTAAATCCCACCTGCTGCCCCATCACCTCCACCAGTAGCTTTGCACTGTTTTGCCTTCACTCAGCCCTTTTCTTTTCTGCTGCTGTCACAGGGCATCAAACCCTCATCTGCAAGGGATGAAACAAGGATGGATTAACCCAAAACCCCCTTTATTATAGCAGTGGGGAACCCATCTCAGCTTTACTACCCCATCCATTGCACTCTGGAGTAGCTGGAGCTCATCCCCCCCAAATATTCATGGAGATCATGTGCTGCTTTCTGAATTAATAATAAAACCCAGCCTTTATTGCTCATTACCCTGAGATGGAAGGGAACACATCGGGTGTCAGGCTGAGAGGGGGGTGAAAGCAGGGCAGGCAGATCCCTAAAGAAAACCTACACAGAAAAACTAGGAATTTGTCTTTTGGGCTTGTTGCTTCCAGCTGTGGGGAGGTGGAAGATGCAGGACAGGGCTTGGAAGGGAAGGCAGAGACCAAATAGACCAGAAAAAAAATTATATGAAAAAAGGAGAGAGATTAAAAGAAAAAACCCAACCTGCTGGAGGGTACAAGAAATATAATTGAAGCAGGAGAGAAATCTGAAATTTAATTAACTTAGCGAGGTAAAGAGCAAATTACAGCTCTCGTGGAGGTCAGTGAAGGTGCCACCAGAACCTCCCCCCGTGCCGAGAGGCGTCAGGGGAAGGGTAAATGATTGTTTTGCAAAATCAGCCTGTCACACCCATGGCAATCCCTGCTCCCGTGCTGCCTTACTGGAAAAACTGCTCCAGATTGCACTTTCCCCACAGGCTGGGGCCTCAAAATGCCCAGGAAGAGAGTCCTGAGCTTCCTGATCCACCTAAGGTTGCTTCAACCCCAGTTCCCCACTGTCTGTACCAAAAGCATCTTAAATGGGAGCCCAGCAACATCCCAGTTGGACTGGGCTGGGGAGGGATGGGGGCTCGGCATGGGAGGCTCACCCTGTGCCCACAGGACACCAAAGGTGCCCCTGACTGGGGACATGAAGCCCCACCAAGGGCATCTTGTGCTGCTGGGATTCCTGGGAAACCAGAGAAGCTGTGGCTGCCCCATCCCCATCCAATTGGGTCCAATATCCAACTGGACCATTGGGTGCCCAAGGCCAGCTTGGACAGAGCTTGGAGCAGCCTGGGACAGTGGAAGGTGTCCCTGTCCACAGCAGGGGTGGGACTGGATGGGCTTTAAGGTCCCTCCAACACAACCATTCCACGGTTCTGTACCTGCGCAGATGAAGCTCTGTGAGTCCAGGCCCTTCTCCATGGGGATGGCCACCAGGTACTGCAACAAGAAGCCGTTTTCTTTCACGATGTTCTTCAGGACGACCTGGGAGTGCCCATCCAAGCTGCCCCCCAGGGTCAGCGCCTCCTCGGCGCTCTCCAGGTAGGACATGAGCACCTCTCGGACCAGCTCCCGCCACGAGGCCGCCTCCTCCGCGTTCTCAGCCTGCAGCTTCAGCACGGCCTTGGAGGTGATCACCTTGAAGAAGGAGGGTCCCCCCAGGCTCGTGTCTGGAAGGATGTCCTGGATGGTCTCTATGCCATAACTGTTGCTTAAAATTTTGTCATTGTTCCTGATTTTAAAGCACTTCAGAGTTTCTAGAGACAGGGAAAAAATAAACGGGACCCAGGTTTTGTCCATGTCCATGTACAGAACAGCCTCTTTGATTGCATCCAGCTCTGGTTCTGGAGCTGCAGTCCAGTCCAAGATGTTCCCAGGCACATCACTGTACTGGAGAGCACTGGAATCGCCCTGGACAGGCTGGGCTTCGCCTCCATCCTCAGAATACTCCAGAGTCTCCCAGTCCTCCTCCTCCAGCTGTGGCCGGCACTTGCGCAGCGCCTCACGGATCCTGTCCAGCCAGTCCTCGGCCTCGTCCCGGGAAGGGGCTCGGAGGAAGAGCTTTTTCCCCAGGAAAACCAGCTCGAAGCGGCCGTCGGAGTGGGTCAGTGCCAGGGACTCGCAGCGCAGCAGGGAGTAGCTCTCCACGCAGATCCGGTCCTCGTGGTCCAGGAAGAGCCGCAGCTCCAGCGGGGACAGCTCGCAGGAAAACTCCTTCCATATCCCCATGGCTCCCCGCCGCTCCAGGCTGCCCAGCTTCAGCAGCCCCCGGAAAGGATTGGAAAGACCTGGGGCAAAAGATGGCTCAGTTTAAGTGAGAGAGGGGAAGCCAGTGGGGAGAGAGCTGAGAGGGGCTCAAAACAAGCACCCAGAGGCACGGCAGGGGTGAGAGCCAGTGCTGGTACATGGTGGGCTGTGTCAGGGGCTGACAGGACCTTAGACTCCATCACTGTCCACCTACATTTGGGTTTCTGTCCCCTTGCATTTGGGTTTTGAGGCTGGGAACAAGTGGGAAAAAAAGAAAGGTGTCCTGCAGGGTGGACAGACCCTCTCCCACTAAAATGCTTCCCACCAGAGCCTCCCTGGGCTCAGCAACGCCTTGGGAAGCTGCTCCACAGCCTTCTGTAGCTCCCAGTGCTGCCATCAGCTCGCACCAGCCAGTGGCTCTCCCCAGACAGCCCATCCCCACCTGGAACAGCCTCTGAGCACGAGGGCAGCAGGAGGTGGCACATACCCATCTGCCTGCGGTGCACCACGCTGAAGCCCTTCTGCTCCCGCTCTGGGGACATTTTGGGTTTCCCAGTGTCCGAGGATGGCACTGAGAGCCTCTCCAAGTCCAGAGCACTGATGAGCCCTGGGGCTGGCTCCTCGCTGTCCCCCTCTGGCCCGAAGCCGTTGGTGTCGGCCATACTCCCGCTGCTCTCTCCCGGGGAAGGTCTGTAGAAATCATCTTCTGAGATCCAGCTCTTCTGTTAAAAATTGAAATATTATGAATTATTAAGCTCATCAAACACCCTGTGCCCCTCAAACACACACATCCACAGCCAACCCCTCCTCGGGGCTGCTCCTGCGCAGCCCAAATCCCAGGCATTGATGTGTGGGGTTTAATGGAAGGTGTCCCTGCTCATGGCAGGAGGTTGGAAATGAGATGAGTTTTAAGGTCCCTTCCTCCCTAAACCATTCCATGACTGATTTTCTGCTGACCATTCCCAGGTGGATGGCTCCCCCGCTCCCTCCAATCACAGAATGATCCGTGGAACTGTGTCCACAGCTGGAAAATACTGGGATTGTATTCTGGTGAAATAAAGTCCAAAATCAATCTGTTCTCCTCCCCTAAAATCATTGTGGAAGGAGAGCACATTCCCTGCAGCGACCACAGGGCCATGGAGCTTTACTGATGGGGGTAAAATTCCAGCCCTGCCATGGAAGGGCATGAGCTGCAGCAGCAGCAGCAGGAAGAACAGAGATGGGGAGGGGCACAGAAGTGTCCAGGGTGAAACAGAGACCTGTGGCTCACAGGAGGATGCTACAGGGGCCTGGGCTGTGCAGGGGAAAAATAAAGGCAGGGAAGGCAGAAGTCTCTGTCTGCATGTGCCAAGAGGGGATGAGATCCATGAGCTGATGAAAATGTGGCTGTAGCTTCTCCGGGAGCTTTTCTGGCAACAAAAATCCCAGAATCATTAAGGGAGAAAAGCCCTTTGAGTCCCATCTGTGCCCAATCCCCACCTAGTCCCCAGCCCAGAGCACTCAGTGCCATGTCCAGGCCTTCCTTGGACACCTCCTGGGATGGGGACTCCAAAGCTCCCTGGGCAGCCGCTTCCAATGCCTGACCACCCTTTCAGTGAAGAAACTCCCCCTGAAAGGAGCAAGTTTCTGGGACAAGGTCCCCAAGCAAACACTAGGAGGGAAAGAACAACCCAGTTCAGTGCCCTGGCACAAGGGAGCAGCATTCCTAGACCCTTCTGGGGCTGCATCCCAACAGGAATGTCCTCTCAACTCCCCTTCCCCGCCTTCCAAGAGCCTTTTATTTTGAATAACAACTGAAGTGACAGCAGAAGAGCTGTCACCACCCTGCGGGGAGCATCACGGGTGGCGGCTCCTGGATTACTCCTGGGGCAGGAATGCAGGTTGCTCCATGAATCATGGAGAGCAGGGGGAATTTCCTGTTGACACAGTATGTTATACATAGATTAGGTCAAACTGGCTCCGGGCCATGAGGAAGCAGCGGAAATGGGATAAGCGGGAGGGAACTGAGAGGAGCAGAGAGCAAAAGGAGGAATGGTCTGGGGGGTGTGAGGTATATCCTACCCTCACCAGCGTGGAAAGGATGGGAACCAGCATGGAAACAATGGGAACCAGGACAGAACAGTCAGTAACAAATTAGACAGAGGACAGGGCTGTTCAAAGAGTTTCCTAAAAGCAGAAGCCCGTGGATGTGGATCAGCTCCCGCTGGCAGCAGGGGAAATCTGGGAATGCCATCCTGCTCTGAGAACAGATGTGCTGCAGGAGGATTTTCCCACTGGGAAATTACTTTGTTTCCTGTACAGTCAACCCTTTTCCCTCCTCTTACATGGACCATAAATGAAAAAAAGTCTCCACGAGAACCTCGACTCCGGGACTGTTTTATCACTTGCACACAGCCCATAGCCAGATTTGTGTGAGAGCTCACCCCTCTCCAGATATCCCTAACAAAGCCCAAACTTCCTGCTGCAGCTGCTCCTGGAGAGGGATGACTGACAGGCCAGGCAGGGCTTCAAAAGCTTTGGTGCCTCTTTCACTAGGGAATAGAGACTTTGATCCAGTTTCTCCTGAAGCAGCTGGCCATGGCTCCATGGGGTTGGAACCATCACTGATAACTGAGTGGGAGCAGCAGGGATGATGGGAGTTTGAAGAAGTCTATCCATGGAAGTGTCCAAGGCCAGGTGGACGGGGCTTGGAGGACCCTGGTCTAGTGGAAGGTGTCACTGCCCATGGCAGGGAGGAGGCACTGCATGGGCTTTAAGGTCCCTTCCAACCCAACCCATTCTGGGATTCCCTGATTCTAGAACAGCAGTGCCTATCAGAGCTGTTCCCAGTTTTATTTCCCTTTCCCACTGGGTACAAACCTGAGGAGAAGGGAAGGGAAGGAGCTGTGGCACCTACCGGACAGCCCAGCAGCGGTGATAGCAGGTACTGGGCCGTGAGGCTGTGGACTGCCTGGCTGCCCTCGCTGCCACTGCTCTCTGCTCTGCCCAGACCATCCCAAGGGGCCGGAATTCCAGATGTGCCGTTGGCATCGCCATCCCCCTGCCCGAGGGGCGTGGGGTCTCCCGTCTGAGCAGAGCTGGCACTGCTGGGGGGAGGCTCCTGGAGCGTTCCACGGGTTGGTGCCGGGTGGGCGGGTGACACTGGGGGGCCCGGGGGAGGCCGAGGGGAGCAGCCCAGCATGCTGGGGAGCAGCCGTCCCTCCGGGGCCTCCAGGCTTGGCCTGGCCTTGCTGAACTCGGACAACACCCTTGAAATGGAAAAGTGATGGGTTTGAAAGCAGCTCAATAACCAAAACCTATAAACCCCCCCATTATTGCAAACTGTAACCACGTAAAAAGGATTCAGTGTCACTGCTGGCCTCCGTGGGCTGGCAGCACTGCATGCCTGGAAAATCCCAGTGATGCCAACAGAAAAAAGTGGGATTTGTGCCCCACAGAGCAGCACCAGCCCCACGGCACGGAGCAGGACCCTGCCTGCAAAGGGAGCATTTCCCAATTACACCCATTAATGGGGTTTAATTTGGTGGATGGAGGGACAGCACTGGGTGCTCCCCAGAGCCCCAGCTCCATGTAGAGCTCCTGGACACAAATCTAGCCTTGGACCACGTGCCAAATTCTGACTGTTTTCATTAATGAGCAATTAACAGTGGAGCCTGGCCAGAGGATTGGCTGTTCCCGTGGTCCCACTTTGCTGCCAGCCCCAGAATTAAACCAGCCCCAGATTAAAACTCAAAGGAGCGTCTCCATCACGAGTTTAATCCAATCAAGGCAGGTTCTTCCAGGATCACTGGAAGATGCAAAATCCTGGAAAAAGGGAATGATGCTGTTATAGATGGGGAAGCACAGTCTGCAGCTCCAACTCTTCCTGAAGACTGGGAAGAGGTATCACCCTGAGGCTTGGCTCCCTCAGAGTCACACTCTAAAGGTGGCAGGCAAAATATTTACAGATTACTCACAGCTTATATAACCCTGGAAATCTTTTGTGCTGGATGCTTGGCAGGAATAAATCACAAGGATGACAAACCAGCAACCTCCCTCTCTGAACGATCTGCCGAAGCTGCAAATTATAACCCTTCCCTGTGACCAAACTCATTTCTTTCCCTCTGTGGAAAGCCCTGGAGCATCCCCCAGCGTACGCCAGGAAGATGTAACATTCCTGAAAGCAGGGAGCAGCATTTTTCTGACATTTCTGCCCTGGTAAAGAGGACACACACACTTCAGTGGCCATGAGCTCATTTGCAGTGGCAGCAGGGTCTCAGAAAGCCGTGCCGAGCGGTTCATGAAAAGAACAAAGGCTCCTTCCAGGACGGAAAAAGACCTTGTTAAAGGCAAACAGGGAGACAGCCTTCCTGCCTATAGAGAGAAAATAACCAGAGCGCAGAGAGGGTCAAAAATCCCTTTGGAGAGGAGATGTGGGGAGAGACTCACTCCTGCAGGGACCTGTCCAGGTCCTCGGCGGTGGCCGTGCCCAGGTCGGAGTCACAGGACAGCGGCTCCTCGCCGCGCTCGGGGCTGTGGGCGCAGGGCGCCGGGGGGAGGCTGTCAGAGCCCAGGCTGGATGAGAGCTGGGATGAGCTCGTGGTGTTCAGGCTCAGCGAGGACGATGTGAGCTTGATCTTGCTGCTGGCTTTGCCAATGGGCAGGACAGGGGCTTGGATCTCGATCTCATCCGACCCCGAGGACTGGGAGATGGAGCCCAGCGATGCTTTCCTGCGGGGTTCGGAGGCCGAGGATGTGAGGGGCTCCAGCAGCTCAGACACGGGACACAGCCCCGACAGGGACAGCGGGGTGATGGTCCACTCATTCAGAACTGCTGACTTGTAGGAGAGCTCGAAGGTCAAGGACGATAAACCCTGCAAGTAGCAGAGGAGAAACTCGCACTCCTCGGTGTCCAGGAGCAGAGCTGGGGCTTGGTAGTACTCATGCAGCCGGGCCCGGTCCCGCAACAGCAGCTTCAGGTAACACTCCATGAGGCCATCATTCAGCGCCAGCCGCAGCCAGGCCCGGCAGCGCCCCACGTCCGTGTTGATAAACATCAGTTGTTCCAGCTCGGAGACAATATTTCTGGGAAAGGAGGAAAGAGAACAGAACAGGAGTGAGAGGCTCTGTTTTTGTGCAGGAGGGCCTGAGCCTCCATCAGGCACTGCCCAACCTGCTCTGCTACAGGGAGTTCAGGAGCTGGGATAAAACCAGCTGTGGAAAATATCTCTCCTTCATGGGAAGTGTGGTTTTCCATGGAGGGAGACGGCTCCTGAATGCCCCAAACTAAACATGTTGGTAAGACCCCAGGCAGCTCTGCGGTGCCTCTGGCTGCTCCTCTCTCTGACTGGAGGCATCTCCCTCCCATTGCTTGCACCGGGCAAGGATGCAGAGGGAGAATTCCTGCTGTCCCTGTGTATTTGTGGGGTTTGTGCTGGCTGGATCCTCCTTGGTGACAACCAGGTGTCTAAATCCTCACTTCAAACTTAAAAGCAGCCAAAACACAGTGAAAACCATTGTGGCAGCCCCCCAGAAACAGCCTGGCTGGGATTGAACTCAAGTAATCCCAAACTCCTGAATTCAGCTTTTCTTCCCTAAAATCCAACAGCGACACCATGCTCCCTGATCCTCCCTGCTCCCAGCCCACACCTCAAAAACCAGAGCAAAGGTTTTGTAAGATTTCTTTTTTAATCTGTCTCTCAAGACAGAAGAAAAAACCTTCAAAGGGCACAAAAATATCCCCCATAGCATGTGAAAGAGTTATTTTCATCTGCTCTTTCATAATTCAGGAGTCGGTGATGGAGCTTGATGAGGCTTTCAGAACAATTTGTGTGTGGGCTGTTATTTACTGTGGGTGAACTTGACTTAGGGCGTGGCTCAGAAAACCCCAGTAGTGATCACTCCAGAGAGACCTCCTCAAAGGCTGGCTGAGACACAGGGAAACTGGGCCAACCAGTCCCAGCAGATCCAGGTTAGAAGAGAGCCCAGATCCCTGTGTTGTGCATCCTGTAAGTGGCCACTGCCAGACACCAGCGTGGTCACTGGGGTTGCACTGGGCCCAGAAATCCAGCCTGGCACCCAGAAATAAATAAGAGAGGGGTGTGCCTTCTGTTTCAATCCTCAACTTTTTGGGGACATCAGCTCACTCCCAGCACACGCTGAGAGGGGAGGTGGGGGCTCAGCCCCTCTTGGCACCACAGGGGCTTCCCTCTGCTCCCTCCATCTCCCAGGGTCCTGGGCAGCCCCCCAAAGCCCTGTGAGAGTATCCTTCCCTGCAGCTGAGGGGACTGAGCACAGATGGGGTAGAGACACATCTGTCCATCAAGCCATCCTCCTCATTCACCGAATCCGACGGCACCAAAAGAAGGGATAAACCTGAGCGTGAGAATCCCGGTCAGCAGCAAGAGCCACTCACCGATGCGTGATGCTCTTCAGCAGGCCCCAAAAAACTGGCTGGGGGAGGGGGCCCCGACCCCCTGATTTCTTCCCTTTCCCCCCACTCTCTGCCTTGATGTGCTTTGCCTTCAGCCCGTGCACAAACACAGCTTCCAGGGCGCTGCAGAGTGTGTTGGCATTGCTGTCATCGCTGGTGACCACGGCGTCCGAGCTCACATACTGCTTCTGCAGAGCCTTGATGGCATTCACCAGTTGCTTCTTGATCAGCTGCAAGACAGGAGGTGCAGGTTTGGATTACAAAAGTGAAAGTATTAAGAAGGATTTAATGTAAAAGAGCTCAAAAACCAGTCAGGATTATCCACAGTGAAGCACCACGTGACTCCTGCCTCATCCTCACCCTTTGCAGCAGCTGAACCGGTCAAGCTGGGGACTCGCACTCCTGGCATCTGGCTTATTTTGTTATAAAAATAATAATTTATGCAATTTTAGCTGGTGTTTCAGAACTGGGGCTGCCTTTAGAGTGTGTGGTGCTTCCTCTGCAGACAGCAAATGGCTTACGGGGATGGGGAAAAAGGAATTGGTTCTTTCCAGGCGCTCTCTGGGGGGAAACACGAGGATTAAGTGTGGGTAAGAAAGGAGAAACTCCGAGGAGGGAACACATCCCCTGAGCTCATGCAGGTCAGCCCAAGCAGCATGTGACATGTGACACGGGGCCTGCCAGCAGAAATCAAAGTCATCGACCTCAGCGGCTGTGCTGGGTAAACCCTCAGGGGATGGGCCCCCAAAGCAGCGGGGTTTGGAAGGACACTGGGGTTTAACTGCTGCCCTCGGAGAGACTCAATGGGTTCTGAAGCTGGGATGTGGGAATTTTGCCTTCCAGCAGCTTTATTTCCTCTTCCACCAGTTGAAAGCAGCAAGTTTGGTGAATTTAACAATTTCACGCTGGTGGAGAGGATTTTTCCTAAAGCAGCTGAGCCTGGGTGTCTCACCCAACCTTATTTTAAATCAAGGTTGTGTTTCCCAGCAGGCGCTTGGAAAACACTGCAAATTCCTCCTCAAATTCCAACCAAGCAATCCATGTTCCAGCACCACGCAGCATTCCCAGCAAATGCTGAATGTTCCCTGAGCAGGGCTGTGCAGATTTTGACCCAAGTCTGGCTGCACAAACCCATATTAAATTTCCAGCCTGGGGTATTTTTTTCAGCATCTAAATAAGATTCCCAGCAGCTGTAGCTCAAGGGCAACAGCCAGGGGAGTGCGTCCCTTATTTGGGGTGCTGTTTTCTAGCTTTTCCAGCTGTCCCCCAGGTCTGCTGCCCCAAGGAAGGAGCACTGAGGGCTGAGAAGGTTAAAGAGTGCAGATGATTTTATCATTCACGCACTGATTCATCCATGGGACAAATTAAACACTTGGGTTTAACTGTTGGTGTTGAACTTTGCTTGTTGAATGTGTTTAGACTCCCAAAGTTGGGTGAAGAGACCCCAAACTGGGAGGGGGGGGAGGGGACAACACTCCTTCATCCAGATATCAGAGCTGAGCACCTTCCCCACGCCACGTGGGGTCTTGCAAAGGCCAAGGTGTGATTTAACACATACACCCCTTATTTCCTTTAATCCCCCACCCCAGACAAACCATCAAAGATCCCTTCCCAATCCAAATATAAACCATCCTAATCCCAGCTGGTGGCACCCACAAGTCCCACCTGTCCCCAGCAGTGTCTGGAGTTGCACTGGGAGCTGTCTGGGGAGCACTGGGGGGTCTGGCTCACCTGGATGGCTTCCTTGGGGTCCTCAGGGTGGCTGGAATGCATCTCCGCTGCTGCCGCTCCCTGCGCTGCCTTCACATGTCACCTGTGGGACAAGGAGGGGACAACTGAGCACCCACTCACCTGCCAGGGGAAGGGCTCCTGGTGGCACCCAAAAGGGATGGATCCTGCCCTGAGGCATTCTGCAGGTGCTCATGGCCAGAGCACTGTGGGATCTGAGCTGGGAGTGACTGACATGGAAAGGTACCGTGGTTCTCAGGGACAATTCCCAGGGATGATTCCCGGGGACTAGGAGCATTTCAGGCAAAATAAAGTATGGCCAAGAGACCAGGAAGGAGTAATGAACCCCCGGGAGAGGCGCTCAGGCAGCCCCCAGGCTGGGGGAGCTGCCAGGCAGGTCTGGCCAGCAGTGCCACAGGCATGGCCAGGGACTGCTGTCCTTGCTCCTGTGTCACCTGGAATGTCTGAGCCTGAAAAAGGCACCCAAAAACCATGGGAATGGCATTAGGTGGCCTGGACAAGGGGTGTGACCCCCCAGCAGAGCCTGGGGAGAGGTGGCAGCAGTTCAGCTCTCTGTCACATGCCAGAGGAGTGGTGCTGCTCCAAACCCAGCTGGGACAGACCCTATGAGCACAGAGCTGGCTGGGGAGATGGGGAGAATCATGGAATCACAGGATGGTCTGGGTTGGAAAGGACCTTAAAGCCCAGCCAGTGCCATCCCATGCCATAGGCAGGGACACCTTCCACTGTCCCAGGGTGCTCCAAGCCCCATCCAGCCTGGCCTTGGACACTTACAAGGATCCAGGGGCAGCCACAGCTGCTCTGGGCACCCTCTGCCAGGGCCTCCCCACCCTCATAGGAGGGATTTCTTTCCAATATCCAATCTGAATCTCCACTTTTAGTTTAAACCCATTCTCCCTCGTCCTGTCACTGTCTGCCCATGTAAAGCCCTCTCCACATTTTTTAAAAGCCCCTCTAAGTACTGGAAGGCTTCTGGTTGTCCATAAGGCAGATGAATCCCAGGATCTCCCCACGCTGGGGGGTGCCAGGGCTGCTCTGCTGCGTTGGTGGGAGGCAGAGAAAAAAACAGTGCCCTCCTGCTATGGAAAACCCTGGAAAAACCTGATCCGAGCAGTCTGGGCAGCCTGGCCGGGTCACCTGCCACTGCAGGGTTGCAGACAACAAGGGACCTTTGACTTCTGACTCCTGGCTTCCTGCCCTGCTCCTCCCTCAGAGCTGTCTGCAAAACCCAGCTGTGCCTGAAGCCTCTGAGCAGAGCACTTGCAGTCAGCAGGACACCCATGGCACGGCTGGATCCCTCACCAACCATGGCTGGATCCCTCCCCAAACACAGATGGATCCCTCACCAGACACAGCTGGATCCCTCACCAAACATGGCAGGGCCTGGCATGGAAAGGGGTCCGAGAGCTGCTCCTGTACCTGCTACTGCTCACAGCTTCCTAAGGATATGAGAGGCTGGAGAACGAATTTATTTACAGAATCCCAGAATGGTTTGGGCTGGAAGGGACCTTAAGGACCACGCAGTGCCACCCCTGCCATGGGCAGGGACACCTTCCACTATCCCAGGGTGCTCCAAGTCCCGTCCAGCCTGGCCTTGGACACTGCTAGGGATGGGGCAGCCTGTGCCAGGGCCTCCCCCCCCTCACAGAGAATAATTTCTTCCTAATATCCCATCAAATCCTCTCCTCCGTCAGTACGAAACCATTCCACCTTGTCCTACCGAGCGATTCCCTGAAGCTGGAATCACTTGCCATCCAAATGGAGAAGGAGAGCCCAGCTGTTGGCTGCAGGGTTGCACCTGCCCCTGGCAGACAACAGGCTTGCAATGGCGTTGATGCCTCAGATTTTATTTCCAAGCCAACACAAAATCCCCAGAGCAGAGCTGACAGCATTAACCCGCCCCTCTCCTGCCAAGCCTCGGCAGAACCATGGTTTGTTGAGCAGCTCCTACACGGCCACAGCCAGTCCTGAAGGCAGCAGTGTCCAAATCAGGAGCAGTTTAAACCCAGAGCAGCCCAAGTCTGGAGCAGCCCAAACTCAGAGCATCCCAGATCTGGAACATCCCAGACCCAGAGCATCCTGTGCAGGTACCAACCCAGCAGGCCCTGCTGAGAGCACTAGGACAAGAGCTCCTTGGGGCCAAACCCAGGACAGATCCTCAGCATTTCCAGGGTTCACAGACCATTTCAAGAGAAAACGAAACCGGTTTTGCTGTGACTTGTCATAAGATTTCCTCTCCTTGTGTTGCAACACAGAAATGGAGGAGCACAGGAATTACAGGACAGTTGACCTCTGGCTCAGGGGCTTCTGGGGGGGTTGGGGGAGCGAGGGGCCCCTGAAGTGGCAGCAGTGGTTGAAAAGGACTGCAGGGAGCCACCCCCATCTCTGCCTGCCACCCAGAAGGTTCCAGCTCCTCAGGGCTGGGCAGCCTCTGCCCCTTTCCCCACCACCTCCTACACCCTGAGGACAAGAGACACATCCCCCCTGAGACACTGAACGTGGGAGATCCAAGATGGGAGAGTCAAGGGTGGAAACTCCAAGAGTGAGAGGAGACCCAGGTGTGGGAGAAGACTCAAGGGTGAGAGACCCGAGACTGGGAGATCTGAGGGTGAGACCCAAGGGTGGGAGACCCGAGGAGGGGCACAGGGTGGCATTTCTCATGCCCAGGGAGGCAGCACGGGTGTTCCAGCTCCAGGACCACCCTGGAGTCCTGAGCTGATCACAGGGAAAGGGGGAACAGCAGAGGTTTTGCAAAGACTTCATCTAAGTTTTACAGAGACCTGGTCTAAGTTTTACAAAGTCAGAATTATTCCCCCCAAACACTCTCCTTTGCCAGCATCACCTCTCCCAGCGCCTGCAGGAGGAAAGAGCCGAGGAGGACAACCCGCCACCTTCACCACAGGACTCTCCACTCCCACCACGACCAGTCCAACCAGTTTGTTCCAGCGCCACGAATCCACATGGCACCACTTCTATTGGGACAGCATTTTCCTGAATAACGAGTGCGAGGAAGCAGCTCTGAGGCAGATTTCACCTAACAAAATCTTGGGTGAAACACAGGGAAATCGAACAGCAGCCCTGGCGCTGGGTCTAGAAAGAACTAGAGGGCCCTGGAGAACTTCCAGGCAGATCCTGGAAAGCCACGGCTGTTCCTTGTGGTCTTGGAAGATAAGAAATGGGATGGATGTGCAAACACAGAGACAAGCACAGCTACAGCAGAGAAAACCCACCAGGCTTCCCAGCAGTCACCACCCCGGCGGCTTCCTGAGTGAAGCAGGGAAAAGCAAACAAGTGAGGAACAACCCCAGGCAGGGAGTCCGACCTACCCAGGACGAGAGTCACGGTGCGAGGGCAGAGCTGCTGATTTCCCAAACTGCTGCAAACCAGCCAGATTCTTTGGGAACAGCTGGAATCAAGGCTCCTGCCAGCAGAGCAGAGCCCCTGTCCCAGAGCTCAGCTCCTCAGTCTCCCAAGAAGCGACGCTCTGCGAGTTATAAATAAACAGCAGGTCACTGCCTGTGCTCTGGGATGGAAAACAACAGCCCACGATGGCAGCGTGAGCAGTGACTCAAGGCCTGGACATGGAGCCAGTCATTTTCCAAGCACGAGTGCTGTGCCAGTCACCCCCCGCCCTGGGGCATGGGACTCTGGTGGCACAGTGGGTCCAAGAGCTGCTGTGGGGACAGCCCTCTCCTCCCACACAACTCCTGCTTTCCACCCAGAGCTGAGTGCAAGCTGGGCCCAGAGGCAGCCCAGGAGCAGGAAAGCCGGTGGCATGGCATGGGGATTGGCTGGTTGGAGGATAAAACCCCTGGGAACAGCTCAGCGAGGGTTAGGACAGGACAGAGCCCCAGCAGGACCCTCATGGTCTGACTTTGGCTCCTTCCCTGTGCCCAGCCTGAGGCAGCAGCACTGTGATTCCCAGGGCAGGAACACAGGCATGGAGTGAGGATGGGACCACCACACCACCCTCGTCCCTATTTGTCACAGCTGACAAACCTGGTGGTGGCCAGAGAAGTGTCACCGACGATGAACCCGTCCAGCTTCTGCTCCGTGGGGGCCCAGGAGCAGCCGGGGGAGGAGGAGCAGGCACTGAGCTCCCAGCCTGGATGTGAGACTGTGCTTTCCAAACACTCCACACTGGGAATTTCCTTCAGCCTGTTACCTACTCCTGCACCTGGCTACAATTTGCCAGAGCTGCAGGGAGAGCTGGGGTTGATCTTCCGTGGTGCTGCAGCCGCTGGAGCCACCATACACGGGCCAAGCAGGTTGTGAAAGCCCCGGCGTGTCAAGGCAAGATGTTCCCAGGTTTATACTCCCAGTTTTTGTGTTGCTTTGGATTCCCAGCACTGGAGTTTCCCCGTGGATGTTCCTGGTGCCATCCAGCTGGGCGGGCGGCTCGCATCCCTCGGCAGGGGGACGGCAGTGGCTGCAAGGAGGGCAATGAAGAAAGGGGTTTTCAATCTCTACATTTTATACAAGAATTACCCAGAACTTGTTTGCAACCGCTCATTTTATGTGATTTATTGAGAATGTAACACATGATAAAACAGGGAAAGCTGTAAAGATCCCACAGGTGCTGGGATATTCCCTGGTGGGAAGAAAAGGCCGAGAGATTTGGGGTGTCAGCGCTGGTGGCAGTGAATTGAGGACCAGACACCAGCCCCCAGCGAGGCCCCATGGAAAGGCACATCTGACCGGCTATCCCCGCCATGGGGGACAAGGGGAGGAGGAATGAGGGGCCAAGGCTGCTGGCTGGGCAGCGCAGCCCAGGCGTGCGGGGCCTGGCACGGGCGGGCCGGGGGCTGCGGGGGGTGGCTGTGGGGGTATCTGGCTGGCTGGGCAGGGATCAGGGCCTGCCCGGCTCTGGGGNGCCCCATCGTCCCCGGTGCCCCCCGCTCACCGGCTCCGCGTCTCCGGCCGGGGAACCCGGAAGTGCCGGGAGCTCGCACGCCACGCCCCGTATGACGTCACCACGCAGACGGGCGGAACCCATAACTCCGGGCCCCGCCCCGCGGGCACCGCGCGGAGGCGCGCGCGGAAACTCGGACAGGCACGGAAACAGCCGGACACATAGAGGGGTACAGCTGGACACAGCTGGACACGTGGACACACCTGCACAGATGCACACACCTGGACACACACCTGGACACGCACATGGGCACACCTGGACACACACGGACAGACACTTGGACACACACGGACACACACCTGGACACACATGCACAGACACGTAGACACACATGGACACACACACGGACACACACCTGGGGACACCCAGACACAACTTGGACAGACACTTGAACACACATGGCCCCCGTCACACACGCACCTCCCGGGATGTCACAGCCCCAGGAAGGCTGCGGCTCCAGAGGCTGGGCTGTGGTGACTGCTTGGGACACCCAGGGCTTCCTGGATCTCCCCTGTTCCCAGCCCCCAGGGAGGAGCTTTGGGGTGTCCTAAGCATGGCACCCATCAGCAGCATCCTCCTCTGCAGAGAGGGGTCATGGAGTCAGCAGTCCAGATCTTGGGGTGCGTCTTGTCTCTGGGTAAGAGCATTTCCTTAGGCTTCTTCCATCTGGAATAACAGCAAGGAAACAACATCCAAGGAAATAAAGGCAAGGAAATAAGAGTGAAGGAAATAGTCAAGGAAACAGTAGGAAGGAAATAACCAAAAATATAGCCTACAAGGAAGTATGATCCAAGGAAATAAGAGCAAGTAAATGACAAGGAAGCAACAGCTAAAAACTGGGATCCAAAGAAATAGCCTGGGAAATAGCCACCAAAGAAACAGCATCCAAGGAAAGCCTCAGCAGTTCCTGCATCAGAACAAGAGCTGAAGAAAAAGTGCAGGCATTGCCTCTACAAAAGTATCTGCCAGGCCCTGGATTCTCAGGAAAATTAATCTCTGGCTGAGCTGTGCAATGCAGAGTACTGGGATGTGGAGAAAGAGATTTTCCTACACCCTTGAATTTGCTGGGAAGACACTGGGCTTGACTTAAATGATTGGAAACAGGAAGGCCCTGGAAAGCACAGTGGAAGGGAAGGATTTGGAGAGGTGAGAAAGAGTGGAAAACACATGTAACCTGACCTCACCTGCTCTACATCCTCGTATATCTTCCTCCCTATCCATCACAGATTTTCAGAGAACCCGGGAACACTTTGCTCGTGTCCCAGGGGTACCCAGGGCCACCAAGAGCTCCCTCTCTGCCACAACTCAGTTCAGCTCCCAAGGGTGCACAGGGGCATCAGGAATGAAAACAATGCAACCACCGGCCTGGG
>VZRV01007899.1:106535-385295 GCA_013398115.1 Falcunculus frontatus | reverse complement strand
GTAACAGCTCAAGCTGGTGCCTTGGAGAAGGGGCCCTGAACAAAGGGCTATCTGGGCTTTTGTACCCTCACAGTCTGTGTGTTCGATCGTCCAGGGTCTTCCAGCTGAGTCCTCGGCTCCTGCTCTGTCTCTGAGTGTCCGGTCGCCCGGCTGGGCCACAGGTCCCCGTGCCCTTTGTTGTGCAAAGGGTCAGCATCAGTTCACGACCTCTTGCCTGAGGCTCCCACCCAGAGCGCAATCTTCAGCTGGCACTGCATCTACACACTGAGCTACCTGCACTACATGTATTCTTCAACAACCACATCTAGAACCAAGCATGACCTTTTCTATTGGTACATAAGATATAAATCCATTTCTTTAAATGAGCCTCTGTCAGGGTAGCAGTAATCAATACCCAGACAACAGTAGTTTTAGGCAAGAAACAGTAAGAGAAAGAAATATGCATTTTAAAAATCAATCTCACCAGCCCTGATACTGCAGCAGTAGCTGTTGCAATGGCAGGAATAATCTTTCCAGCAATGCGTTTTGTTTTGAACCGATCTGCTGGGTCGATGTTGTACATCTTGGCTCGCAGGTTTGACGCTGCTGTTATGAAATCTATGTGCCCATTACTATCGTCATCTTTCTCAAAGGAGATGGGCTTCATTTGCAAGTCAGCTGCTCATAAAAAAGACCAAAAAAAAAAAAAAAAGCAAAAATGATTATTAGAAAACTGAAGAAGTCCTAAACATAATTTATAGGAACTAGAATCTTAACAAATTAAAAGATTTCACATCCTGGAGCTCAGTGCCTTACTTGTTTTCCTTTGCTGGAAGCAGAAATGCCCCTTTCAATACCACTAGCTAAAAGTGAATAATGAAATAAACATCAACAGAGCTCTGTAATTTTTCTTTCCTTGCACCACCAAGAATAGATTTTGAACATTCCTGTGAATTTTACTCATACATACCACCTCGCTAAAGCTCCATCCTGTGAGAATTCCCTTTTAAAGCTTAGTTCATCTGCAAAAATTTCACTATGGACTCAGAGTCAGTTTTGGGTTGACACTCCATGGGATGAGTTAGAGATAAGCTAATCTTTCTCCTGGATTCATGGGCTAAAAAAGCTTGCTTGTAGTTGTTGCCCAATGACCTCTTCATGTGGCCAGGCTCAAAAATGGGATCCGAGCATCCTCATTTTAACATCTAGAAGATGCTGAGGAAGACTCTTAACAGTCTTCACAATTTAGGATCATTTCAGATTGAGAGCTTTAAGTGGTGACTTTCAGCCTTCTCATACCCAAGTCACTTGCAGTCCATCTGGGATCCAGCCAGCACCCTTCCCCCCCTTAGGAGTTCAATTCCCTGCTGCTGCCTGCTCGCTGTCATCAGTGTTGTAATTACACGCAAGCATTAACAGAGAACCCTAAAACTTCCAGGAATCTCAGAAACACAGAAGCATAGAGTAATGTCAAGCAACAGGACTGATATGTACATAGCACTTCAGAAAGCTTCAGATATCAGCTCTACTTCTTGCAGAATTCCAGAACTGCTTCATCCAAAGACCTGAATGTCACTAGTGGAAATGCAAATGCAGGATATTACTAAACTATGAACCTAGTTTGCACTACTCACTTTCCAGAGCTTCATTGGATAGTATAGACTTCTCCAGCTGGAAAATAGCATTTCTTTCATCCTCACTGCTGACTGGAATATGATCTGGTTTTCTTGCAGTTTCATCAGTCTGTACAACCTGCAAGTGTGTGCAGTGTTTGAGTAATAAAATATATGAACTTCATACAGCACAAGTGCCAAGTGTACTAAATTCCCTGTCTTCTCTGCAGACTTTCCTCCCCAGTTCAAGAGAGACATGGATTTACTGGATCAAGTACAGCCAAGAGCTTCCAAGAGCATTAAAGGACCAGAGCAACTCTCATACGAGAAGCTGAGAGAGCTGTGATGGTTCAGAGTGGAGGGTCAGTGAGATCTTATCAATGTGTATAAATATCTGATGCAGGGGGAAGTACAGAGAGTGCAGCCAAAGTCTTTTCACTGGTGCCCAATGACAGCACAAGGGCACAAATTGAAACACATTAAATTCCCTAAGAAACATTGAAAAATACTTTAAAGAAAAAAAAAACAAACAAAAACATCCCAACCAAACTGTGATTCCAAGTCAAAACACCAGTCTGTCTTCACAAAGCAAGCGCTCATGGGCCAAGTATTAACACTGGGCAAGAAAATATGAAAACACCCTGGAGTATTTCCTAATTTTAAATTATGAAAAATGCTAGCCCCTGCACAATAATGCTTAAGCTGTTTTGAAGTTCAAAGACTTCAAAAATAAACACAAAAGTAATGACACTTCTTTAATATTAACTACAAAGAAATAAAATTGACACTAGTCTTGGATTGCTTTAAAGTTGCTTATGAGTAAAATTTTACTACTTTTATTAAAATAGTATAGACTCATGTAAATGTAAAAAAACCTTGCAGAATTACAATCACATTCATGCATGGAAAACAATGCTAAAACAAGTAATTTGAAAAATGTAACCCTCCGCACCATTTTCCATTTAGCATATAGTAAAGAGATACCATAGATATACCAAGTTAAAACAGTCCTGTATGCCACATTCTCATTTCTCCAAAACACAAGTTAATTTGTGTTTATTTCTCATTAGCATTGATGCAAGAAGTAGTTGGAGATGTGGTACACTGCCTGTGGAATATTTTTTTTTAAATTAAATATCACACTTACTTTGTTTGAAGGTCTAAACTCCGGTACCTTCACAGATGAAATAATCCCCAAAATAGTTTCCTCTGACAAGTCCTGTTATGGTTTTGAAGAAAAACAATTTAAATTCGCATCAACTCAAAAAGTCTCTCACAAAAAGATTGTAAATCCAATAGCATTTCAAAGAAGACTAGACCCAGAAAGTCTTGCAGATATTCAGTGAAGTTTCAGCCAAATATCATCATTAAAAAACCAAGTGACAATTCAGTAACTACAGCAAACCACAGCAGTGTGAAGTGCCTGGCACTTGAAAACTGAAGTGCAAACCTGACTTACAGGAAGAAACAAGAAAAAAACAAAGGATAAGCAATGCAGAGGCTGTAAGCGGTAAAAAAATACCCCCATAGCATAGCTAAGACACTTAATTTTAAAAAATGCCTTAAAGAGATTTTATTTCAGTTCGGTAGTTATATTCCACAGGAAATAAATGCATCCAAATAATAATTCCCAAGTTCAGTGCTTACTGAAAATATCCAATACACTACTCATTTCTTCTCCAGGTTAGGGATTTAAATAAAGAAAAATAAGTGTAAGCAGCTGCTGAAGAGCCAGTGCTGAAGGACAGATTACTTTAAGAATCACTTTCATCAGCTCTTGGAAAGAACTGGCAGCTGGACATCAGGCCAAAACTGAACACCATGTTAAGTGTTGGGAACACTGCTACAGTCTGGATTACCTTTTCTGTGAAAGGTACACAGTACACTGTTGCAAAGAGTTTTGCTGCGCTCACGACGAAACCGTAGTGCCTAAAGAAAAGAGAATTATTTTTGCTTGGTTGTTTTTTTCTACTTCGGTTGCCCAAAGGTTTGCGATCATGTTCAAGATCTTGAACACACATACTGAATAACAGAATTTCCATCCTTCAGTGCACACAGTACAAAACAGCACGTTTTGAGTGACTCAGAAGCCATCCCCCAAACCAAGCAAATTTTGATGAGTGAAGTTATTTAATGAAAACAGTATTTTCTTAACCTTTGCAGTCAAGCAAACAACTACAAACTCTCAAATGATATCAATATGATAAAAAGCTTAATCCTAGAATTACTTTGGTATTTGCCATGACCTCAGTTTTCACTCAAACTAAAAATGGTGATCCAGTTTCTCAAAGCAACTGTAGATATAGAGCAGATAAAAGCTTTTTAATCCATCAACCACATCAATTTTTTAAATTATCTGTAATACCCAAGCCATCTAGACCAGACTCAAATTGTGATGAAAAAGAAAAGGAGTCCCTCCACTAGGTCATTTTAGGTAGTCGACTTAATTTGGCACATCCTGCATTTCACAATGTGGAGGTATGACAGCAACAACTCAGTAATTCTGTAGCCACGTAAGACATGAAAGGGGTTGTTCTATGCCATTTACACTAGATGTTGTCAGTACAGCACCCTCCAATCCCATGTCCGTGAAAGTTAAATTATCTGCTGTGAAAGTATTTGACAGCTCACCAAATCTGCCACAGCATAAGACTGTGCACTAACACCTATGGACTCTGGTCCAACTTCCAGGGCTATAAAGCCACTGCCTTGCACTTTCTGCTGTGAGTTTTATAGGATGCTATACAATGCATCTGGGACAGCACCATACTTACAAAGGATCATTAAATTCAAACTTCACTGGGAAAGGAGGCCTCTTTGGTGATTGCCAAAACAAACCTGGAAGGAAGACAGACTTAAGATGAAATCCTAAGGAACCAGGAACAGCAACACATGACATACGCCATGAATTTACAATAGGCATAAAGGGGCATTTGTACTTACTTCCATCTTTTAATCGTGTATCAAGGGGAAATGAATGAAGGAGCTGAAGAGCCTAGAGAAAAAGCCAGAGAGGCTTTAGTACTTTGTCATATAGACTGACACGACCACATTAAATTGAGCCTTCTTAGCTGAAGTAATTTAAAGAGTTAAGAAAATCATGAGACAACTTTGTCAAGACAGACAGCTTAAAGACAAGTACTACAAGATGGAGTGCTTGCCCATTTCATTCACAGAACAAAGATGACAATGTCACCTCATCTGTTCAAAGCTCAAGCAAGGCATTTAATCCAAGAAGCAAAGCACTCTCCCCCACCTTATTGTCACTTTGGGATTCTTGCATATGGATTCACAACTGGGAATGCAATATTTTCTCAATGTGACAACTACCACCAGGGATTCTGTATGCACAGGTCTGTTTATTAGACAACATCCCAACCCCATCTTTCCTACAAAATCACACACATACTTTAAGCAACACTGTGGACCAGACTGTCAGAATGACTAGCTCTTATTTCAGAAGATCTTTAAGAAAATCAGGGTTATGAAGGTGAGTTCAGTAACAGGAATTTAGGGTGGGAAACAAAAACCCACTGCCTAATAAAGGACATCTGATAATCCTGCTTTGGAAAACACTAGAAAAATGCCAAGAAAACTGCATGGAGACTACTGAACAGAGTACTAAGAGTAATTTAATAAACCAGACCTAGAAGTGCTACAATAGAAGTGAATGCAGCATTTTTAAGTTTCAAATATAGTTCGTTATTTATGAAGAGATGGAAGTGAGTGCAAAGACTTGGACACCTCTTTATCAGGGCCACCAAGTTTTCTAAAATCCTCATCAGTCTAGTGCTACCTCATTTACAGGTCTTACCTACCTTATGGCTAAAATACTTTTCAAATTTTACTCTTGCTAGTTCTACACATTGAGTCCAACTTCGGGGTCTTCTACTGAGAGTTTTAATAACATGAAAACAGCCTTCCAAGCTCTCTCCTGATTTTATTCTCTAGATAAAGAAACATGAAAATGTTAAAACAGACAAGATTCCTTCTAATCCAGTCAAACAGTAAATATGTTTTTAGTAATCTATAGGCAAGAGGAAACAGAAGTTCACTTCATGAAATATTATCCTTTATGTGGTCCTCTTCACTGGGGTTTTTGCCCCACTTACTTCCACCAGCCCTTTGGACCACAGGACATTATAGACTCACAAGAAAAGATAGTAAACCATTTCAATCTAATTTATTACATAGTTAAGTTCACTTCAAACTCAGTCTCACTTTCATTTTTCCCAGCTAGCTATGCATCAGTGTGACACACACTAATCACACACCAGCAATGTCTCAGTCTTTTTGATATTTCTACATCATGTACAGAGCCCATGAGCTGGAGAAGCTTTTAATTATGAGACACACCAGAAATACTGTTCATATGATCAACTAATGACTTGGCCAAGTAAGTCTTCAGGTCTTCTGAAACAAGTCAGAAACTAACCCAAATCTCACTGGCCTTAAAGAGAAACAAAATCCATAAAGCAGCAGTTTAAACACTCTGTTTTACCCTGGCAACATTCCCTCACCTGTAAAACTTCTTCTGCTGACGGATAGGTTTGCCAGAACTTGTTAAACAATGAAGGCTTGTGAGAAAATGAACTTTCAAACTGTAAAATAAAAAGAACAAATATGGCATTTTGCAAGAAGTATATCAGATCCCCACCTTTCCAAACACACGTGAAGTTACACTGAATGCCAGAAAGGTTAATCCATTACCTTATCTCTTGCCCACTGTATTGTATGCTCAATGGCAGCTGGGAAAGACTTCAAGGTGCAAAAAGGTATTTCTTCCTCTGGTGGATCACGCTGTAAATAAAGAGGGTTGCATGTCAATGCAGGCTTATGCAGGTTAATTGCTAATAATACCACCAAGAACTTGAACACTACGTAAGTTAAAAACTCTGCTGTTATAAAATACAAAGTGACTTTTTATGCTTAAAATCTGTTTTATGAACACTAACATTATCACTTCCTCTTTATGAGGAATAGTGTAAACTCAACTCTGGAAAGCAAAACTGAACTGTGAAACATAAACAACAGATGAAATTGCCAGCCAGCTTTTCCAAGATGTGCAGCTGGCATTCATGGACACTTTCATCAGGAAACATGCCCTGTCACTCAAGGCCAGAAAAACTTCCTTACAGATCCTAGCAAGACAATTAGGATGCTCAAAATCCTGTCTCTGTGTCCACATGGCACCATTTCATGGTGCTCTCAACCAGTGAATTTCTCCACAAGAATTTAAACAGAGGGATACTGCAGATTGTGTCTATCAAGGATAGAGCTTGAAGGTTCATTTTCCCCTTTCCCATTCAAACAGAACTGTTATGAATACTTGTAAAGAACTGCTCAAATTTTACTTCCTGTGAGCTTTTCTTCAGAAACCAAGGAAGTCATTATTTCCTAACAGTACTGTTCTTCAGCAGCTCAAATAGGCCACTTTTTTTAGAAAGACACATAAAAATGATCAAAGAATCAGACGGCATTATGCGACAAGCTACAGAAGGTGAGCGATGGTCTTGAAATACTTACATGACTATTGTAGGACTCTGTCAGATGGGGCACAATAACTTCTGTGTGTCCTTTTGTTCCCATAGTTCCAGAGTCTATAAGAGGACGCAGGTTTGCTACACAACGACTGACATGGAAAGACACAGACATCAGAATACAGAGCAATCTCTACATTCTTGCCTTGCAGACATTACTGGAGTGCAACCAGAATTGTCTCTAGGCACTTTTAGAAAAGTGGAAAGCTTACACCAAACTCAGGAAAAGAAGAGATTAAATAAGAACTATTCAAGTTAGATCAGGATAACATAAACTTCAGCCTGTGTGGATTACAAGCATTAGAAATTATTTCTAAATGTAAATATCTCTACTTTTAAATTTAAATACGTATTTTTATGCTTAAATAATTCAACCTTAAGACTGCCAGAGTATTCTCACCCTCATCAGTTGACCTTGCTTCCCTTTCACCCCTACCTATCAATGTATCTCCTGGCTTCAACATTGTCCAAAGCAGTCACAATCACATCTTGCTTGGTGTAGAACTCATCACTGTAAGTGTTCTCAGTGGCTGGACAAACTTTATTAATATCTGAGTCAATCTTTATGTAAGGATTGATGTTCAGAGTTGCTTCTGCTGCAGTGTAGCTCTTAGGTTTCTGAAAGTAGAAATACAGAGATCAACAATATGCAGATAAAGAACATCTTGGACACAGAAATATCAACTTCATTTACTGATCAGACAAAATTCACTGACAGAAATGTTAGTATGCAAAACATACAATAAACAACATTTTTTAATCATATACCACCCTCACTGATAAATATCTTACTAATCTAGTTTTATTTTCAGTGTTTCAGAGACCATGTGGTGGAAGTGCTTAAATGGTTTACCAAGCAACTGAAACTGATGCTGCGTGCTGCCTCTCGCAAGAGTTTCTTCAAAAGAAGGATAAACTCATTAGCAACTCTGACTGCCTATGCAGCACAGACACCAAGCACCTGTGAATAATCACATCACTGCAAGGTATTCCATACAAAGTCAATTTCAGAAGCTAAACTGAAATAGAGTTCCTGACCTACCTGACACTTCTAGGCATACTACAATTACCTAGGGATCAGCACTGAAGCCTGTGGCTTCTAAAAGTTTGCAGGGTTCACCTTCCATTTATCTATTTATCCAAAGTGCAATCTATTCCCAGATTTGCTACACATAAACAGGAGGCAGAAAATTCTACTGTTGGGTTTTGGGTAGGGGAAACCTTTTTCCATATTGCTGTCAAGATCTAAGCCATCTTTTTTATTTTGTGCTGTGTTTGCAAGTATGGGGATGTTCTCTCTGCTTCTAAGGAATTAACAGCTTCTGTGTCATGTATTTACTGAATGTACATGTTGGGCTTTTTCAAAACTATTTATCAGCTTTGTGAAAACTGAATTAAGTCAGAAGACAGTAACTTTGGTCAACTGCCATCAGCAGTAGCACTACTGAGCTCTACTGAGAACACTTCTGCCAGCACTGTCTGTTTTTTGTCGTTTTATTTTCCCCAAATTTCAATGGCATAGTAGAGCATTTCTGACATAATAACCTATGGCAGGCTCTTATGCAATACAGTACTCATCCAATTGTCAAATTCAAGAGATTTCATTAGTCAGAAACACCAGTACAAATTAAGATTAGACAAGCCAATTTTACTCAACTGATACTAGCGATAAGTTGGATGGCATTGCAGTTCTAGGCATTGTTTAAAAAACACCCTCGAGTTCATTACAGCCTTTAAGTCTTTTCTGGATAGAAGTACAGACACTCACAAGTTCAGCTCTCTGTGGGGACACAAGACAGGGGAACACAATAGAAAATTTACTGAATAAGAAAGCCTACCTGTATGTGATGAGGTCGAAAAAGAAACTGCCTGTTCAGGTTAGATTTCTCTATCAAGTCTGGATCTGTAATTGTAACCTAAGTCAGAAGGGGCAAAAGCAACAGCTGAAGTTACAATTTAAGTGTAACACTGAGCAATGATCTTGATTAAACCTTTATAGATAGTGGTCAAAACGAAACACTGCTATTGGCATCCACTGTGGCCAAAGTTCTGCTTATACTGACTGACTAAATTTTGTTTTAAAATCAAAATACAGCAAGACTGCTACAAGCGTATTCTTCAAATTGCACACACTTCCATGCCAAGGCCACTGTACCCTCTGCGCAGAGATCAACTTCAAATAAGACTTCGACTTTTAACATTTAAACATAATTTAACATTATGTTTTATGTTACTATAACATAAAAGTCATGTTAAAAGACTTTTAACATTTTTTAGTAGTCTAATTATTTAATTATTCCCTATCATATTACTTTTATTGAGAAGTGAGGTTAACAGGTGACTTACTAATCCTTTGTCTTGCCCAGTACCAACACCAAGAAGTGCGAAGTTTTTTAGCATTTCACAGCCTATCGCTCCACAGCCAACCTAAAGAACATTACATTTGTAGAATCAGAAATGTGAGAACCACAAAGACGAGTCCCACTGCAATTCTGGACCATTTATTATGCAGTGGCACATATCAGAGCTGCCCTCATGTATTTTGAGGACAGTGGACATTAGCTGTACCAACAAAGCACTGGCAAACAGTGTAACAGTGTCAGTCATACTCACCAAGAAAACATTCAAATCATGGAGCTTCTGGCACAGAGAGTCTCCAATACAAGCCCTCAAGGCATCATATCTATCTCCCCTATGCAGGCACAGAAGACAAAACCAGGAGACTTTAAGGTGCTATTTATCATTGATGCCAAACTGCACTTTGACATGAACTAAGAAAGTCAGACAGAGTCTGTAATTCCTGTTCATCCCATGCTCAAATAGCACACACATTCTTAATCCCAAATATGTCCCTCCAGCAAACAGCACTGAATCAACTTTAAAAGACATCTGTGCCTGCTTGAGACTCAGATGTGAACAGTACATAAACCAGCAGATTGTAGTTATATTTACCGTGGGAGAAATTCCTCAGAGCCCACCTTCTCTAGAGGTGTTACAATGTCTAACACATCTATATACAGCTGTAAAAAAAAAATGAAAAAAAGAGAAAGTCCAATAAAAACCTATGAAAAACATTCATGTTATTTTAATTTAAAAACATAACTACTTTGTATGAACATCAAAGTCTAGAAATTTAGAAGCACTATGTTTTTCCTGTCAGTGGATATCCAGCGTCTTGTACCCTACAGTTCATGATTTTAGTGGAGAGGAAAAAGCACATGGACACAAAGGGGAAAAAACATTCACTCAAACAGGTGAGCTGCAAGCTTTTGACTTCTGACAAGCATGTTACACCTCCAGAGGTAACCGTGAAGATTGTGAAATTTTTTAATCTGACTTTACTCTGACATTTATCCTGGGAGTCTGAAAGTACTGCTCTTATGTACAGTAGCTTAAGCTGGTATCTGCACTATATCACACCTTTGCAGCCATGCAGTGACAAGCCAATGCTCTCTTTGCTTGTGTGAAAAAAAAATATGCTGTCTGAACTCCAAATACAAAAATTTTAACTAAAAGTGGCTGTACTTTTATTGTACACATAAAACCACTATTTTTTCTAAATATAGTCTCAATTTTTTTTTTTTTAGTTCCATGTTATAGAAGTTGTTCTGTTTACTCTGATCATACAGCATTTTCACACCATTCATAAGATGTCAAAATAACCATCCAAAAACCAAGACAGCCTTACCCACTGCTGCAATGGAGAAAATTTTCCTGTTACTGCTTTTAGGACTTCCTGGCTAGCAACACCACCCACTGCTGCAGCCAGAGGAGGTAGAAATCCCTGAGCAGTCCTAGACAGCCATTTCACCACATCTCCATTCACCTGAGGCTGAAAAGTAAGACACAGGAACAGGTTTACCCCCTCACTGAACAAGCCAATGCTTGACAGTTTCACAGATTATTCTTCTTCAGTAAAAGACAGACAAATGATTTCACTCTGACCAGCAAAAAAGTTTTCAGCCAAGATAGATCCACCATGTGCCCTGTATTTGTTACATGCATTTGTCTAAAAACTGGATTCACATAGCCACATGATTCAGTCTTCATGACAGGTGAACATTCAGTCGAATCCATGCTGAAACCCCATTCTGTTTCCTCGCACAGCCTTCAGAAAGCCAGCTGATCCATCTAAAGATGGATTCAAAGACCAGAACAAGGACCAGCAACTAAAGCAAGACCTTTAGGCAAGTAAATGAGCACATAAAAAAGTGATTCACAATGACAATGATTCCTTACTCACTTTGTTTTCCAGTGTTTCACTTACAGACATGGCTATTTTCAGCATTTCCTCAGCATCTTGAAGGCATCTAGACACCAGGGTAGAAACAATAATGATGACTTAAACATTCCAGAGTTCTTCTAGAAACACAACCAATGGAAAAAAAAAGCAATGGATACAGTAGGAAGTTTGGAACCTCACATTGTCCTTAACAGTGAGCATGTACTTCTAAATGTTAGGGTTAGCTCAAGAATAGGAGTCTCAGTGGAAAAGCCCACATGCAATTACAGTCTTAAGATTTATATTTTTTAAGTAATTTTGTCTCATTCAACTCAAAATTACACACATCAAGAACTAAAGCTGAATAAAAAACACTGCAAGTGAAACCCAAATCATTCAGGTATTTTTTTTTTAAATCCATGAACTACAAGATAATTCAGGATCACTGAAACAACTTTTCCACATCAATCCCACAATGTGAAAAAACTAGAACAGAGAAGGCCTTCCTCCAGAAGTATTTTCTGTCTACGTGGGCCCAGAAAGTGTCATTGCTATATTGGGAAAATGTGTCATTGCCATATTGGGAAAGCCTTGTTACACACCCAGACATACATCAGGTAACATTTTTTCAACTTTCCATTTTTAAGTGGTCTATCAGGTACCAGACAGAGAAGGGACCATGCTGCACAGCCAACCAGTAACTACAGGAAAAGGAGAGATCTGTCTGATTCAAGGCTTGGCAAACACAAAACTGCTGCTTTACCCAATGTTCGGCCCACGACCAAAGTTCTCCTGGAAGTGGTTCAAGGCAAGCATGGCAACATGGATCTGCAAAGGCGCCTGTTAAGACAATTGCTGTCGATCAGTTACAAACCAGAGAGAAACGAGGTAAACAAAAACAAGTATTTGAACTCTTCTGTTATCATTTCATTTCTTGTCTCTTAAGCACAACATTCAAAAAAAGTTTTTAAATAGCACTAAAAAGTGAATTTGAAATACCTTATATTAATGTTTTTTAAAAAAGTATTGCTCACTAATGCAATGCCCTTCACACACATTCAGCACCTACTTCAACTAAGCCCAACTGAAGAGTCCCCAAAAGAATTCAGTGTTGAAATTGGAAAATGCAGTAATCTTCTTTTAACTAGACATTCTAACGCATTGCATTTTTCAAACATCAGTAACAAAGCCCAGCATTAAGGACAAAAAGTAGAAACTATATTATTCTAAACATAAAACTACAGATTACAATCCATTTATTTTTAATATTAGAGCACTTATGCCCAAATCCCCACATGCTAATTACCTCAGGCTTGCTAAAATCTGCAACAAGGCATAATGGATTTGTTATCTGCTTCTCCAACCGTTCCTGGAAAAACAGAATTCATGACAACAACACACTACTTAAGAACACAACAGCCACTGCTACCTGACAAAACAATACTCTTCCTGTAGAGCTTAAGAAACAAATATCCTTTCTGACTAGCATTGCCATTGCTCTCTTTATTATTCACACCGCAACAGATGCTAAAAATAATTATTTACTGCAAGTTCTGTCTATCAAAAATGGTCAGAGATGTTTCACATCCTAGTGGCAAGACTCATCTTTAAATGGGTGTGATTTTTGGGGCTGTCCTGTGCAGAGCCAGGAGCTGGAGTCCATGATCCTTGTGGGTCCCTTCCCACACAGGACATTCTATAACACAGGACATTCTGTAATTCTAGGAAACATGTATGTGCTGAACTCTGCTTCCAGTGCTCAGACCATTAATGCCGGAGAATCCAGCTCTGTCAAGCACACACTTACAAAGTAACACATCTTGGGCGTCTTCACTTGCACAGCTATGCCTCCGTGCAAGTAAGGCTCCATCTCTGATGTATCACCAATGCTGAAGGAATAAGGTGACACCACTGAAAAGAGAAGAGAATCAACAGTGACAGATTAATTCAAAGCGTCATTGGATGCTACAATTCTGTATACAATGAAGTGGGGGCTTGCCAGTGCTTTTTGTGCTGCAATTTTGCAGTGGGCAACCTTGTTTTGAAAGCATAAGCACAGCTGATCCTCCTAACGGGATTAACCCAGAAACTGGCAGAGGGACAAAGTATTAGTTTCACATGATCTGTTATGAAATGAGCTTTTTTAAGTGGCAGCTGATTTAACAAGAATTCTGATGACCACAGCTCCGTAACAAAAATGAAATCATGCTTAATTTTATTTAGGCTGCGCAAAGCAGCATCCAGTATAAACTGCTCAGAGTGGGATTTTAGCCCTGTAACAAGAACTACAGGCAATCAAAAAGAATGGCTGGAGCATGTTGTCACATCTTCCCCCTCATGGGAAGCATACTTGCAGTAAATAATTATTTATTATTTAAATGGGAAGCATCATTCAGGCAAGGCAAAAAGACAGAAAAATTGTTAATTCATGGAAAACTAAAACCAAAAGCTAAGCCGTGAATAAGAGGAAGGAACTGACCGCAGCATCAGTTCTAGCAAAACACAAAGGGCCCAGAGGAAACAGATTCAAGCATGTGTTTCAAGGGTACTTTTTTTGTCCCAGACCACAGAATAGAAAACCCAAAATAAAAACAAACAACCACCACCCACTTGCTCTCTCTTCTGCTTCAAACAGGGATTCAGATCTGTGAACTGGGAAATTCCCCAGCATCCAAAAGGAACCAAGCAGAATGCCTTGAGTTATGCATGAAGCAGAACAAAGCAAGGTAGACATCAATCATGAAAATAATTTCAAAAGCATGCTTAGAAACAGAATGTTGTCAATGCATCCCTGTACACTTAAACTATCACCCAAAAAAGCTACAAGGTAAACAGTGACACACCAAGTGGCATCCAAAACCGTGACAGAAGCAAGGGCATTATGGGGCCCTCCAAAAACCAAACCAGTTTCATCAGCAGACAAATGATGGTCAGCTCAGAGGCTGCCAACTAGATTCCATGTGTTGAGCTGAGCAATTCCATTGGCTCCTTAAATGGCAAGAGGAGTTCAGCAAGATTTTACTAAATGGAAATGGCATCAAGACAACACTAGGAAGACCTTTGCACCAAAAAACAATTTTTTTGTGCAAGCTCACTGGAAGTCTGCATAACCCAGCACCCCTCTGGCTACAGTAACTAAGAATGCACTGGCTAAATCAGGCCAGAAAAGAAGTACCTTGCAAATGAGTCAGCAACAGTTTACCTGTTATTTGGTGCGTGGATCCATTCAAGCACGACATTCCATTAACTTCCCGAAAGGTTAAGAACTGTCCTGTTTCAAGCCTGTGTGGATGATTTTCAAGGCAAGTGACAATACCAGGATTTGACTGAAATAAAAAATGGCAGTCAGCAAGGAGGAAAGTGTCCTGTGCAAAGGGGTTACATTTTATTGTAGGCCCATAGCTTTTTGTCTACTGAAACTGCAGTCTCTAATACTTTTAACATCTAATTTCTGTCACAACAATAGAGTTACCTATCACAACGTTTTCAGTCCTACTATTTTCAATTTAACAGTTTCTACAACACAAACTTTCTCGTTTTCACTGTTTCCAGTTCTCATTATGTTAGCAAACTGCATTTGTTAGTTCTCAGCAGTCAAATCCATTGTTATGTTCTGAAATAGTAGCAGATTCATCTCCTTTTTCCAAACTAAAAATAGTCTCTCTGTGCAAAGAAATTTTCAGAGGCATTAAAAAATAAAGTCTTGTGAATGGTCCTTACTAGTCCATGCTTCCTTTCTGTCTGATATCCTTAACAAGGACATCCAAATTCATTCTTGAAAGTTAGGAAGCTTACAGAGCTGGACGTCAGTGTACAGGAAAGACAGCCTCAGGAGATCACAGACAAGCTTACACTTGCAGGAATCCCAGACAACATCTCATCCTGTTATGGGATGTGGTGCCAACCTGACATGCACACAGAGACCTCGCTGCAGTCTGAACACAGCTCATCAAGACCTTGTGCTGCACCTCAGGCTGTAACATGGTGGGTTTGCAAGGCCTGTAATGTCTCCTGCCATCCCTTCCTGAGTCCCCAGAGTGAGAAAGACTTCGGTTAAGTAGCGTAGAACTAAGTTACAGAGGACCACATTCTCTGTGACAATGAACAACAGCAAAGGAGTTGACTGGAGAAAATTCTTCTCTTATTTAGGGACAGAGTGCCACTTTGACCATGTCTACAGGACAAGAACAGCCACTTGATGGCACTGACTTTTAATTCTCATTAGTTTTACACTTCAGAGTAGAAGCAAGATACAAGTAAATTCAAGCATCAGATCATGAACCACAGGACATATACACAAATATAAATTCGTCCCTTGACTTGGCAGGTAATCAGCAAAAGCTGTGAAACTCAGCTATGTACTCTTGATGTAATCAATCCACTCCCATTTAAAGACATGAGAGAACAGGCTACCCAAATCATCATATAATAAGCTTTAATCCAGACCAAACCCAACTTGCTGTACCACCCCTCCTAGATTGGTTATTATTATATCTACACTGGAGATAGGACAAAAGACTTGCTGCTGGATGAGTGAGCTTACTGTCTGTACTTCCAGAACTGAAAAAAGGACCTAAAATAATTTCCCTTTATAAAACAGTAATACAAGATTAAATGGACATCCGAACACTCTGCACCTGAAGTACTAGCAATAATATCCTCTTCTCATTGCCTCTGCTTTGGTAGGTTAAAACAAACCTTTAAATTTCTTTTCAAAATAAGCTCTCGATCCCCTTGATTGTTCCATTAGTCTGCCTCTAAGTGCTGCAGTTTGTCCTAAAAGGGCTCTTTTCATGCCTATTTTCACACTTCCTTAGAAGACTTACCCTATTCCCACACCACAGTTATGTCCATTTCTTTCTACATCTCCTCATTTCTTTTTCTCTCTTTCTGTCCAATTAAAAAAAATCAGTATTGTGTGTTACATAGTAAGTAACAACCAGGATGCATCAGTAAGAACAAAGTAACCAAAGTAACTTTGCTTCTCCTATACTGTTATACAATTTTAAATTGCTTAGCAGGCTGCTCAAGTGAAGCACTTTGGCACTCTCCTTTTCAAAGAGCCAATAATAAGTCCTTTTAAAAACAGTTAAAGCAACACAATGACTTTTATCCCTTACTTGTGTTATATTTGAAATGAAGATCTCCTTTGGCTCCTCTCCTGTTGTATCCAGCACTTCAAATTCATCACCAAAGTCACAAAACAAACGTGAACATACTCCATACACATCAGCACTGATGAACTACAAGAGAAAGTAAAAATCATGGGTATCCCTAGAAAAGCACAAGCCAAAGAAATGATGCCTCACACTGGACCTTGTTGAAGGCCAGCAGGTTCAATTCTACAGTGGAAACCTGTCGTGTACTCAGGCCACTGACTACAAGGCACAGCATTGATGAAAGACCTTGAACCTGTATGAGCATTTCTGAGCCCGTACACAACACAAGAGTAACACCACTACACAGTGAAATGCTGCCATTTCTACTTCTCTTACATTCAGCTTCAGCTTGTCCTTCAGTCTCAGCACATTCTTTCAGAACCATTTTCAGTTAATAGTGAAAACTCTTTCTTTAACATGATTGTTTTTTAATTAAGGACCAAGCTGTGGTTACCCATGCTGCTATCCAGATAATACCACTAGCCACACAGTATTCCCAAAACTCCTGCTACTCCATAAACATGCCATCTGCATAGAATTATATACCTCATAACCAGCTTTCTCTGGTTTTGGGAAGGACACCCTGAAAGTCCAGAATGCTCACTGTACAGATTGTTCATATATTTCATTTTTTCTATTACCTTAATAGGTGGCTGCTGAGCATGACAGAAGTCATTAATCTTCTTCTGCAGCAACAGACTTACTTCAGTCAATATGACACACTGTGAACAAGAACAGAAATACTTCTAAGACACTGAAAGCAATCAATATCTTCAAGCGATGGAAAAACTAGTACTAAGAGTAAGTTACTTAGGTGTCCTGACTCCTATCATCCACACTTAAGAGAAAGCAGTCTTGAGGAAGTTTTCTCATTAAAGCTGATTGGTTACCACGCCAAAAGTTCTGGAAAGAAAATGAGTAAGAACAGGAACAGCAAATTCTCAGTTTTTGGCTTTTTTTCTTTTTAACTGCAGCTGTGAAACTCAAAACCCAATTAGAGTATTTACCAAAACAGTTATGGATAATCTCAGCAAAATTGTAGATTTTGAATTTTAGGATTAAAGCTAGCAAACAAACACAAATTATACTCATCAGTGCACACCAAGAAGTCTGCACAGGCTTCCAGTATTTGTGCTCATAAAACTGCAGACACAGAATTTCTGCACGCATTCTTTTGATGTCTAGGACAGTCTTGGGTTCCAAGGCACATGCACTGAATCCCATTCCGTTACACATGGCCTGTTGTAGCTGGGACATTCAGAACTTGGCGTGCTTGTATGCAAGCCACACAGTAAAGGTTCCCCACTCAGACTGAGCCATGCACACAGGCAGGAGACAGCTGACTGAACAACTGCAAGCGCCCTCACTCCATCACAGAGGCACTTACATTTCATTACATACATACATACATACATGAGTGATCTAATTATATAGCCTGAACTTCTGCTGCCTGGAATACAGCACACAGAATATATGTAGAACATCTGTGCTATGTAGCTGCAAAGAAAGGTCACAGTTTCGCCTTCAAAGAAAAAAATTTGTATAGCAACCCCACTTAGCTATTCATTGTCATAGCAAATTCCAAAGTAAGTGTACTAAGAAAGTGGTGGGAACACAAGACTACTGTTTCAGTCTTGTAAAAACAAGCACAACACTTCATCAGTCCAAATAAAAGACCTACTGTTTTCTTTACATCATCTCGAAATGTACTTTAAAGTTCTTCGTTGTATTTACCTACATTAAAAAATCCAAGTTGCTTGCTCTGAGCAAAATACACAAATACACAAACAACTTTAAGAGTGACATACCTGGTAGTGCTTTAGGAAAGACAGATCTGTGGTTTCATCTAGTGGCACAGTTGATGCTGCTACATGGACATATGGATTGAGTTCTGCAATACGATGAAGTGTGGCCTCAGCCCTGAAAGAACAGCAATTTTCAATTTCTTACGTATCTACAAAACTGTATTTTCAATACAGAATTTCATACTACACATGCCTTACAAGAGTCCCTCACAATGTCTCCCGGCAACAATCACCAATTCATTTATTCACACCTCAATTCCTAGCAGGTCTGAGGAAAACTGCTGTGTCCAATATACCACAGGACTCACAGATGCTCTGCTGTCATGGCTGGTGTCCAGTCTTGTACAGGTGGCTGAGAAAGCCCAAGGAAGAAATGCACGCTGGCCCCCACTATTAAATTTGCATTACAAGCAGTGACACTTGTGACTCAGAGCCTCAGTCCCAGTCTAGACTTCCTCTAATATCTACCTGGGCACTGTACTCAAAGCCAGCAACTCGAAAGAAAGGCTTTAACAGGTATTTGAGACGTACTACCAGCTCTTGGACAATGAACTGCTATTTTTGATGCTAATGAAACTGTCAAGCTCAGTCCTTGCTCATTCCAAAGACTTCACTAACCTGTTCCTTTGACTGGTAACATCATCTTCATGGATGAAGAAGTTGATCCCCAAATCCCATTTTGTGCAGTGCTTGGTGTCATGAACTGTAAGAGCCTAAGAAAGTTTGTCAAAAAGCATTTGCTGGAAGAAATATACATGGTCACAGCATCCAAAGCATGGATTAAAAGCCCCACACAAAATGTTGGAGGACTAACACTGCAGCAGATTTAGTTGTAGCATATATAAGCTCTTCCAATCTCTTTCCCAAGAAAACTCTTACTGTTTGAGAGACCAAAACACATCTACAACACACACTTCATTAAGCATTTTACTCCCAGTTTGCAGTGATAACAGAGAGCATTTAAATATCAAGGCTGATTTTTGCCAAACTGTGATAAAGGTGGAATTGTGATCTGAAAATTAATGGACTCATTTGATTTTTTCCTATTGGAAAGAAGAGTTTTAAAAGGCTTCTTGCTAATACAATTAATCCCAGCAGTATAAAAGCAGTTGTTGGATTAAAACACTCAACCATTGTAACATCTACACAAAAGGATTCTAATGGATGACAAAATAGGATAATGTATTCCGAATAGTTTGGCTTTTGAATTTGGACCACTCCATTTAGGAGAAGCCACTTTGCATGCAAGGATTCAGTGTCTAATCAGCAGCTGGCTAAAATATTTAATGAGCTGTTTCAGAGTGCAGTGGACATTAATGCCAGATTCTGACCGTACCACCAGAACATCCAGATTATTGAAAGTTTTCACTCCTAGGTTCTCAAACATTTTGCAATCCTTCTACTGAAAAACAGATTCAGAAACTTTAGATGAATTAGCTAGTACTGTTGTGCCTCTTTCTCCTGCTCACCCAAGAATACCCAACAACAGAACTGTTTTACATACCTTTACCCCGGCCAGAATGATGTTTTTGGCTGAAAAAACAAGAACAAAGCAAAAAAGAGAGAGGGACTATTGCAGGTTATTTGCAAATCTGTAACTGGATAGTTATTCAGGTGGACAACAACAGTATTTCATTGTTAAGAACTTCACAGCTTAAGGGTTTTTTCTCTTTTACATTTGGCTCGAGCATTCTACAGCACCCCGAAAGCAAAATAACATAAGCAAGGTTAAAAAGGGTCTCTACATTTGTCATTTGTCAGCTGTTCATCCCACAACTGTGATTACAGAGATGCTAATGACAAACTGCAAAACCCCATGACTCTGTTCTGGCATCTGGTGCAGAGAACCACTAGAGCCAACTGAAGGAGTAATACCCCAGGCACAAAGCGGCCAAAACAAGTCTTGCTCATAAAGAGCAAGAGGAGTTGTTAAGGAGCCTCTTGTATCAGGGCAGTTATGCATTTTCACCAAATAGATCTGTTCTCCTACACACTCTCCCATTTCCTACGTGGGAATAATTTGGACTATAGCTGTTCCTATATTACATTCATTGATACCGATGCCTAAAGGACTAACTTGGATTACCTACCCTAAACCTTTACTCAGAACACAAGATTTGGGTAAGGCAATCTGGCCCCTAGAAGCACATTTTAAAGTAAAATTTGAAATGTTGTTCTACTAAAATGAGAACTTAAGTCCAGGATCTTTCCTGCACCTGCAACATCAGTCATAAGCATCATGCACACATAAATTTGCTCAGGTAGTTCAGACAAGCTTATTATATTTAAATTAAAGGCTTGCAAGTATTCTGGGACAGTATGTTTATACACACTTGTGCCTCCTTAAATAAATGTCACCTAACTTACCAATCTCCACACCAAGGCCACCTATACCACTCAGGAACACATGGGACTGAGCCATCTTCTGCATTGCTGTGTCTCCAAGAACATACCTCTGGCGACTACAGCAAAGATAAATTCAGATCAAAACAAGATACAAACAAAGTCAAGAGCATATTAAAGCAAGTCAAGAATTCCCAGTCATTAAAAAATTTTTTTAAAAGTTAAAATGTTTATCAATCAGACATAAGATTTGCACTCACAATCCATATAGTGAAATGCATTTAGTACAGACCTTGTCAGTGCCAGGTTTTAGGGAAGATAAATAACTTATAATTTTAAATCAGTGCAAAAGTTCTTCAGGACAAACAAGATTTTGCAATTAACTATTGAAGACACAAGCATGCAAAAGAATTTCTTTGTTATCAGAAATCTTCAAACCAGAGAGTGATACAGTTTTGTAGTCAGATCCTGAAACCTGGAAGAGTCCTAGCTTCCAAGTATACAATTAAACTTATACCATTCTAAATATCACCTTTTTCACCAAGGAAAAGAATGACTTTCATGAGGCTACTGCCAAAAAGTGACACAACGCCAGCAGTATTGCACTGATTTAAAAAGAAGCATTATTTGTTCTGCATGCAAGCATTTTCTAAATGATTTTTTACTTTTTGATACACAAAGAAGCTTTTCATCCCACCACATTTTTACAGGGATACCATCTGTCCCACTAAAGACTCTCTGAACTATTGCCATGCCAAGCGATCTCAAGACACTCCCAGGTAACAAATTAAAAGTAAAACAACAGAAATAATTTTTTTTTTAATCTACAAAAACCCCTCAAAATCCAACACCCTGAAGTCTGGAGGGTAACAGAGATATTGATATGAGGACCAAGAAGTACAGCAAAGGCTGAGAGATGAATGAAATTATGACATTATAGCATGTGAATGTAAGTGTTCCTGAAAAGTTAAGAGCAACACTTAAAAATCAGATATTCTTACCTATACAAAGCATCATCAATTTCCATAGAGTCTGCTGCCATGATTCAGTGTGATTTGTTTACTCTAGAGGGGTTACAAAAAGAAATGAGCTGGTTACACTGGATGCAATTTCACAGTTGGCACCCCCTCCCTGCTCCACTCAGTTCTTCATTAAAGGAACTGAAAAATAAAAAAGTGATGGAAGCACTTTGAACTTTAAGAAGCCTGTGGAACACCATAGCACCTGGGTAATGAAAACACACACCAGCCAGAAGACAAGAACCTCCAAATCTTCAATAAATGCTTTCAAAATACAAACAGACACTAATTTCCCCACTGAGGAAATGCAAGACATACTTCTTATATTTGCCACAGTTAGATTTATTGAAAGGGCAACTTCATTTTATATTAATAGCTCCAAGCTGATCAACTTGCATCTATCTGATATGGGGTTTTTTGAAAGAAGATAGAAGATCCCCGAATGGCTAGAAATAGGCATTTATGCTGCATTATTTCAATATTAATTGAAAATCCTTAGGAACCAAGTTACTATTTTAGCTAACCGAAGAAACCAACACCCAAAGATCTGAATTAATGCAACGTTTAACTGAAACATGCAGTTAGACAGTTTGATAGGATTGTAAGAAAAAACATAATTTGTGCTATCAAGGCCTTCAGCCCTCAACAAGGATGTTTTGATTGTTAAGTTGATGATAACTACCCAGGATTAGGAACAAGCTGCCCCTAGGCATCTTGTTTCTTACTTACTGGGAACTAGTGCTTCCTGAACCTGGCAGGTGACTGCCACCAAACACAGGATGACCAAAACAGACCCTCTGTGTACTTTTGTAGTAGTGATAGGAACTGATGGTCTGGGTCACATATCTCAGGTTTCTACAAACTGCCTTGGAAACTACACACAGCTGACAATCCTCTCTCCTAAGAGGTTGAAAAGTAAGGGCCCAGACATACTAAGGACTTTTTTATTGGAGAGCACAGATACATCCTAAAACAGCTTTCAAACCTGCCCAAAGCCTAATTCCTATTCACTGTTCAGGTGACTTTGGCAAACATTTCAACATTTCTGAGGCATGGCGCCTGCAGTCTGTCACAATGTGAAGACTGCAACATTCTGACCCAAAATTTGTCCTTTTGGTTTTTAGAAAGCACTGAAATAGCACACAGCAAGGCACAGAGTTACACTGGACACGTGCCACAAATCTCATCCACAATGCTCTTCCACAGTGTGCACACTAACTCTGACACTTCAGCTAGCACTCAAGGCAGTCAGCACGAGGCAGCTCCATCACAGTCTACACCACCAGCCACTTCAGTGCAGCTCCCGTGCCCCAACACCACAAGGGCTGAAGACAAGCAATGACCATTTTACTAGACCCAGATCTCAAGCCAGAGTGCAACACACCACATCTTACAGGCTTCAGTCCCTGCTTAAATAAAGGCCTTCATTTCAACTACTGCCTGAGGCACAAGACTGGAAGTCCCCCTCAAAGCAAGCCAGCATCATCTCCTAACAGACCAGAGCTGTTCTGCTCCTCCACAATCAGCCTCCACAAACAGCACTGGCACTCTGGGACTACACAACATAAAAGGATTGTGGTACTAAGATGGGGAAAGTGATCCACCCGATCTAAAACCCCATGATAAAAACGCTCAGCTTCCACTGCTGTGGTTGCTGACAGCCATCTCAGCCTCTGTGCCCTCCCAAACAGTCCTCTGTGAACAACTAGGACATGTGATCAACTGGCAAGAGAACCTCTGCCACCTGTTTCACACAGACTCATTAGACAGTGGCTCTTCCAATATATTTTTTAACTCCCCATTTTCCTCCTGAAGTCATAGTTACAGCGCTGAGATGCTGCCAGTGCACCCATCAGGTAGACCAAAATACCTCCTTTCAAAAGGAGGATTTCATGACACTATTGTCAAGGAACTGTAGGACGAACTTGGTTAATGTATTCCTGCATCCAAGTTATTTCTCATTTTACTTCAACCGGCATTAAATCTGTTTCAAACAAATGCATGTTAAAAAGTCATTCTAACATTAGGTCCTAGTTCTTACTGGAGGCTCATCATTTATACACTTACCTGTTTCCTTTTAAAAGCCAACACTATCCGTTTTTAATGTCAGCCTTATATTTAACTGTTCAAGTAATGTTCTTCACTTTTTAAAGCCTCAGCTGCTTGCATGACATAACCCAGGGACAAACCAAGTAGCTACATGTTACCGAGGAGGACTAAGATGCTCTGAAGCGCAGCAAAGGCACAGGAGCTGTAGCGGTGTGCTGGCTTCACAGTGTTCTTACCTTCAAGTCAGGGCAGGCTGAAGCAGTGTTAACTACTCGCTGTTCAGCACGCTGGGATGGCACGGAGGCCTGGACTCATCCCACCTACCCAGGGCTTCCAGCGGCTGATCCCAGTCGATGCAGACTCCCTGTTCAGTCGGCGGAGAGAGAGAGAGAGAAGGCTCAATCCCAGTCACTGCCCAGCCGAGCTAATGCGGGAACACCGACACCTCGGGTCTGCAGCGGGGAACCCCGACAGAACCCACGGGCTCCCTCGAAACCAGCCCGACCCGGGTCCCAGCAGAGCCTGGCGGCTGCAGCCCGCACTCGCCGCCGCGGCTCCCGGGGCGCTGGGCACCGCCACCCGCCCGGCCGGAGCACCCTGGGCTCGCCGTGCCCCGCCCGCCCCGCGGCCCCGGCCCCGCCGCCGCCCGGTCTCCTCACCCCGCGGCGGCCTTGGCGTGGCGATCCAGGCCCGAGCGCGGCCGGCGGGGGAAGAGGCAGGAAGGGGGTGGGAAGCGGCAGCGCCGGTACCGCGGTGCTTCCCCGCCTGCGCCGACATGAGGGGCCGGGCCGGTGCCGGTGCCGCCCCGGGGAGGTGGGGCCGCTGCGACTCGGCAGCGGAAGCGGCTGCGCAGGCACTGCCCGGCCGGAGCCGCTTAAGCCATTAAAAACCCCGCCATTTTCTGCCTGAAAAGTAACACCCCGTGATGTTAAAAATAATAAAATAAATGAATCCTCCTTAGGTTCAAGCATGACCAGTTTAGACGATGAAGAGCGGTTCCCGGCCCTGCTCCTGCGATACCTGCCTCCGCATCTCGCAGGAGAGCACCGGTAGGACGTCACCTACCAAACAAACAGGCAAAATTTCATTCAAAGGGTCTAGTGAGACAACTGCGAAATGCTAGAGATTACCCAAGCCCGTAGAGGACATTTGGCAAAGAGTTGTCAAAACTAAAGTACAGCCCTTGCCAGGGTGGTATATAGGCTTGTGGAAACCTTTTCTGCTTTTGTTTCGGTGGTGATAAAGCCGGAGAGAGCAAGTCATGGCAGCCACTGCGCTGCCTCCATCACCAACTCCACACCATCCCCGTACACCAAACATCTCCTCCTATCAATATTTTCTCTCCCCTTTCCCAAACTCTTGATTAAGATCCCAGCACTGCCCACCTCCCTATCATCCAGTTTAATCTCCTTTCAGCTTGAACCCTGTCTTCCCTTCTGTTACCCCTGATCATTGGAGTAGGTGAGACCTTGATACCATTAGCACATATTGTCTAGAATCCTTGCATACAGGGAATACACAGTAGTCGCCTTGCATTTTAAAATATTTATAACTTCAAAACAAAAAACCCAAACAGACCAATCAACTACCTGCATCCTATGGTACACAAAAAAAAAAAAAAAAAAAAAAAAAAAAAAGGCAAGGTTGTTGTCTATCTTGACTGGGGTTTTGGGAACTTTTAAGGGCAAGAAGACCCAAGTTTTGTCCTCTTTGTGAGCATCCAGTGCATTATTTCGGCATTTCTCTCTGTATTTTTAGCAGAGTTCTAGCGACCGTCCAGATGTACACTTCAGGCCAACGGTGCACACAGCCTTTGTACTTAATTAGTAACAAAGATTAAGAGCAGCTGGACAACACTTTGCTCGTTCAAACCTGGGCTGTGCTTTGGCAGGATCGGGGTGAAGGTTCTTGTCTGCTATACCGCTGTTTTCACACGCAGAAAAATTGGAGATGTGAGCAAATTTCAGAGGACCACTAGAGGCCACTAGAAGTCTGGAATGCCGAACTCAGAGACGAGATAAAGGGAGAAAGCCGTTCGGGATGTCGACTGAAACCCTTGCCAGTAAAGGAATTGATACTAAGGCTGCTATTTGCTTTGTAGCTTTTTCACATAATACATAAAAATCAGAACATAGAAGAATTACTGTCATTATTTCAATACAGTAATTTCAAAGAGCAGTGCATGTATCTAAGGAACGGAATTAAAAGCAGTCCCAATGACAAGGGGAGGGGGGGGAAATGAAGGAGACTTTAAAGACAGCAAAAACGTCAGCTTCAATTTTGTCACTTGCATAATTTTTAGTCTTGTCAGTGATTTTTATCTTTATGTTTGTGGTTTCTTTCCTTAAAAAGGAACCTTTCTTTTCTTTTTTTTTTTTTTTTAAGGTTAACCTAACCATTCTTATTTTTAAGAATTTACCCATCAAATGTGTTATGAAAAATAATAATAATTTTAAAAATCTGCTACCTACCGTCTTTGTGTCCAGGTCATTACACTTTTCAAGAACTAGTCCACTTCGATACAGTCATCTCCCATGAAACAAATTTTGCATAGTCACAGCAAATACTGACAATCCTTTTGCCTAAGTGGAGAAACAGCAACATCCAGTTAATTCTCGCATAACCCTTTAACAGTAACCAAGCAAAACATCAGTGAAACCATGAATATGGGCCTTCTCAGATAAAATGCCACAAAGAAATTGACAGATTCTGTTTATCCTAGAAGCCAAAGAAATGGGTTCTCAAATGCATCAGTTAGTGGGTGTACTCAGGAACTCTCTAGGCTGATGGTACCAAATCAAAACACATACAGGTTTTCCCCTAACTTTCTAAGACTTCAAAATTTGAAACATCTGGAGGAATTTGACTTTTCTTTTTCTCCATAGCTGCCTTCTTAAAAACGACACATGAGATTAAAATCTTAATAAATTTGGTTAAATAAATTACTTTTATAGGAAATCCCAGCTCCATACTTGCACCATGTTAAAGTCAGCTACAGCTTTTGAGGTAGCAAGCAGAGCTGTCAGTTTATAGACTTACTGAAGCAATGAGTGGGATGAGGCTGTGGCCAGGAGAACATCACCACCTCCAGACTTGAGCCTGTTCATGTCCCAAATCTCTGTAATTTCACTTTATGTGCACCACTGTAGATTCATTCTACATCCAGGTACTGAATATGTCTCTAGAGCAAGTATTTCCATAAGGAGCTGAAGCTGAAATAGCTGTAAATCTCCTTTCCTTCCGCTGGGAAAATGCAAGCCACTTGGGGTTTTTTTAGTCTTTTAATTTCCTGGTTTCCCGGTATGATTTCACGTTCCTAATGGGGAATCTCCAAAGTGGAGATCTGGGGCGGTACCTTTGTTTCCCTGATTGATTTAGTTAATAAGCAAATTAGCAGAGAAAACTTGTAGTTTTTTCTCTTAAAATGTGTTATTTGAAAATACTAAGGCAAACACAGTTCAGTTTACCACACAGGCCAGTCCAGAAATTACCATAAATCTACATGAACATCCTTCAGTGGGTTTCCAAACATCCTGCCATAGGCTATGGCTTGCCCTCGCTCTTGTAGGAGCAAGGTGCTGACTGGCAAGGCTTTGTCTCCTCTTTTTGGTAACCCATGCAGTGTAGGAGTGTTTTGATGGCATATTTAAAAGGACTCCAGCTTCCTAGCAGGGTGGGCTGAAGGATCTTGCTACTTAAAGCTGCTCTAGCAAGTGACACCTTCCTAGAAAACATGTTAATAATGTTGATAAATCCAGATAAACAAGGGCACCAATTACCTAAGCTGATTTCACACTGAGATGTGTATGACTGCATTTCCAAAAGCAAGAGCCAGCTTTTCCATGCCCGTGAATCTCCAGCATAGGCCGCAAGTTGCCAGATAAACATTCATTGGGTTAAATAATGACTTTTGGCTTTCAGCTCATCTAATTTGTTAACAGGAATAGCAGATACAGAATGGGATTTTCTACAAGCTTTACTTAACAAAAGGAATCTTGATGACAGATTGATGTCATTCAACCAGACCTCCTCACATGATTAGGCCTTGTGCAATCAGCCTCTTCTTTCTTTCCTACTTTGGCTCCAAGCTGAAAATTAGCATTGGGCAAGCCCCAGACAACTCAATTTGAATAACCAGTGGTTTGGAATATGTTTCTTGATGCTTTAAATCTACCTGGGAAATCTCGGGAGGAGTGGTACCAGCTGCATAGAGCTCCCCATAGCCGGTTTGCAGGGATGCAACATCACACAGGTTTTTTTCCAAGGGCAGAAGCAAGGTGGTGAACTCTTGAATGAAGCTTCAGATCTGTTCTCAAATTTGCATAGCACTACCTTAACTGAAATTCACTTCTGAGTATTTTAGAAAAGCAAATGTCCCACCTTGTCTTCGCTGAAACATCTGTAAAGTTCAAACACTCTTAATAACAAAACAATTTCTAGAACAGAGAATGGACAGAAAACTATAGTTTTAGAATAGTTTTATATAAAATAAGGAAGATTAGTCTATTTTGTGTCATATTCAAATTTTAGCTTGATTATTATTATGCAGAAAAAAAAAGGACAGAAAAGGATCAGTTGTTTTTAAATACATTTAATGTTATGAAACATTGCCTTTATTTTGTTTAAATTCTTGCTAAATCTTAACATGAACAATAATAAAAGGCTTTTAAAAACCTTTTCTTTATTCACACAATAGTCTCATTGTTTTATTCTAAGGCAGAAAACAAACAGAGTCATCATAAATAAAACACTGACATGGAATATAAGACAAACCCAGGCCAGACAGTTTGCTAAAAAGTTTATGAAAAGTGCATCTGGCTGGCTCAGGACTCCCTGAGTAAGGTAGACATTCTCCCACACACCTCTTGGCTATTTAGCCACTCACGAGAAAATCTGAAATAAAGGCTGCCTTTCTCATTTTAAAGGTATTGCATGTACATGTCACTTGCTGTGTGAGGTAGGAACCAGTTTCTAGGGGCTGTATCTGGGCCTCACCTCCTTATTGTTGCCCCTACGTTTGCTATGCAAAAAGAGATTTAAGTGCAAAACAAAGCCTTAGCTGTCTATGAAAGTGAACTACTGTTTATTTTCAATCACAATACATCAGCTGATTGTAAAGGACACTTCTCATTATTTTCACCTTCAAAGAAGTAAGAGGCACAAAAAACTCGATGTAATTTTTTTTTTTCCCCAAAGGATACCTTTGAAAAAAGGGGACTTGAGCACTAGAAGAGTTTTCAGCTTATCTAATTCAAACCTCCATGAAGTTTGTTTTATAACTAAACCCAGCCTAGAGTAAATTCTTAACTGAAAAACAGCAGCAAATCAAAAGTGCATAAATTACAAACTTCATCAATAAATTAAGGAAATGGATTTGCTGCATCTATCTATCCTCCTAACTGTCCCAAGATCCTTTACTTTTTACGATGACGTGGAAAGTCAGAATAAAGGTACTACTACTTTGAAACCAAAACTAATCTAAATCTTCAGTAGATTTCTTTCTGAGATAAGGCAACTTGTCTTTTACCAAAATTTGAAAGACATACGGAATGACTGGAAGTAGCCCAATAACAAGACAACCCCTCCTACACCACCAAGGCTTAAACATAGGTTTTTCTGTTCATATGTAGACTTGTAATTCAGGGTGTGAGTTTTCAAGAAATGCCAAACATCTCATTCCCAGGGATGCTGATTATTGGAGAGCTTGCACAGTAGGAAGGCTGAGGAGAGATCCAGTCGTGAGCAGTGGGAGAGGCAGGATGCTTCAGCAGAATTTTCAGCTGTAATAGGTGCAGCTGTGGGACTTGCAGTTTCGTTCATGTCTCGTACAGACTCCTGTGAGTCCTACATTCAGAGCCTAAGCAGCCCAGTGGCCATTTGAAGACTACAGGTGACAGTACTGGAGTGACATTTTGGATCCCCATATTGAAGGCTCTGGCTCTAGAGGACCCTCTTCCACCAGCAATCCATGAGAGGCCATGCACAGAGGCAGGAAAAATGCTTAATCAATGTTTCAGGATTGCATTTACTCTGAAGTTCTTTTTGGGACTGTTCTTTAATATGAAATTACTCTTCATCCTCATAAGACATATTTGTATTCAGGATCATATTCATTCATGGCAGAGATTAATCCATCGGTGAAGTATCGCTAATTGCTTTCTTTGCAGTGAGATGGTTTCCGCTGGCTGGCATGCCCTTGGAAAAGCATACTGTTTCTTGAACCAAAAAGGTAGTTCCCAGTTCATTTGTGGCAAATATTTATTTTTCCTTTAGAACAAATTTAACTGTCATGTTTCTTTCTAAGGTAGATTGTTCATGGGGGCACACTTTTTACGAAAACAGTTTGGGTAGAACTTGCGTTTCTGCATCTTAAGCATATTGTACGTTGAACAGAGTAGATCTAGAAGACAGCAGGTACAGAGGTAGCAGCACAATGTTGTGATAAAGCACTTCCACAATAGCGACTTCAAGCAACTTGAACTTCACAGAATCCACAAAAAAATTCTTATTTAAAATGTGCTTTGCAATAAAAACATCAAGCTTTTCTCTTTCCCCTTCCAACCTACTGCAAGCACAGAAATCCTACTTTTGCTTAGCTAAGACCTACCCTCCTCCTGATCCACTTTTAGTTACCAAGGCCACGGAGTAAGGTGAGCATCCAGGTTCTCAGCTGGAGTCAGTGCAGATGATAGTCTCTAACAAGAATAATCATCAAGGGTCCACTTTGCTAGAAACACAGCTGTGACAGCATTTGCTTCACTGGAGGGGGAAGATTCAGCTGCAGACCTTGCCCATGGCTGAAGAAATTTTTTTTTTCTTTCCCCTGGAAAATGTTTGCATTTATAAAACAGGTAAATTGGTAGTTTTTAAATGTAATTTTAATGATATGAGTTCATAATTTCTGGTTAGGGAGAAAGCTTCACGGCTCAAAGGTGAGGCAGACAATTTCATACATTTAGCATGAATTCAGGAGGGTTAGGATCTCTAACAGCGAAGATAGTGCTTGCTGTGGGCTAAGGTTGCTTCAACCAAAATTACATAGGAATATATAGACTAAAAAAATAACCTTTCAGAATTACAGACAAATACAAGTTATGTGTGGTCTTTGTAGTTAAATCCGTTTTTTACTTTGGAATTAGATGCCCGTTTTTGTGGTAATCCAGTCACGGAAATAAGTCACTCGTGTGTAAACTCCAGGTTTATTTGGTTTGGCACATTCATCTCCCCAGCTCACTATTCCCACGAGGTACCACATCAGTCTAGAGTCTGGAGTAACCAGTGGTCCCCCAGAGTCCCCCTAGAAAAAGAGGAGGGGGGAAAAATTTAATTGATCAGAAGAGAAAATACAATTCTCTCCATAGACAGACTATAGGAGACTTCCTATAAGAGAAGTAAACAAGCAGTATTTCAAGAGCTGCCATTTGTGCAGAATCCAGGCTGTTTCTGAAACTTGAGTCAGAAGTCTGAGGCATTTTCCTGTTTGCCAGGGGATCTCCTGACCTCTGTTTCCATACTGTTACAGTAAAAAACCCAACAAAAAGCTGCTCTTCTGTTTTGTGAAACACTGCTTCCCACCTGCCTTGTCTTCTTCCTTGTACAGAGTAGGGAAACACAAGTATAGATAGCAACCTAAGATATCAGGAACTGGGGGTTTTTTATAGGTATTAGTAGTAATTGCTATTCTTAAAATAAATAATCTTAGTCACTTGCAGCAATAACGTTTCAAAAAGGAGCTTAGAGCTCCTTTTTGTTTGGAGCTTTCATCAAGAACTTGGTCTTCTAGTTAGATAATGTCTCCTTAAGGTATTATCCACTTTCCAAGGCTCAATTCTGATACTGTTAATAGCTTGACATGGTAATAATAGTTAAACTGGAAACCTTACAGACTGAGAGGCAATCCTCACACAACAGACCAAACTCCCCAACTTTCACCGAAATTATTTACTGAACTAAACAGCAGTTGCATCCTTCTGCTCAGGTCTCTTCAGTGTTGAGCCAGGAACAGAGGAATGAGCTTGAGAGGCTTATTCTGCAGGGAGTTTGTCTTTGGGCAAAAGTCTGTAGGACTGGGATTCAGGAAGGAGTCTGTACTGAACCAGCACTTTAAGAGTACAGTCTTTAAAAATAACATACATAGAAATCATGTTTGTAAAATTTATCCCTATGGAAATATTTTTCTTTGAACATAAGCATTTCCTTGCAGCATTTGCAAAGCTGCAGCATGCATATTTCCTTCCCATTATTTCACACCCACCTTCCTTATAGTTATCTTTGTTTCAGTTTTCCTTTCACAGAGCCAAGTGTGTTACCAAAGATCACATTGTAACAGATCTGTTATGATATGATCCAGTCCACAATTTAATTTCAGTGAGTGATAGTGTGTTTTTGCTGGTAACTTAACATTATTAACCATCTTCCTTCTCACCTCTACAGATGTCTGGTTTTAGCTACTTGAGACATTTAATTTTTAGCTCATAATTAGTATTACAGCATTTAGTGCTAAATGATGGGTACTAAATGCTATTTCACTATACAACTTAATTCCTGTTTAAATGGAGCCTTTTTAAAGAACTAATACACTGTCCAATTAAGATTTGGTCAACCGGATACTGCAGTCAGCACTAAAGTAGTTTTTCTTTCTAATTTTCAGCTACAATTACCTGACAAGCATCTACTCCTCCTTCCAAGTATCCTGCACACAACATCCTGGGTGTTATGTCCCCATCATATACTTCTTCTCTGTTGCAAGTGTCTGAGTCAATAAGTCTCACTGTTGCCTCCTGAAGAGCATTTGGGGCTGGACCTGAGAGAAAATACAATTTGGGTATTTATCAACATAATTACTTTGCAGTAGTTAATATACAGGAAGAGTGTTTAATATCCTCTTATGGAGGACCAGCTTGATTTGGTTTAATGTGGAGGTTTTGCTTGTTGATCTGTCTAGGTCAGGCCCTTAAGGAGAATGTACACAGAATCACAGACTCACTTGGGAACTGTACCATTAAGACTGAAGTAATGATTGCATGGTACATAGTGCCTTAAGTGTAATAGTGCCATATATTTTATACATGTTCCATGGAACACAAATTACCTAGCAGTTTGGGCAGATGATGCAAAATGAAGACATCTTGATTCCATTGGTAAATCTACTCTTAGTGTGGCCTGGTAAGAGTGTGAGCTTGGGTAATTCACAGCTCGCTCTGCACATTTACCTGAAAGCTCACAGAGTTTTCTGTAGCTTCTGACTAGTGCTGGGAAAATAATTTTTTAGGTGCTATATAAACATGTGCATGGCTGGACTACCTGTCTTAAAAATTTACAATGTGAAATGGAAAGGCTGGGAAAACAGAAGGGTCTTCTTCCTTTTTTTTCTGCACTGGTGGATTGTAGCTCTGTCTTTATCCACTCTAGTTTTCGAACAAGAAACTGATGCCTACAACTAGACAAACCTATTGCAAACATGAGGCTTGCTGCCATATAACGTGTGGCTACAGAAGTGATATCAGTTCAGTAGCAGATCAGAGCCACTGCTTATGGACCATACAGAACACCTGGCAGACTCAGGACTCACCATCATTGGTAAGAGCTCCCCAGCCTGTGATGACAGCGTAAATATTGTAGGGAAAAGTCTGAGATGGCTCAGGCAGACAGACACGGTGTATGCTGCTCGTGAACTCAACTCGGTTGGAGAGCTGCACAAGTGCAATGTCATAGTCATGTTCTGGGTAGAGGTACTTCTCATGGATAATAATTGTCTTGACTGATCGCTTCAGGCTTGGTGGCTTCAGAAGAGCTCCAAAAGTAGCAGTCCACTTCTGAGGGTGAGTCATGCTGGAAAAGGTAAGAGTGCTGTAAGTATTTTGCTGTAAATATATGTTTGGAACTTTAAATTTGCTGAGTGCCTTTACTGTAAAACTCCTTCAAGCCGTCTCCCTACTAGACTGTTGTGGCATCCATCACTTTCCATAACAGAACTGTGGGCTGCTGCTGGAAGAGGGCATTCCTGTATTCCCTCCTCAGCCATGGTCTTGTACTCCTCCCCTGCTCCTTGTCCCTGATCTAACCATTGTGTGGCCACAGGGTGTTGTCAAATCAAAAAGCTCTTCTGCTGTAAACTCTTCATTTCCCTTACACTTTTTGCACATTGATAATTTGTTCAATCAGCTGTTCTATCTTAAAATGCCTTGAAGATTCACAATTGCCATGCTTTAAACAAAAAATGCTGAGAGTGCATGGCTGAATAGAGGGGTGGGTGACTGCTGGTAGCAGCCTGCAGTGGCTGCAACCTCACTGTAACACTAAGGCGTACATTTAAGAAACGTGAAGTGTAACAGGAAACAAATACTCCACCATTTCAGTCACCTTACCTTTTCTGCTCATCTTTGCTCAATATGCCAAATAACTATTGATTTTCACTCATAAAATTGCCAGTTCTGCTCCAAAAGGTCAGTCTTTCATTTCTCATTGAAACACGCAATTGGTGGGCCTACTCAACCCTGACTTTTCCAAAATCTCTGGGATAGAGTCAGGGGCGTGGTGCAAATCTGGAAAGCCACACAACTTGATACACAAGGGGCACATTCTGCTGCAGATTTTAAGACTGGAACTTACTCTCTGAAGCAGTGAGCTGCAGATACCAGCCAGGTGTTGCTGATGAGTGTGGCACCACAGCGATGGATGTTATTGTACTGCAGACTGGCCTGCCATGGCCAATCCCCGGTCTCTGCAGAAGACAATCCGCCAACGATTCGCAATGATGAGGATTTTGCCATTGACTTGACTGATCTATTCTGCCGTAACCCACAGACTGCCAAAAAAGGAGGAAGAGAGTATTAGCTATTCTTCTGTTTAGTAAATATTCCTGCAAATGACTGTGGAAAACATAATGTAAGACTACATACCATCTATGTCCTCTACACCTATTGACATCAACAAGAAAACATACCTTCCACCAGCCCCTCCAAATCAGAGCTCGTCATGCACAACCCATGTGTTAGAAGCCTGAATGAACAACTGACTATCATGGGAAGCCATGATGGTCAAACATTCAGGCTTAGCTGTGTGAGCAGTCCAATTTAGGAATCAAAACCTTCACCACACACCCAAGACAATTCCCAAATACAGGGATTGCCAACTTTAATGTCCCAGGTGATTTGTCATTAGGGTAAAACATGAAAAAGGCAAAACCAAAGGTGGGAATGATCCAAGCCATGGGGTTCTACCATGCATGCACGCAGATTACATCAGCAAGATGTCACCTGGAGACAGGCAACTGATCACTGCAGTCTGCAAGTGGACCTGGAGAGGCACTTCAAGCAAAGAGCATCACACTACTCCAACCAGAGATGACAAAGACATGGATACCTCCAGCATGGTATGCATCTATGACACAAAATAAGCATTTTCATCCAAACCCAGAGAGAAATTAAAATATCCGTAGTTGCAGCTATTAAACTCAGGATATTCAGGAGCAGCTGAAGCTCCCGCATAGCTTTAGAAACTTCCTCAATGAACAGACCTGCTTCAGCCATCTTCTCCCATCCAAACAGCATCAAATCCATCCTACCTGGACCAAGACCCACTAGTTTTCATCCAGGTCCCAATTTCAGCTAGACATTAGGAAAGGTGACACACAGGACTATCCCAATTCATTGAAAAAGAGACAGAGATGATAATTATTTGCATAGTGACCACACAATCCAGACCATCGCTGCTCGGCTTGTCTCCCAGACAGTGACCTGGCAGGGGCCAAAACAGAACTCGGTAATACACCACTGAGGAGCTGTCAGCCCCCAGACCCTTGAAGTCCTCAGAAGTGAAACACTGGAGCTACACAGAGTGTAACCTCATCCCTTTCCTGCTAGGATCTTCACAACATTATGTTGACAATACTTTATCATCAAAAGCGGCAGGAATACCACAGCAGATTGAAAGCTGTTCAAAAATTTAGAAGAAAGAAAAGTCACACAATATCAAGAAGTTCATGGGCTCAGTGCAGTGTCTGCCCTGTTCTGAGATTTAAAACCACAATGAAGGAAATCAGTGAAATCTAAATCTACTTATCCAAAAGTTTTGTGTGAAAGACAAACTTCAGAATATACCATAGTTCATAACACTGTCTGAACTAACATTTTTTCTCCCTGAAAGCTCTTTGTAATCCTCAGTAACTGGTCCTAAAACTGCACCATCCTATCAACCACCTGAGCAATGTTCAAAAAAAAAGAAACTGTAAGGAAAAAAACCTCACAGTTTCATCAGTGCCCCAGAACACCAGCACCTAAATCAGACCCAAAAAGTGATGTAATTTAATCTTTCATTGTTTGACAATTTATTGCCAAGGAACTAATCAAACCTTCTTAGAGTTAGAAGAAACACAACTTTTTGCAAAGATAGCAAAGATATCTATCTTTGTAAGCAAAGATAGCTTTTATGACTACTTTATCTCCAAGCAAGATGACTTCTTTCTCTGAAAACTTAAAAACATCTCTAAAACAAGGTATCTCTATCTAACCCCTACAGCAATGTGTTGAGAAAACCAGTCACATTTCCATATATTTCCATGAGGAACAATTTTGTGCTGTTAGCCATTCCAAATTCCAGAACATTTTGATTATAATCACAGGCTGGTGTAATTTCTATACATTTCCTTATGGTACCTCTTTCCTTCCGATGCACGCTAAAAAAAATGACATAGTCCCAAGTTCTGAGAGTACAAGGTCACGTTCATTAGACAGAAGGATGAGAAAAGGTTCTTAAGGTCCAGGAAAAGTGCTCGGAGACTCTTAATGCTAATTTAAAAAATCAGAGATTTCTGATGTTTAAAAAAAGCCTCACTTACTGTCATTGAAGATGGCTTCTGCTCTTTTTGGCTCCACATCTGAAACAAACAAAAACAAACAAACAAACAGTCAGGGTAAACACAGACAAGGTTTCCTATCCTCATGGTCATCCCCCTGACAGCTTTTTGAGCACAGGGCACACGGGGGCATGGCTGAGGGGGCTGCTAGAGAAACCAGGGTAGCCCATATGTGATCATGTTCATGTGCTGGCTGTTGCACTCTTCTGCAGTCAGTATCATCTGAGGACCAGGCACTCATCCTGCCAATCCTGCTGGACTCTGGTGTTTCTGGAAGGGAGTACAGACAAAACAAGTCCTGTGTTTCTCAAGATCCACAATTTGCTTGGGGAGAAATTTTTATGGTGGAAATTTTTGAAGCTCCTATTTTTTGCAGAAAAAAAAAAAATCAACAGGCTACGTTATACCCGAGTGAAGGCCAGACAACATCTGGTACTCCGTCTGTGCCCTCTTCAAGATCAGAAGGCACTCACTTCACTGCAGCAATGGAAGCTCACAATAGCAGTGGCTCACTCTCCTTTTTCCTATCTTATTGGTACACTATTACTACTAAAATAGATAGTTAATAGCAATTTATTGCATGGCACAGCGGGTTCTAGCAATACATTCCCTCCTTTAATGTCCATGTTGTATGTTTACTGACAATATGGTATGCTCATGCTGACAATAACAAGCATTGGCTCAAGGTCTAAATCTATCCTCTTTCTTCCAGAATGCTGTTTTTTACTAGAGCTACCACTGTAGTTTCCAGCATTCAAAACAATTTTAAAAATAATACTAATTTAAAAAGAAAATCTCAAGTTCAATACATTTTTTTAATTATATAGTGATTCTATAGTAGTGTCAACAACTTCATATTTTGTGTCTGAATAGGCCTTCTCAGCAGATCCCTGTCCTTATCCACTTCCTTCATTTCTCTTTGCTGCTCCACAGAATAATATCCTAGTCAGGAGGAGTCTCTTTTGAATGCAAAGAGCTCTGGCTCACACTTGTCACCTGTTGGGTTTGTATCACGTGTGTTTTGCTTGCAGGCTTGACACTCCTTCAGGTATGCAGGGTGAATTGTCTGCTTGCAATCCACCAGTACCAGACGTGTACTCACTCATTTCTTAATGTGACAGTAAGCAGATTATGACAGAAAAAAGGAAACAAGCAGAACTCCCGCACATGTACAGCTTGTCTGCAGGGAATGTTACAGACCAAAGGCAGTGCTAGGGCTGCCATATTTGCATGCAACCACTGCTTTGTTTCGTAAGGATAGGACATGAGTTAAAATTAGACATTTATATAGCAACACAGTCTTTATTCACTATGAACAGGAGCAGTTCACATATTAAAGATAACTAAGTTTCACTGGTGGGCAGGCAACGACTTTCAAGATCCTCTTTCAAGTAAAAATGCTTACTTGTACTTTCTGAATTCATATGAAAGAAGGAGGAAAACAATAAAAATACAGGTACTTTTGCATTTCAGTAATGCTAGTTGTATTCTGTGAATTTCCATGGACAGTATGGTTGGTTGTCTCCAAGATCCCTTACATCAAAATGGAGTAATACCAGAGAGCAAAAGTTAGGTCAGCAGAGGGATTCAGCAGTGGTATAAACATTACTGTCTGTTAAGCTGTACTAAGGATTTGGCCACTTCCTCTGTATATGTATATTGGCCAGAAATGCTTTGAAAAATCTGGCCCTACTTGTTTCTTTCAACTATGATGAGCATCCAGTGTTTTCCTAGAAATTCACACAGCCTTCATAAGTAGTTCATCATTTGAGTCACACTAATACTTTATAGCTGGAAACCGGCAAGAAACCAACAAATGTAATTCACAATAAAAGAGGACCTTTTGCCTTTAAGTGCAATATTGATAACAATGTTTTTTAGCTTTTCTCTGGGTGGAGAGACATTTACCTCATAATTCATAATTATAAAGCCTGCAGCCAATTATTATCACTTACATTATGTTGCAAAGCTCATCAAGAAGACAAAAGGAGCAACCAGCTTGTTCAAGTGCAGTGCCGGAAGCAATTCAATTGGCATGTTCCCACTGCATCGAGTTTTGCTGTGAGTCACAGGTGTCCTGCAAGGCACCTGTTTGTATCTCTGTTTGCCTTTTTATAAGGCACCTAGAAAAAAGTACAAACCTCACAGGGGCAAAATTTTGCCCATTGCTTTCAGCTGGACCAACTTCTATGTAATTGGAGAAACAAGCCTTCCACACACACACACTGCCAGTCTGTACAGCTTTGAATTTCAGCATATTTTATAATGTATCACTACTATGCAGCTGCTGTACTCTCTTACCCATCCACTGCTGAAGGAAAAAGGCCAGTGATACCCTGTCAGCGAACTCACTGCTGTGTTCACTAGGGTGGGATCCCAAATGCAGAGCACATGCCTGTGTTTGGAAAACTGAAGTAACTGACCCTATTTTTAGATAAACTGAGCCCACAGTAGAGTCCATCAAAAGCGGGGAGCACTTTGGGTTACATGACAGTGATGAAAATCAGGTTGCTTACTGGTTTACCTTGTTAGGGGCTTGACTTCATTTGTTACCAGCTTCACATTTTGGCCTGGTCAAGAGCACAGATGTTCACATTGGACCAGCCAATGTGTTGCAAGCCCTGCCTTGAAGCAATCACTTGTAAGGCACGAGAGACAATTTCGCTGCCCTGCTCATTTACTAGTTGCCCTAGTTGTTTGCACTACCAAGAAAAAGCATCAATTAGTAACAATTAAAGTGTCATATCTTTCCCCAACCACATATGGCTGCAAAAGTAGTTGTTTGTGCCACATTTAGGAAAACAGTGTTCAAGCTTCTACTGTAAACAAGTTCCACTTGAACCTGCATTGACTACCTGTAAAATGAAGCTTGCTATTGAATTCAAGCTTGCTTAACTTTAATGAGAAAACTAATGTTTAAATTAAAATCACAGCAATCTATTGAAATGCAGCTTAGGGATTCCACCTCTCAGAAGAGGGCTCTGTTCTCCAACTGGACAAGCAATTTTGTTAAAACAGTTATTTTGCATATTTATTAAACAAAATAACTCTAAAACACATTTAAATTCTTAATTTCTTACTAATGAGAACATTGACTTGCATTTACTATTTGAGGTTAATAAATTATCAGTAAATAACTTTTTTACTCCTCAACATATGTATTTGAGCAAACATGGAAGGAAATGCTCATAGTTAACTGCAGAGTGAATGGGCCATCTTATCTGTGAGGGTTCAGAGGTTCCTGTGGAAAAATGTGCTCAGTTTGCTACATCTCTAAACAATATAAGTGTCACTGCATCAGAGGAATCAGTCGTGTGCCCACTGCCTCATTTCATTTTATCCACAGAGTTCAGTGTTTATGTTAAAAAGAAAAGATCAGACAGAACTCTGTGATATAAGTGTATCAGACATTATATTGACATAGTGCAAGCAAGGCAAGCAAATTAATTATTAGGGAATGTTATGCATTTTCAGCATAGAAAGGGCCAGAGATGGCTGCAAAATTAAAGACGATAAATCTGCTTTAAAAATCTGATGCAGCTTTACCCAATTACATAATTTTTCACAGGTGTTGATTCCTAAAAGAAACTGGATTTTCTTCGTAGGTTTCCACACGTGATTTTCTAGATGTGAAAACATAACTTCTAGTCTCAAAGGCAAACTGCATGTTCCATCCTCTACTGTATCAAGTTCCCACATGTTGCTTGTCTAAGATGTTTTTTCACACAGAGAAGGTAAGGTAGAGATTATCTTAAAAGGGATATGAGTGGAGGAAAGGATTGTAAACAAAAATAAGAAAGAGTATGTGCTTCAATACTCATAACACATTCTTGGACATCCATTCGAAGCACAGCTTTGTGAAATGCACCAGGGAGCAGAAAAAGCATTTTTCCCATTGTCCTTTGCCACATTTTAATAACAACTTTCTTGAAAGGAGAGAGAATTACAAAATTCTTGGCTACACTAGAAACAGGGGGCTCACCCAGCGTTATGTAGGGTAACAACAGCACATGCAGGCAAAGAGAGGAGCACTGGCAAGTTTCAGTAGGTCACCAAACTGGGCAGCTGAGAGGAATGTCACAGAGTGCATCTGTCCTGCAGTGTAGACAGAGTGGGGGATAACAGCTCTACTCTAATGCTCTTTAATTATGGTAAAGACCACAAAGGTCTGAAGTACTGGGGGAAACGGGAATGAGAGCAGTGAGCAGCAGATTCAGTCATATTCCAAAAACTGTACCCAAAAGGAGCTGCAAGAATTTCCTGAAAGATGACAAAACATGAGCTTTGGGTTCAGCAGGAAAGGCATGCTCTCGTGTGGTTACGTAGTGCATACATCCTAAAATGTCTCTCCTCCTACCTTCCAGTATTCTCCCTGCTCTCTCAACAGGAATTACCTTCCCAGAGTTATGCACCCTTGTAGAAGTAGCAAAAAATGGCTTAGATACAGGTGATGGAATTCTCATTCCTTCAACAGAGTAACCTGATAGAGAGACGACAACTGCTTTGTGCCTCTAATTGTCCCTGTCACCCAGCTGTTCCCTCCCTGCTGATGTTCACTGCACCTGTCCTCACATCTATGACTCCCTCCACTGTCCCCCATCAACCACATCTTAACTCTGTCCATGAGGCAGACAGAGGTCCATACTTCACAGGGTACTTACAACTCCATCCGGTTGTCCTGCAGCCCGAGGAGGAATCTGCTATGTACCGGTTCTGTAGCAGGTTTCCAAACAGATACGATTTTTAGCATTACTTTTCTTCCTGACCTACACTCACGCCCCAGCTGCAATCAATGTCTCACTACAGTAAAGGCAGCCCAAATTGCTCTCAACCTCTGCAAGCAAGTCAAGGGAAAACTAAGATTTGAGTGAGAAAATCAATTAAATTAATGTATCTGGGTCATGAGAAGCGAGGTCAAGATGACTTTCTGCTTAATTCCTTTATCACAAGCACATCCTTGCAAAATACCCGTTTTAAAATACATTTCAATCCCTCCCATTTCAATCATTCTCTCTAGACTCTTACTGAAATGTACCACTTTGTGCCAAACTAGTGACCTCAAAGTGAAGAAATATCAGATCTCCACTGTTTCCCAATGTACAGATGCATGTCCAGATCCACTCCCCCGAGATGCTGTTGTGGCTGATAAAGTGCAAATATCCAGACTGCTACATACATTTTTTGACCTGGAACATTCCTCATCAACCCTGTCAGACACTCATCTGCATGACTCCCACAGAAGACTCAATAAAGAAGTAAGACTCTGTCTGCCAGGTTCTGTAGTTTGTAGTTGTTAGGAGCTTTAGCAAGCTCCAGATTCCAGATAAATAGAAACAATAACAGTTGGCTTGTTGATCAAAACCAATTCATGACTCATTATTCATGGTCAAAACCTTTGGCTGTGCAACAGGTGGGAATACTTCCTACTCGCTTTGAACAGTGCCAGTGATCTTGCAACCAGCTGCTTTCTGACGTCAGAAGTACATTCCCAAAAATACATTTTGGGATACTTCCAACCTACCTGACAAAGAGAAAAGTCTGGCAAGCTGCTCTACACTTTGCTTAATAGGGATCCAGACTGTCAGGTGACTCTACTTCTAACCAAGAAACCCTCAGGAAAATAAATCAGCCTTGTAGGAGAACTCTTTAGTGCCAGAACTATATAGAAGGCAAACTGCAACACCTTCTTTCAGTGCCAGCGGAAGAGCAAGTCCTAACATGGGTGTTTCCAAGTCATCTGACACTTTGATATCTCATTTTGATTGCCCTTGCACGGCTCTTCAGGGAAGGTAGGAATTAGTTTGCTTAATCCTTCACTGAAAAATATTTGGGCTTCTAGTGGGGTTTGTACACAAGCGCAGAGAATTCTATCAGTTCTTATTTTCTATCAAAATCAGAGGGAATGTCTGGACATAAACTGTCCTTGACCAGGGGATGCTGAAGTCGAGCTAAATAAGAAAGCAGGAACTTCAGTAATAATACATTTGAAGGTACCCTGACAAAAATGTGTTTTTGCAGTCCTATGTAAAGAACATTTACAATTTAGTGAGAGACAAACCAGAGATTATTATGTTGTTTGTCAACAAACTAGACCAGTATTATGTTCTTTTCCTTGAAGGTTTGCACTTTTTTTATTTTCTCATATATGTATGATCAAGCTTCTCTCTCTTTTTGGAAAAAAAAAATTAACTAATAAAATATTGTCAGTTTAGACTTCATCCCCTCTTTATTCCCAATCCTCAGAAATGCAGAGGCAAAGCAAGTTCTACCCCTGGTCTGGCAGACTCCTTAGTGTTGTAGTGCCTCCCTGAACTGCAGGTGAAGGTCCCAAGTGTAGCACCCAGTTTGGAGGAGTTTGTTAGAGCTGATTCTCAAGGCAAATACTTGTGAGTGAAGCACAAGTTGAGACATGGTGTCGAACAACAAGGTGATTATTTCGGGGGAGGAAGACTTAAGGAGGTTCCCTTTATCAGACTCCCCCTAGCATGTGATATAAATAAGTGCCTGACCTGGATTTGTTCAACTAGTGAGCTCTGCTTAGCTAAACTGAGCTATATCATGGCCCCTAAATTAGAATCTTTTGATAAGGTGGTTACAAAGAACAGGTTAATGATTTTTTACAAGCCTTTATGAAAATGTTCCGAGAATGCTTCAGGATAAATAAGGATTCCAGCTAGCAAAAAGGTACAATGAAGCAAGATTTAGAAAGGTGCCTGCAGAGCATGGAAAAAATCTAGGGCTTCTTGGGTTTCCATGGTTTAAATACTAATGGTGGACAAGATATTTCAGGAGGGGAGAGAAAAGTAGAAAATGCAAAAACTAGATTCTTCTCTGGACCTCTAGGACCTGTTGAAAATTGTCACTTCTCCCTGGTGTGAGGAATAAGACAAGTTTTATAATTGAGACCAGCATCTCCTCTAAAAGCACAGGAGCACTCCATTCTATTCTCTTGAGTCAACCTGAAATGGCAGCACCATCCAGGAGCTTGCCTAAGCTTCATACCACTGCTGAAATCCTATTAACAAAGAAAGATCAAATTTTTTTTTTTGACAGCCTTTTATTGTTGTCTCTTGGAAATGCCAAGGTATTGTTTATGTTCCTTTGTGTCACTCGTAGCACTTGCACAATGCTAGTCCTGTAATGAGTAGCTGACCTATGTAGTCAGTGTTTTACGGTTAGGCTGGGAGAGCCAAGAAAAGCAAAACAAAGTTTGCCCCACAACTTTGATAAAGTAACATAGATGTCATCTCTTAGTGAGAATATTTAATGAAAACATTGTGATTCAATTATATTAGCCAATTTTTTAATTAGCTATTAGTGCATTACTGTAACAATCCTGGTGCAGTTCAAGGTCAACTAAAACAGTTTTGAGTCACTTCCCACATTTACCAGACTGAATAGAAGCAGCTAATCAGATAACTTTGTAAGATCATAGTCCTTTTTTAACAATAATTTTTGTAACTCTGTCCAATTTTATCCTTTATGTAAAGCATCAAATTAAACTGAAGAGTCAAAATTCACTAACCTATGACCCAACTGTCTAAACAAAAAACAAAACTCTTTGAATCTCTCTGATGCCCACACACTATTTTTATCTGGGAGAATTTACATGTGCACTTTGTTGAACAGGAACTACTGGCATATAAACAACACTGCAGGGAAAGGGTGACTATTTGCCCAGAGGGATGCCACCTATCATCCTGAGCCATTCCAAAGGGGAAGGCTGGTTGGCCCATCAAGAAACAACGGGGGTGTGACAGCTCATATTTGAGTTTCATTGCATTACCACAATGCAAATATGTGCCCAGTTCAAGCACCAAGAGGAGGAACAAGAAATTGTTCCTACTCATTTCTGAGTGGAGGAAGTCTGGATCCATCCAGCATGGAATCTGGTCCAGCTTTCTTGTTCTCTAAATGCAGCTGTCTAACCTCTGCAGATTTCTGCTGGTTCAAGTAGTCTAGTGTGGAACAGCAAGCAGCAAGTACCCACCCTATACTGTACTGTCACCCTTGCACTTACGAGTAAGCAGTTCTGCAAAAACAAATAGAGCGAGTATCTGTCCCTACCTGTCAACCAGCAACTCATTCTTGAAAAGTCTGACACCCAGAAAAATTGCTGACTATATGTAACTGAAGCCAAGACAGAGACGAGAGTCTAGGCCTGCACAAAAATTCTGTAGCAGAACTGAAGTGTAGAAGACAGTGCAGTTAATTTTCATATCCTGCAGATTCGGGTCTGCTTTGCAAAGAAGGGGATAGAATCCCCAGCTGAGAAATCATGTAGATAGGAATATTATCCCTTTCTTTCCCTTTCCTCTGAGGAATTTGCAAGGATTTTGATCCTCCCACCAAATATTATTTTTTCGGTGCACTGGTTCTTTCCCCTTGTCATCCAAGTATACTTCCTGCACTTTCAGGGTCCATGACAGTAGCATAAAGTTGGTACTGCAGTTTGGAGGAAGGCTGAGGCTGTACTGCGAAACCACAAAGCAACTGCTCCCATTTATCCATATTTAAGATATTTTTTAAAGACTTAGGGGGGTTTCCCACTGATTTTGTTCTAACTTAAGGAGCAGGGAAGGCTGTCATTCAGACACAGTAACATCAAAAGCTATCATCAAAAGGGAAAAATCAAGTCATATAAATCAGAAAATGAAAAGAATTACTTTTAAAAGAAATATAATATACTTACTTGAGATGGTAGAAGATCTGACATTTATTCGCAGAGGCCCTGTGTATTTTTTCAGGCCCCTCCGTAAGATCTTTCCAACTCTTTCCCGCAATGCTTCTCTAGAATCCGTGGAGGAGAACCAGAATGTGAGCAAAGCCTCTGCCGTCACACCATCAGCATCTGGGCTACAAACCAATGAAAGAGTCTGGTTACCTTCAGCCCATTTCTGCATTTCTTAGCTTTAATCTTAGCTCCTCTAGCAATGGCAATGTAGCATAAAAGATTAGATACATTTTCAAACATTTTTGAGAAGGAATTTCCAAAAGAAATCCAAGCAAACGCCGAATGGTCAAATGCATCATAGGCTAGAAGAAGGCATGATGCTTCCTGTGAACAAATGGCCAGACCAATTTTATAATGCAATCTGAAAAGCAGTCGCTGACTACGTGTCTGAGACACAAGAGAGGAAGGAATGAATTGATTTGATTACAATGAAAAGCTGGATACACAGCACTTCAAAAACATGAGGTAGATGATTAATGGTATCTACACAGACCTTTCCAGGGCCCTGTACATACACAGAATAAAAATTTCCAATCATCATCAAAAAGGTACTTGAGCAAACAGGAGAGATCACACAACCTAATTCCATCACTGCAACCTCTTGAAGAATGTTCCTAATAACCTCATGTTGTGCAACAATAAATGAAACTCGGCAGCATACTCACACTCTATTTATTAAAGTCACAGAGATGGATCACAAAAGGGGACTTTAACACCTCATTGAAAAGTGCAAGCAGCACACACATCGAGACACAAAATTCCACAGTTTTAATGTAAGATCAGAGGAAAGAAAAGGGAGAAAAATTTTGTAACAGGTTGAATTCACCTGGTAGTAATATTTTTTTTTCCTTAAAGCATCAGATAGTGTGAGATGGAATGATGGACAACAGACATCAAACTGACTAATCTGGGATAGCAAATCTTGCTCTGTGCTTGCAGATGGCTTATCCCTGGTCATCACAAAGGGAAGGTAAGAGCTTGCACCAGGAGCCTTCTCTCTTGTGCCTCCTCCCACCTAAACCAAGAAGCAATGAGACACAAGCCACAACAGATGAAATCACAGTTACTTCATACAGGGGGAGAACTAAAAGCAGGTTGTTCTGTCTTTAGATGGAAAGGAAAGGAAAGGAAAGGAAAGGAAAGGAAAGGAAAGAAAAGGAAAGGAAAGAAAGGAGAAGATCTTCCAGTTATATCTCACTGTCTTGGATATTTGTAATTACATAAAGGAAAAATAAAAGACAGGCAGCTTATACAGAACTCATGCAATCAGGCTTTACTCTTTGAAAGGAACACGTACCAAATTGAAACAGCCATTCCTGATACCGCCAGTGAGGGGAAATGAAAGGCCATGTGTTTTAAGCACACCAACACATATGAAGTGGTTCACAGGTGAGCAGAAAGACATGCCCCTTGCCTCAAGGATCTCATAATTGAGACTGAGTAGTCATATGTGGACTTTTCAACAGACTGTTTTTTTCCATTTGTGCCAACTTCAGCGTGATTGCCACTTCGTTTATTTTCCAGATATTATCTGATCCAACTGTGGGTGTTGCTCTGCATTTCTGAGGTGTTCCCTCACCTCTCCCCCCACTCCTCTTCCTGTGCTATGCCACACTGGAATTACCCTATCAACTTTTGCAAGCACACCACACCTCTCGAAACCCTCAGGTAAGTACTGCCCACCTTGATCCACTTATTATATAGCAGAGATCCAGAGCCAAGGACACCTAGTCAAGATTAGCATTGTCTTTCTCAGTGAGCAGTGGGCATTATTATTAACGCATTGCTTATACTGAGACAAAAAGTATGCACAGTCCTTTCCAAGTAAATTCACAACCATGACCCTGCTCAAAAGAACTTGCAGTCTGAGCCCTTGAAGAGGCATAAAGAGTGTATATCTGAAAAAGCAAACAAGCTTTGGTGCATACAAATCTTGCATCCAACACAGCAAACATCACAAGTACCTCAGTCTGTCCTTGGGAACAAGAAGTAATGAAAAATACACTTACCCCTACATATTGGCCTCTCAGATCCTTAAATCACCCTGTCTACACTTTCAACACCCTAGTCAGTATCAAAAAATATCCTTAAAGCTACATTCAAATAATGACTTGTGGGTAACTGGGGATTAAGCTAAGGTACAGGAAGAGGCAGGATATCACAAACCATGTAAGAACAAGGAGAAACACATTCACAAGGATTAGATCTTTAGAACTTAGTCTTGCAGCTTTAGTGTATGATTATGAAGACATTCAAGGTTTATTTGCAAAGTGATGGGCACTGTCACTCAGGAACAAGATCTTAATACTACGACAGTTACATAAAAAGATAATTTTCAGCACTTAACAGTGGTTTAAAAAAATCAAATTGAATCTTGCATATTATTGGCAGTTGAACAGAGAGTAAAAGAGGACAAAAAGCTCCAGATTTCTCAGTGGTAATCCCAACTATGGGTCTGACCCCTTCATCTCAAAAAGCAGGAACAGCAGACCTGAAAGATACATGGAACAGGGTGATAAGAAACACTTTCTGCAAAGAATGGCTGAGTAGACTGGGATTTCCAACTGAAAAAATAAATAAATAAAAGGGTGGATCTTATTGAATACAAGAGAGAAAAGTGATATGATGGGAGTGTCCAGTATAACTAATTGCATGGAGAGGAGGGGTAGTGATCAACTTTTCATCACCTCTTCCAGCACAAGAACTAGGGGTCATTGAATGATCCAAAGAAGGTGGTTCTTCACAAGTATCTCCTTCCTGAAGGACTGAGGTGCATGGATTTCAAGGGTCCCAGAGACAGTAGACAAGTCCTCGGGAAATAACACCACCGAGGGCTGCTAAATAAACCACAACCACTTCAAGAACTCCCAAGTGGTAAATAGCTGGAGGCAGGGAGCATACCAAGAAGCAGTTATCACACAGGTCTGTTGTGCTGCTCCTGTTCCCTGGGCATCTATTTATGCCCATTCTTAGAGCCACAATGATTAGTGGGACTTTCTGAGCCAGCACAGCCTGGTTTTACTTGACAAGCCCAGCACAATACCAATGCTAGAAATGACATCTGCATTACAGTGTAAGAAATAGTTTTGAAAATCCTTTTTGGTTTTAGATAGCTTTAGTTATCTCTGCTTTATTAGCTAAAGCTTGCTCAAGATCTGAACACAAACTTGTTGGAATTTGGACTAACTGAAGGGTGTCTTCTGCATTAAGATCCAAAGGAGAGCAAGGTTTAAAACCAGATTATGCTCAGTTAGGGATTGTGCTGTGATTTTACACACAATACACTTTACTGAATCAGATCTGGCTGGGCTTGGTGTACATATAATTTTATCTCAGCTGCGTGCATTTATTATAATCTCACATACCTCACTCTGATTAAGCGTGAACGGATGTATTTTTTCCTTAAAATGGAATTGTAAAATGTCTTGTCGATCTGTTGAAAAAAGAAAAATATAAGATAACAACAAAAAAGGAGGGAAGTGGACATATTGGTGGAAGGAGCATTCAGAAAACAGCATTCAGTTACAAACTCACAGCTTACAGAGCCAAGAAGAATAACGCAGCCCAGCCTCTAGATAACATTTGTCACAGACCTTTTCTAATCATTTGGCCTAGGGCACATCATAAAAGAGCAAGCTCATTTTTCTAAATGTCCTATGGCTGCATCAGTGTGCCACTGCAGTGCTGTTTCGTCCACTCCCAGGCATAATGAGAGATACATAAACATCCTTGGAACACACTGCTGCAGTCTTCTAAAGCACAGCTTCCTAAAGACTGCCCACAGAATGGATACAGCATGCTGTGCTCTGCAGTGCAGTCTTGTAGGGGTCCTTTCTGACACAGCATTTACCCTTCGTCTTGTACAAATCTATAGCAAAGCCACCAGTAATTTCAAATTATTATTCAATTATCATGCTCCCCTATCACCCCTGTGATTTTCCACATGCTTGGACAATCGTCAAGCAATTCTCATCAGAAACTGGAAATCTAGGACTCCTAAGGAATCGATCCCCAAATAACATCTTTACTGGTTCCTGCTTAACCACATCCTGCCAAGATGTCACTTCAAGATTGCATGATCAGTCTGAGACAGCGCAGTGTCCTATAACATGGGATGAAATTCTGCCAAGAATGGCTCAGGATCACTGAAGGATTGAGAAATAGCAGAGTCACTAGTGAGTTATGCAGCAACTCCTCTTACCAACAAGACACAGTAAATTGAACATATCCTGTAAACATCAAATGCATTACAGGAAAAACTGCATAGAAACGCTTTACAACTTCATGTAAGCTGTCTTTTTTTCCTTAGTTTTTAGCTCTTAAAGGCAGACTGTTTTAGCCAAGTCTCAAGATGTTCTGTCTTCCAAATGAAAGAAAAAAATAATGGTTCTCAAACTACTAGTATGTTAAAATCTTTCAGATACAGAAACAAGTACATAAGCATGAAATCTGGGGGTGATTCCTTCCCAAGTAACACATCTCCCCCCCTTTTTCAGCCTTGGCTGTCATAAGATGAAGCTTCATGCCATTACACAGGAATATTGAATCAGAATAATTTCAAGATGAAAACTGCATGAGTTATTATTTTAAGGGGATTTTAAGCATACATTAGTAAGGAAAAAAAGAAACATTTTTAATGGTCATGCATTGAGCTGATGTTTTACCTTGCTCTTACTGGCAGTTATCTGCAATTAGTTTGGCATTTGAAACAGACAAAATTCTATGGAAAAAGACCTCAACTGCAACAAGCTACTGCATATACATATGCAGAATGCATTTTATCCTCTCACTTTGCAGATTGCCAGCTGCTACCATGGCATTTTATGATGTATCCAGTTAAAAAGAGTTTTATTTCCTATAACTCTGCATCCTGTTCCACCACAACCTCCTCTGGTTATTGGAAATAGTTGCCCTCAGACAAAAAGGGGTTTGTGTTGTTTTGCCTTTTTTGAGGGATAGCATTTGCTATCATTTCTGTCGCAGTCTTAACTGCTTCACCAGTGATTGTATAAGCAGAAGCATGTGGCTAAGCAGCACTGCCAGCTTTGTGGCATGCAGTGGCATGTGCTATCTTCAGCTGCATTGTCTCTGAGAACTTTTGAGATCTTTGGGACAGGGACTTCCTTACAGAGTGCTTTGCAATCAAAAGAGAGCCTTGAGCTGGGCTGAGATACACCTCAGGCTGCTGCATTGCTAGCAATTAAAGAGAAAGCAGACTGACTTTCAGCTTGGGACTGAAGAGGGAAGGAATTCACAGTCCCTTGCAAGAGAGAGTTGCATCCATCTGATATTCCCAAATCCTTTATCTCCTCCTGAGAGTTGTGTTTTCAAGATACCTTACTGTCTCAGATGTCAAGTGTTTTTGCTACACTTTCCACCTGCATTTCAGCAGTAGATACTGGGATCCTTAGTTCTATCTACCTATTTTCTTGTGTATCTTTGTTACAGCCTAAGCAGTTCGTGTGATTGTGGTTTTTGCACTCCCAACATGTTCAGCTTTCTCCTTGTCTCCTCAAGTGTCCTCCTGGACCACTTCCAAGATGTTCCACACAGTCTGGTCAGGAACACCATGTGCTGCAGCAGAGACAAAGACTTCCAGTGGTGTCTCACAAAACACCACTACGTACAGTGCTTTTTACAAAAAGAATCTATGGAGTCCAAATGCAACTGAACTATCAGCAACAGACACTGTTTTCAGAACATTCAATCCAGAAGGCATGTTAGTTATTTTCATGGGGAGAACAGGAAGCATATGATTTAAAATTATACCAAATTTGTGTTACTTCCATTCTCTTTCACACTTTCATATCTGAATGAGAAAGTAGACACTTTTCCCATTACATACTGTCACTAACTTTCCCACCCTTAAGGTTGCCTTAGCACTACATCACCCACAGACAAAAAAATAACTGAAGGGTGGCTTTGTTTTTAGTGAACCTTGCAAGGCCTTTAACACCTTCAAATGTGAGCTCACATTTTTTACTTTTGTAATCTACGGTATCTTATCATGAAAGAAATAAGAAATAAGTGGGCATTGTGGCCCACGATGAATTATTTGGCATATATGACCCAAATCTCTTCTTTCAACCATGATTTTGGTAACCTGAACTATTAAGAGTAATCTATATTCATACAGTGTTTATATAACAGGAGAGTATGTAGGAAGATGCCTTCAGATAAAAACTTTCAGAGATTAATGTTCTGCCTTATATTTTTACAGTTCATCTTTTGGTGAAGCCTTTCACACACCAAACAGAAAACATTTCTCTTGAGCCAGCTTATAGCTTTCTTTTCAGCTTGAGTCACAACCCTGGGAGTAAAAGCGACCAGAATTTTGTCCAGGTGAGACCTGGTCCTGCTTGGGAGAAGCATTTACAGTAATTTTAAATGTTTTGCTTTGGTTATAGCCACTCAAAAGTGACACTGTCATGACCAGATCCCTTAAATTCACCACCATTTAAGTGCATCTCACTGTTTTTCCTGGCCCTTGTCTAGCAGCAGCTCAACTCTGACAGCTGTTGCTGCAGGCAAGGTCTGTGAGCATTCTGAACCAAGTGCCAAGTCCCGCTTCTTTCAAGTGAGAAGCATTTCCCTGACAGCCTTTTTTTTTGCATTTGTCCAAACAAGATTTTCTTTAAGCTAATGTTTGCTGGCTAGCTTGGCTTAATGACATCCGGTATTTCCTCAGTTTAATTTCTTATTTTCTATACTTTTTAATAAACTTCTCTCCATGCAGAACAATTTTCTTAGACAAACTAGACTTTGTTCCTGAATGCTGGTCCATCCAATACAGTAAGTAATAGTGGCCAGCACAAAAGATGCGGTAAGAGGGCAAAACATTCCCACCTGTACACACCCAGACAAAAAGGAAATTCTTCCTTGTTCCTTGTAGCCAGAAGTTGTTTCATACTTTGATGAACAAGGCTTCTTTTCCTATTCTGTCTCAAATAACTCCAGATCTCATCATCATACTCTTTTTCTTGTGTTGCACCATGCCCAGCCCTCTAAGACCTGTGAGCAACCTACTGAAATCTTTGTGATTTCAGAGTCACACAATATGTCCTTCCTCCCTGGGACCCAAAAACATCCAAGCTCTGGAAATAGGTCACAACAGGGATCCCATCGCTCCAGTGTAGTATTGAACTGACATGAGATGGGCTTGCCCAGGTGTGTGGCTGTGTCTGGAAGTGATCCAGCAAGGCTGGCTGTGTCAAGCCCTTGCTTTCTCCCACCACACACTGCTCTGCCATCTCACACTGGGTCACAAGGTTTATCAAACAGTTATCTTAAATCTAGTTTGACAGAACTCTCCTCTGGAATATCTGCTGAATGCACGGAATTACTTGCATGGGATGCTCAAAAGCATTCAGTAGGCTTGGGAGCACAAAGTCTTTTGTTCCTCAATAGTATTTTTTTTTGCCTGCTGCCTTCAGTTGTGTAGTCCTTCAACAGCTATCCTCATTCTACATTCTTCCTCTTACCTCACTAACTACTTAGGATGTAAAGCCTATTACTAGTGATTTTTAAAGCTTTTTGACCGTAAATACTAACTGTAACATACCCATTGATTCAGTGACTCTCCCCAATTTACAGCTCAGTATGCTGAGACCCCCAGAGCTAACCATAATACAAATTCAGTAGCTGCTCCTTTGAGAACCTCACATTTTTACTGCCCTGATTTCAACTAAGGGGTTGAGAGAGGACACAAGGAGAAACACTGACAGGGACAGCAAAAAAAAAATGTGGCACTGTCCCAAACCAGGATGTGGACACCACACTGTCCTTGGAAACAGATATTTCAATTACTACAACAGCCCTACAGCCACAGTCCTTGCCAGAGGTGAAGAAAATGGACCTGAAGGAGAGCAAGTGCAATGGTCCCCATGCCTCCAGCAAACCAGAGGATCAGAAACCTTCCCATCAGAAACCACACAAACACACAAAGACAGCACGTGTCCCAGCGGGCAAGAGCTGTGTGATCCCAAATATCTGCAAATGGCATCACAAACTCCTTACAGGGTTTAGCTAATGGGGCAGCTGAAGATGAGGGGTGAGTAAGCACTGCCCGACTGCACTGAAATAAGGAGCTCAGCTGGATGGTTCCCGCAGGCAACAGCTGCAAAAGAGGAATAATTGTCCTTGTACAGTGGTTCCTAAAAAGATTGGTCTTTCGGATAAAAGAAATTAAGAGGACTAATACATGGGATAACGTCAGGATTTAAAGTACCATGCTTATGCTTGGTGCAACCAATTTCAAAGGCATGTAATGACATGAGTGTTTCATTATAGTTCTGTGTATTAGTGACAGATGGAATTAAGGTCACCTAAGTATTCTCATTCCTACTCCCTGCTTTCAATTATCCATAATTAGCTTCCTAAAACTTTCACACTGCTATTAAAATTTTGTCCACTTAGGGGGGGAATTTTCCAACTTTTGGAGAGAAAATCAAGTTTGGTGAGAAAAGCTTCTATGCAAATACCCAGAGAAGGGCTTTGTGGTTGGGGTATTTCTTCTCCCCAAAATAGCACTCTTTCCCCAGGAAAATTACTATGTACCCTCTGGGGTTTTTTAAACAATACTTAGAGGTAAGGAGCTGAAATACAAGAGCAAATACCTCAAATAACAGTTTTAGGAAATCTAAGGAAAATCGTTGGTGATGTATTCAGCTTACAAGTGCCCAAATACCACTAGCCACACAACTTCAGTACTGAATTTGGATTCTCCCTCTGGACAACACCAGGATCTAAGCAGACACTCTCTTGACCAGCCAGATTTTGATCACTAGTTTGCATCTTGAATCACTTCATTGATGTAATTACTTGCAAACAATGCAGTAATTCTGGATTGTGAGTCTGTAATTAAGATAAGGTTCTACCCTTAATCATACACACTATCGATAGCTGTGGTTTACTTCATTTTGAATTCCTTTTTCCAGCTCAGGTTCTCATCCATTCTCCTTGTGCACATTTTAGAGCTTTTCATGATGCACACTGGATCAGAATTAGAGTTACTTGTTTATTGGGGGTGAGGTGTCTTATGATTTTTCTGGATTTGTACATGCCTATTACAATTTCTGCTTTGATGAACCAAGAAAAGAAAATGAAAAAGAAAAATCAATTTGCATGCCTATTACTTGAGAAAATTGTATTGCATTAATAAGTCAAAGAATCAAATAAGTTGAAGGATCACTGAATTCACATGGGAAAAAAGTTGGATATTAGGCACATTTTCGATAACTAACGATTTCATCCTGAAAATTCATGCAGTTTAGGTAGAGCTCACTGAAAGTTTGAGCTCTTAGAGATGATGAAAAGCACTAATCCACAGCTTCACATGCTACACTAGCTTTTAAAAGTGCTTCATATTTTCTTCAGTATTTAATTTCCTGTGCTACTGTGACCCATGGAAACGGGAAAATCTGAAAACAAAATTAAATAGCAAGAAAGCATCCCAGTTTTTAAATCATTGCAGTATATACCTATGCCAGTGGTCTTTTTCTTCTTTTAATTTCAATAGGAACTTCTAAAAACAGCATCACAAGTGAGATGCAGGTGTTTTCTGTGAGTTATTTCCTCTCTCAGAGTACAGCATTTCACCTATCTCTTTAGGGCCACACCTGTATATATACATACTGACAGTCGAGTGTGCTGTCAACCTCTAATTCCAGAGCTAAATAAACAAGTTGCCAGGCTGACATCTTGGCCACTGATCCATTGCTGTTTCCCTCTTGGCTGAATTACTGTGGAAAATCCTTTCTGCTTTGTTTCTAGCCCTAGCCACCCATAGAGGGCACCCCGATTGTACCACGGTAGTCCAAGGACAATGCTCCCTATTTGTGAGAATCATTCCCTTTAAATTAAGCTTATAAAGCAGAAGTTTTCAAATGCCCTAAATTTATTTTAGTATTTTTCTTCTCAAAATGTTCCTTAAATAACTTTTTTTACATAGATAAAAGATTTTTTCCCCATTTTAGAATATTGTTCCTCAGAATAAGAAAAAAAGGGAGACTATTATTTTAAAAGTCTCTAAAAAGCTAAATTTAAAAAGCTTAATTATTCTGGCTTTTGTACTATAGATGCATTTGTAAATAAAATTGCCTTTAGTGATGAACAAGAAAATATTTTAATAAAAGTTCCGCTCTTTTTACCTCATACTGGTACTATGTAGGTACTTGAGGGAGCACATATAAAGCCTAGGAATGCTTGAGTTTAAATAGAGACTTAGGTTTTAGATTTTGAGGTCCTTATCTGTAAACACTGGCAAATCTCTTTTGAAATTTATTAGAGCCAGAACATTCTTACTCAGTTTGGTCTGGGTGCTGCGAGATTCTGAAAAGCCCTTGGAAAGATCTGGCTGCTGCAGATATCATAATTTCTGATTTGGCCGATTTATATTAAATTTTCTTTTGTTTCAGGGGCTAGGAGGGGAAAATAAGTGGGGGTTTTGCACACACAGCAAAGGAAGATACATGATACTTGTAGGTACCTGTACTTTTCCATTTGCTGTAAAAATGAGAGTCATGTTAGACTCCTTTGAACTTCAGCATACTCCCTTTTCTCAGAGCATGTTAGTTACCATCTCTAAAATGATCTTCACAGTCTAGTCTCCCAGAACAAATATTCTTTAAGAGTGTTTCAAAAACCTGCTGCCTTGGGGATCTGCTCCTACTGAAATAACCTCCCAACCCAAGGACCATACGGCACTGATGGAGAAAGCCACAGACTTTTGAGCTTTATCTAAACACCCACATGGAAGGTGTGACAAACATACCTCATGCACAGTTTCACCTGGCTTTGCAGCTATCTGCTTTGAAGGGATTTGTATTTCACCATCCTCTCTCTCCCAAATACACACTTCTGCTCCCCAGGAAGACTTGAGTCACTTGTGACCCTAAAAAGCCAAGTGCTGTAAAACAGCAGCCTCATCTGCTCACTCACTGGTGTTCTTGGTGTTTTCTGATAGGCTTCCTTGAAGTTCAGCTCAGATGGAAACCCTGAGCAGAACTTTGACTGACCCTTTGGCCCTGCACATGTGACCATAAACTGTTCACAGCTTGTAAGACACAAGATACTTCCTGATATTGGGATGATGCAAGCTTATCCCTGGGTATAAAGCAGAGAGCCTTTCAGTTACAAGCATCCTGTTAAAGGCTAACCCTTCCACCAAACGGGGTTATCGGGTGTTAAAGCTGAAGGGGAGGGAAGGAGGTGGCTTCTCTGTTTCTTCTCCACACCATTCATAGTGAGAGAACTGTCTTAATAACCTCTAAAATCATAATTTCCCAAGGGAGAAAACTGCCTCCTTCCTCACCAGTTCCAGTGCAGGGATTCAGAAGTGAGCCCTTCAACCTACTGAGAACAGGCAACGTTATCACAACTGTTCTGCAGCATTTTCCTGTGGAATCTCAAGTGCCTCTGCAATACCCAGTAAGACATTAAATTAAACTCACGCTAATTCAGCTCTATCAAACAGGACAAACTTCAAGAGCTGTATTCATTAAAAACTTTCCCCCAACATCTGTACTTCAGGACATAGAAGATTCTCTTGTCACTTGAAGTCACTGAAGCAAGATGTCTGTTTCTAAAAGAGATGTCCTGACACAAACGCTGAGTACTGAGGTGAAAATTACTTGATGAAATTCCATTAATTCAATAGAAATATTTGGATAGGCAGTAGTTTCCCAGGGGAGGTATCCAGGTATTTTTTTAATATAATCCCCAACCACTCTGCCCAGATCCAGCCAGTTAGTTCTGTGCTGCTTTCAGATAGTGGAAGGACAGAGGATAGCCCAGGTGCCTTCTGGATTATGAGACAAGGGGGGAAACCGGTGTCAGTCCATTCCATGGCTCAAGGCATTCCAGGAGGGAAAAAAACCACCTCAACTCTCCCCCAGCCACCCAACCAGCCAAGGAGGGAGCCATGCTACACTCGTACCTGAGGAATATCCATCCACCCAGCTCACAGCCCGGCTTACCAGCACATGGGAGCAGGAGTGAGTAGGGAATGACAGGACAAAGCCCCAGAAGCTGGGAAGGGTACAGTGTCCAACACAAGATTCCACAGAGACACATGGACTAGGACAGGGAGAAGCAGCCACATAGCAAGGTTGAGAACAGCTCCAGTCAGAGAAGGAGACAGGGAGATACAAGGTGCCTGAGGAAGGAGAAGGGTTGCATAGGCTCTCCTCGAAGAGGGGAAAGCCCACAACTCCTAGGAGGAAGTATCAGAATTTTATTGTAGTGGCAAAAAAGATCCAACAGGTGCATTTACAAACCCTTGGTGGGCAGGGTAAAGGCTGATGTCTGTTTCTATTGAGCAACCAGCCATGTACCGAAGGAGGCACCTGCTGTGGCTGCTTTATATCCACCTCTCTCTCACAGCCAGAAAGTTGCCAGCCTTCAGCTGAGACAATTTCCACTGAGACTGAGATACTCATTTCAAGCTCTCCTGACTGCACATCCCCTTCCCTTGGGGATGTGTCTCTCTACACAAGACACAACAGCCCTCCACCCTTCTTTCTGCACACAGGCCAGCTACTGCAGCTGCCCAGAGTCAGCAACTGAGATCATCCCAGTCACCCAGGTCTATCTGATTGTCCCAGCTGCCTCCACTCTTTGGCATGCCAGAGAGGCTGAAGAAGCGAAGCTTAAAGCAGGGCCTTGGAAATCTCCCACAGGATGCTGTTAGTAAGAGGGTAGTTAGGGTCTCCAAGGCATTCTAGGGAAATCCAAAAGAATTAATACATTTCATGGGAGAAGAAAAAGAAATTCAAGTCTGGTGCAGGAGTAGGAGAAAAACAGTGAGTAAAAGTCATGCAGATGAGCCACACAATAAGTGAACCCACTATAAAATAGAGGCTCCTTGAAGAAGGAGCCATAAGGCTGTGACTGTGCCTTTTTTATCCAGTGTAAGAGGGGACAGTCCGGCACAGAGCATTTTAGCTTGGCAATGGAAGAGGGACTGGTCCAACTAGAAAAACAAGGAGGCTCTGGTGAGCTGGAATCTCTCTTTCCCTAGTGGCATTCAGTCAAGTCTGATTTTTCAAGAGAGCACAAAGGGAACACTCATAGACACTCACAGGAAGCCAGTCAAGGAGCAAAGACCTTTCATCATCTGTTCCTCAGTCCCCCCAGCTCCACCCCAGAAGACATTTTCCAGACTTTCCAGTCAGCCCTGAGATGTTGACTGGTGCACCAGCTTCATCAGCTCTCTGGCATGATCTGGCTGCATTCCCTCCCACCTTCAATGAGATAAGAGTCAGGAATGTTGTTCACACAATGGGTGTTACTATTCAAATCTGGAAACCAAAGCAAACATGGGGCATTTGCTGCAGGTCCCAAGGAAGTCACGATATGACTTCCATATGGAAGCAAAAACATTTTTCCTGGTGAAACGCCACCTCTGAAAAGAGCTCCTTTCTGTGTCTTTCTGGAGACAAATGAAGGAGGGCTTCATCAGGAAGGAGTCAGAGAAGGGAACACTTGGCAGGGAGTTGCACTAACTCAGGTAATTTGAATGCTTCTGATTATCAGAGATGATTCACTTCTGTTCACTTTGCACCAAGTGTTGAGAAAGACATTGCATTTATCTGCATTGACTCACTGTTTCACAACATAAGCTTAAGGTATCGTTACTACTACGACAATGGGAAGGCTTGGACGTCCAAACCCTGACACCAGCCAGGGAAAGACTGCAAAGGGCTTTGGTAAATCCAGACAAATTAGAAAATGTGATAAGGAACTCAACTCTCTTCTCCTCTATTAGAGAATTGCTGTGAAGATGTTGAGAATAAAAATGCAGATGTTCTGAGACAGCTGTCTGTCAAGATATCAAGAGGATATTTGTGTCTGGAAAGATTGCTTTGATTTTTATCACCACGAGATGAGTTTTCCTGTTATAAAATCAGACGTACAAGAAACACACTGTTTTATGACTGCATGGAGTTGCTTTCAAGAAGGTTACAGACAATTGTCAATCTCATACATCCTTCTTAAATGGAATACCCAGAGGTAAAACCACAAAAAGTCAAACTTAAGGCAGGGACCATTTATATAAGCAAAGAATTCATAAAATTTGAGAGAGGAACATAGAATTTAATGGCCAAATTAAGTACAGCTCTCAAGAAAAGTTACAGGAATGAAGGAAAGACAACACAGTTCTGTGTATGTTTGTTATGGTGTTACTTATCAGGTACAATTAACATGCCCTAATATAATGGTTCTCACTGCTCAACCTGCACTGATATTTACTGTCACTACTGTCAGAAGTGCTCAACACCCAGAGAAGAGACGGGGTTTCTAAAGCATTGGCTTCCATTCAAGCATCTAAATTGATAGCCATGTTCAGAGGAAATCTGATTGCATTGGACACTGTCTGAAAGAACTTCTTAGCTAAAATAAGCTTCTCTTTGCCAAAGGGAGCACATGTTTTAAAAAAATGAAGGAGGAATGGAGTGGGAGGAAGGGATACAACTGTACTCAATGAAGTGTTACTCCTCAGACTCCTTCCCAGTCCTTGCCTGCCTTCCCCCTCAGCAATACACAATGTCTTCTTGGTCAGGGAGAACATTCCCTCTCCAAGGTCCTATATCACAAGGTGAAAAGCCTGCAATTATTAGGTAATAGTAGTAAAGTGGTAGCACCTAAGCAAATGCAGCTCATGTAAGACTCTATACGTACAGATATGCACCAGAAGCACATCCTGGGAAATCTGGTATGGGTCCCAGTAGACAAAGAGGGCAGAAAGAAAACAGACATGCACAGAGAAGAGGACAACTTGACTAAGATCACTGAGGCCCTCGGCAGTGGAGCTGTGAAGAGAAGCTAGCACTGCCAAGTCCCTACAGAGCACCATATTTCTCCAGAGCAATGTCCAGCACAGCTCACATTTTGTTGTGGACAAATGACATTGCCCTAAATTAAATGATAGTGGGGAGCAAAGAATTGTCCTATTAACTGAGTATCTGTGCATGGTTGCCAAACAGGAGGTAAGAGATATGCATCAGATTCTGATGAATGAAACACAAAAAGATACAAGCACAATCATGTGCTTATTGTTGTATTGAGATGAACTCTGTCATTAGCATCTCTGGGATAGTGTCTCAAAGAGAAAACAAGAAAGGAAATTGCAATGTGTCTATTTATTTCCATAGCTACTGTATGACTGAGAGCCACTCAGCAGCCTCTGCTATTTGTAGGAGGGTTTCCCAACAAAACATACCAAAGGTGCAGGAAAAGGGCTTGTGTGTTGTTTTCTCAACACACAGTAACAGCCCAACAGGTAGAGTTCCCCACCCTGTAAAAAGAGAGGGTGTAAAAGAATGCTTTCCTTAGAGACAATGGGACATAAATCACAAAGCCAGGCTCAGGGCATGGAAAGAGACCACACATAAACGATGAGATTAGCTCAGTCAGTTAGAGCCTGCTGCTAAAAACACCAAGGCTGTGGGTTCAATCACTGTATGGGCATTTCATTTAAGAGCTGGAGTTGATGGTCCTTGTGAGACCCTTTCAGCTGAGAATATTCTGTGATTCTATGATCAGTGATATAGGAGGAAGCTGAGATTATTTTAAATACCTACTTCACCACTGCAGGGGTAGAGAGAAGTGACAGGCTAGAAGATGCCGAGTGGCAAGTGCCTGATCTGCCAGGTGTGATCACGCCTCTCATGCTATCCATTTCCCAGGGCTGCCCACCAGGGGACTGAGAGTACACCAGACCCTGTGGTCTACAAGTGTGCTGTTCACATTAATGACTCTTGTATTATCACACAGTCCTTAATGGAAAGGCACAACGGTCCAAACTTACCAGTCTCTCAACCCTCTCGCTCAGGTCTCTAAACCTTCCTGAGGACTGTCTGGAAAATTCATTATTGTACCGGATGTTGGTGATTTTTACATTGGCACTGTAATAGAACAGCTTCTGATCTGTAAGGGAAAGAAGAGGAACAGGCAATACTCAAAGTACTAAGATGAATGAACTTCAGAGAAACACCTGGCACTGAATGATAGCCAGATATCTAGGGAGTGGATGAGCCTTCACCTGTATCCAACCCATCCAAATACAGCTTCCAAAAGCCAGGAGCCCAAGAGCAAGCACTCAATTCAGTTAGGTAATCTAATCCAAGTTTCCCCAGCAGTTACATCTGTGTCCAGCCAACAGCACTTGGGGCTCACACAGGATCACAACCCGCACCTTGCTGCTCAGTTACCTTCCTTCCTGGCCTGTCCACTCAACGCCAAGCCCTGGCAGGAAGCTGCTAGTGATCAGGGATAGAGAACAGAGAAACACCCCAGACAGACATGCAGAAAGCTCTGTTTGTCATTCATGTAAGGGAGACTGGACACTTGTGTGTTGACTTCATCACAGAAGTAGATCATGAGAAAAATGTGAAACGAGTGAAAGTAAGTGAAAACCAACAGAAACCACAGCGCTAAGTCACCCTACACAGCAGGAAATGTTCCTAAGAGATCTGCAAATATGCTAAATGAGGAAGGAAAGAGTGCTCTAGAGAAGCCAGTGTTTTTTCCCCAAATAAGCTTTAGACAGACTGGTAAAAACTCCCAGCATCAACTGGCACAACAGGCACAGAGGAAATTTACTAAGCATAGGAATAGTGATACATTATGCAAAACTTACCATATGCCAGAAAATAAACTAGGAGACCAATGGTGACAGCTGCAGCCACTGCTGTTCCGATAACAATTACAGCAATTTTCCAGGGCTCGAGATGTCTTATTTTGATGGCTGACTGATGAATTCTGGGGGAAAATAAGAACAAGGGAAGATTAATAGGAGATTCTTTTCTATTTAAGGCCCCTGTCCTCCCCAAAAAATTTAAGCTAAAGTTTTCTCCCTCAACATTAGTTGATTCTTCCCAGCAATATTAATTGACTTCTCACCCAATACCCTTAAAAATGAAACCATGACTCAAGACTATTTTGAAATAGGTGTTGGGATGTGCTAGAAGTCAAAGAACATAGACAGGTTTGAGGGCTTGGGTATTATTAGGGCCAAATTAAACAGGAGTCCCACTAAGATTCTTATGTGACTCCCAACTAGAAATTTGCAAGAATAAAACTTATTTTTCAGCTAGGTGAACTTTCACACAGCAATGTATGCAGCTTTTAATTGGTTAAACAAATCATCAGACACACTGGCACGTTTGCTCCCAAAACTGCTTTGTGTAGTAAAATTGGTAAAAAGCACCCCATGATTTGTATAGTACATATATATACATTATTCCAGTTGCTCAGTCCATTTCAGCCTTCAAAACAGAGCTGGACAAAAAGAGAGAAAGAGATTTCAGAGGGACAACCTGTGTTTCCTGTTTTACTCAGACTGAATTTAAACACAAAGGCAAGCACTGCTTTAAGCAGTATTTGCTGAAGTGATAGAATGACAGGGAAGGGCAAGGACATGTGAGTAGGAAGCCTCACCAAATGCTTCTCTCTGTTGTGCTCTTAATTATGTGGGTACTAATCTAAATTAACTCATGAAAAGCCAATGGACAGTCTGTATTATAAACAAAAACTGCCTGAAAAAAAGTTGGTTACAGCAAATTCTGTCTTTGTCTATAAACTCAAAGACTCCCTAAGAACATTAAAGCCATTTTTCTATTACATTATCGGCCATTACAAAACACAGAACAAGAAGCCACAATTTTTGGTAAAGAGTCCTTTATTCTGTTTCAGATACCTCACTCATGCAGACATGCACACCTGCAGGTTAAGGTACAGCCTACCCCAGGAAAGCAGGCTGCAGGGATCCTCTCCTGAGGGTATGAGGTGCCTCAGTGGGTTCCCACATACACAGTACACACAGCTCGCTCCCAGAACACACACCTCATGAGCCAGAAGTTTAAATACATTCAAATAAGCTGAAATAATTGCAAGTGACCCCTGTGACTGTGTGCAGAAAAGAGACAGCAAGAAACTGTGCACGGCTCATGTATACGAAAGCAGATCCTGATATTTCATTCTAATTCCATTGTGATACCTTACAAGTACAATCTTATTACTTTGGCTTGGAAAACAACTGACTCAGGCCAAATATCATGATATGTGATTGAATGAAAATGGGAGTAATAATTTGTCACTTGGATCTGTTCTGACTTGCTCTGCATCTCCTATTTAGAGTTTCCTTCCCTCCTGCTATCCTGTATAACAGCTATTAACCTCTCATCAAGTTTGCATCGAAACTCATTTGTGACTCCATAGCAAAAAAAAAACCACCCCCAAAACCCCAAACAAAAAAACCCCCAACCAACCAACCAAAAAGACCCCCAAAAAACAAAGATTGAAGTTAAATAGTCCTGTTAACAGTTTGGAGATGAGCACGTCTAAAATTATTTCTGAGACTACTCTATGAAAACTGTCTTAAAACTTCAACTGGAGAAATGAAAAATATGTAATTATAAATAGTCAGGACTCTACCTCACTAACAAGAGTATTTCTAAGCTTTTAGGTGAAATCATAAAGTCAGTGGTGAGTTCAACTTTAATTTGTCATGTTCATTTGTTGTTTTAGGGTTTGTTGGGGGTCTTTTCCTATACCCAGGCAGTAGTCTTTTGCATGGCTTATATGCTTTGCAAATGTGTCTACTATATTTGAAATGAGACTGAGTTAAAAGAAAAGCCAACAAAACAAACAAGTAAATGCATGTAACTTAAGACAACCTACTCTTATATTCTTGTAGATACTCTCATTTAAAAAGCAGTTGTCTTGATTAGGCTGCACAGAAGGAAAACACTCAGAAGGTGTTTCAGCTGTAATGATCCTGGCATAACCTCAAACCAAAACGCTGGGTTGGAGAAGCCCATTTGAAAGGCTGAATGCCACCTCTGCACCACAATAGGTGAGCCTGAAGAAATTACTGCCTACCATATCAGTGAAACAGCGGTTTCAGTCCAGAGGTAACATGGCTGAGAAACAGTTAAATAGAGAACTATAAATGTGAAACCTTTTCAGCATTCTCTTGTATATAGCATAACATTTTTTTGTAACTCTTATTCTTTATTTCTTCTATTTCAAGTTCCATGTTATCATTAACAGAAGCCTCAATCCACACTCACACACATGACTTTCACTTAATTCAGGAAACCTCTTGAGAACATCATTTCAAAGAGGTGCAGAGGGGTCTCAGCACCAGCTTCTAAACTGAATTTCCTCAAACAAGAAGCTATTTGACAAATTCATCTTAGAAAGTCACTTAATGGGGGGAGGGAGTGCTGTTTAGGACTTGGATGTCTTTTTTCTTGATTTATCTTAAACTTTCCCCCTTTTATATATAAAAATGAAACAAGTGCTAAATTTTATTCTCCACTCCTAATTTCTTTTAAAAATGAAAATTGGTTTTAAAGCAAAAGGTATTTTTGAGCAAAATATCCTTGGTTAGACAGTACCACCTGGATAGACATCTTGAACACACATGCTGCAGACTAAGAGGATTTCAAATCCGGGTTTTCAAAGATAACTCTGAGACAAACCCACAAAGATCACTGAACTGATATTTTTTGATTCCCATTAACCTTGAGCTTTATTGCTGTTTTGCTGTACTTTCTAAGGTCCATTCCTCAAAAATTAATTACTTTGTCAGACATGTCCCACTGTGTAAACTTGAACAGTACTTACAGGGATTCAGTACACACAAGAGAAAGCATAAGTATGACAGAACTGAAACAACTGAGATCCATGTGATGATCTGTCAGGGCTTGAATACTCTGTAGAGAGCTGATAAATGTTCAATGCTGTGAATTTGTTTTTCTCAGACCAAGAGCCAAGCAGTCTTTGCTAACTCCTTGGGAGTTATGTGCTCAAAGCAAGGGAACAGAGACTGTAGCCTAGAAGTGCACACTAAGATTAAAAGCACTCTATCTGGGAAGGTCAGTGAAGTCCTCCAGAGGAGAAGTGGAAATTTTAAGCCTGAACCAAATATCTGAAGCTGAAAGCTTCCCACTGACCTCAGAGGGCTTTCTGACAAGGTCCCTTCTGCTTGCAGCTTAAGTGGCCCTTCCCTCTTCCCCAGAAACTCTGGTCTTTCGCAGGAAACCATGCCTGTGCAGTAATCTCAAACACACTGCAAACAAGGACTGAATGTCATCTCTTGGCAGAAGACTGCCAAGTCTGAGCTTAAGATTTTTCCAATGAGGAAGAGGAGTGAAATACTTGCTGGCAAAGAGAAACAACAAAAACTGACAGAGAATTGTTTACACAGACATAACAATTTTACCTTTTTGTCCTCTCTTTGTTTCCTAGTAACTCCCAATATTGTCTCAGCTTTTTCAACTGAAATTCAGCTGACATTTTCCCAGAAATACCCACTGAGACCTTTTCTGAACAGTGGTATGTGATTTAGAGCCCTGCATTCCATACTTGGATTCCTTCACATCATACACAAAGAAGCCCTCCAGGAACCTTTTCCTCAACAAGGAGAAATTCACACCAATGAATACAGAGCCAGAGGGATCCCTCCCATTATGCATTTTAGAAGGCATAAGAAGGACACAGTAAATTAAGTTTGACTTTTAGAAACAGAAGAGTATCAGAAGAAAAATGTTAGTCTCAAAGGAAAATTTAAAATATTGCCTAATATCCTAGCTTGGGTTTTTAAGGGTGTTGTTTAATAAACAAATAATAAACATTGCATTAAATAAATCATACATGCACTTGCCTCACTGCAGCCTGAAACTGTTAGTTTACAGAAGAAATTAGTGTCTTTTACCTACTGAAATTTAGATTCACTTCTTGCAAAGAAGCAGAATTGTAACTGCCATCTATGAGTCAAACTGTCTGCTTCAGAGAAAAAGCCTCAAAGGTTTTCCTAACCAGGGCTGGAATCACAATTGGACACCTGCGGAACACCTCCATTACCTGCAGTGAGCTTTGTACCAGAGACAGTGTCCAGCTAAGTCAGCATGCACCAGGAAAGAGAGCACAGGCTCTGCTTAGGCACGCACCCACTGACAGTGGCTGCTCAAGAAAGGTGCTGACATGACAGAATGATGAAAATCCAAACCCAAAACAGTCACCTAGAGATGATCTTTTGTGTGCTATTACACATCCTTTGCTTTTAGTCCTTCCTATAAGAGAGGCATGCTTAGATTGACAAAATTTCTCCACTGTTTTAGAATACATGTAGTACCTCTCTCTCAAGGTGCTTTGAGAAAAAAAAAAAGATAAAAATCCCTATAGCAATAGTCGTAACATACAAATACAGAAATAGTAGGGCACTGATGTGTTTTAATTTGTTTACTGAAATAAATCTGTTTACTGGTACATGAAAACTATACTTACCATCACTCCCAAGAAGTTCTGCAAGTCTGATGTGACAGACCAGCCCTTCTGCTGGTGTGCAGCTGTGACAGATTATGTCAGCTCAGAATCTGACCCAAAGCATCCACCTTCTTCTGTAGTTTAAAAGCTTACAGTTCTGGATAATAATACATATTTCTGTACTTTATACTTTGTGTCCTGGTTTCGACTGGGCTACAGCTAATTTTCTTCTTAGTAGCTGTTATAGAGATGTGTTTTAGGCTTAGTGTGACAATAATGTGGATAACACAGTGATGATTTAGTTGTTGCTCAGTAGTGCTCACTGTCAGTCGAGGACTTTCCAGTTTCCCATGTTTTGGCAGCAAGCAGGTGCAAAAGGAGCTGAGAGGGAGCATGGCCAGAACAGCTGACCTGAACTGGCCACGGGGATATTCCATGCCATAGAGCATAATGCTCAGTATACATATGGGGTGAAAGTTGTCTGGAAGGGGCCATTCCCTGCTGTAGCATGGGCTGGGCATTGGTCAGTGGGTGGTGAGCAATTGTATTGTACATCAGTTGTCTTTCTTAGGATTTTTTCTTTTTTTGCTGCCTCTCTATTTTTTTTATTATTATTATTATTGTTATTATTATTATTAATAATAATAATAGTAGTAGTAGTAGTAGTAGTAGTAGTAGTAATATTTTCAATTATTAAACTGCTCTCATCTCAACCTATTGGATTTTACCTTTTTTCCCCTAAATCTCCTCCCCATCCCACTGGGATAGGGGGTGGTGTATGTGGGGGGTGAGTGGCTACATGGCACTTAGTTGCTCTTTGAGGTTAAACCACAATATATTATAATAAATAGTCACTGGGCTGGGTAGGTAAACAGTGAAATGCTGTAATCTAGCAATGTATTTTCACTGAACAGAGATGGGAAAATTTTCTTCATGGGAAAAATGCTGCTGAAATTAGAGAAAGCTCCTTAGACAAGTGGTTCAGCTGATACTGAAACCTCAGGCAATTCTCCAGTGGCAGAGAAATTGGATAATTCCCATATTCAATTCTGTATAAAATCTGTCCCCGTTATCACCAAATCTGCCCACAGACCACATGAAGCTTCCAGATTGTCTTGTATCAGAAGCATGTCAAATTAAACCATCCCAAGCTTTGTGTTAGCTTGGCTTCGTTCAAAAGGAGGATCTGTATGTAATAAAAACCACAAACATGGAAGGAGTATGTGGTGGAAGCAGAAAATGCCTTGATTTTCAAAGCTTATGCTGACCCAAAATGCCCATTCATAAACCTGTGTGTGAAAAAATCAATAAAGCGAAACACTCCTGAGACACCTCTAAAAGGAGCAGCAGTGGCCAGAAAAGTTGCTAGGACTACACTGGGGCTTGCTCAGGTGACAAGATTTTAAGGCTCAGGAGGAGGTCTTGTCTCATTCTAGTTTTCCTGTCTAAAATGACCAGAAATTGAGTGAATGTGGCAAGGAAACATAAATGGTACCAATTCCATATGAGTCAAATCAGGTGGGGTGTGTACCAGAAGGAAAAGTATTTCTCTAGGGTTTCCTAGAGAAACTGAGCAGAATAGGTTTCTCTTCAGTACCATGCAGGAGCCACATCTGCTTCCTGCAATAATCAAGGTAAACTCCCACTAATGCCAGTGGCACATGAATGTCCTTGCACCAGGGCTGGTATCTATTTCCTGCTACACCTCAGCAGTCTGTAATTTGCATTCATTTTGCCCCTCTACTGCATGACAAATTGGTGCAAGTGGCACTGCATTTCCACCTGCATATTCACTTTTAGACTGCCATATACAACAGCAGCTACTCTGTACCTCACCCTGGCAGGGCACGAGATCTTCATAAGGAAGCTGCAGATAGGACACTGCACCTGCTTCCCAGAGTGCAGGACACAGCACAACAGTGGGACAAGACCAGCAAGGCTGTCTACTCCACCCAGTTTTCCTTAGCAGGTTTGCTTCCTGAAGGATTTTACAGAGTACACATTCCAACTTAGCTGGAAATGTTTTGCAAAGAGGCATCTTGGAATTGGATAAAGCTAATAGTGAAACTCCTCTCTTATAAAGGACTAAGGCAGAGAAGGATGAGCTCAAACAGCAAAGCTTACAGCTCAGATCCAGATCCCTGCCCAGCAAAGAACTCTGGACATATAACAGGCTACACAGCGGATTTGATCAAGACTAGGCCTCTAGTCATCTCTTCCCAAACATATAAATATTTAACTATCCAATACAGATTTCCCCTACTGTACTTTAGATTTTATAATAATTTAAACAACCATTTAAACAATTAAATCTCTTCTTAACTAGGAAGCAACCAAACTGTACTCAGATGTTATTTAACTACCCTCTAGCACACTGTCATTAAAATTATTTACACCACTGTTGATATCACCAAGTCATGGCAAGTAGATTTACATCTAACTAGAAAAAAAAAAGGCTTTTCAATTCTGTTAGGTAGAGAACTCTCACTTAGTTTTCTCTCTTTATCTAACATGCACAAACTGATAATCACAACTGATGGGGATTTCTTCTTTACCTGACAGAGTTGCATACCTTTTAAGTTATGAATATTAAACAAGGCAGAAAATCTTTGGGTATTGAGCAGGGTACCTCTAAGCAGCACAGAACACAAAGATGAACTTCATCTTCTCCTGGCAAAGTCAGGACTATTGACTAAAATGATATTGTTCCCACAAAATGAGAAAAACACTTCAGTGGGCACAAAGAATAAGTTTTGTCCATCCAGAAACACTGTTTCTATTTCAACATGCCCTGAAATAATTTAAAAATCCCAATTTTTAAAAATACTGAGGATGGAAAAAATAAATAGTATCTTGCAATCATCCACAGCCATTTGCCCAAAGCAACACAGAGACAAGATTAATGTTCTAATATTTAACAATCACACACAAAAATTCAGCCATCCAGCCAGATCATTAGGGGGTTAAAAAATAATTCAATTTCTTTTGAATTTTGTTCCTGAGGTCATACCTTTAAGCTTCATCAACTGCTGAGACAACAATAAAAAGCAAACTCATGGGAGACTGAGCATCCCCTGATTGCCACACGAATCTAGAACCCAGTGATTTAAACAGAAGATTCCAAGAACTTTCCTGCACATTTGTCACCCACGCTCTGCTCTGACCCAAGAGATAATAGTAGAGTGTTGCAGCTGGCAGACTTATTTTTGTAAAAATACTCTGAACTTCCCAGCGCTGTCTTAAATATTGTTATGGTAAAACAAAACTGAGGATATCCAGCATCTCTGACTGCATGAAATATTTTCTGATGCAAACCATCTACTCATTACTACCTAGAAATCATGGCTTCTTCGTTAAAATACAAGGGTTAAAACCAGAATGATGAACCCCTATAGTGTTCCCTTTATGTAGTTGTGCTGACGTCACTTATTTAACCAGGATTTTTTGCAGGATTTGGGGTAAATAATATTGCAACTACATCTGACCAAACCCCATGTTTTCCAAAAATCACATTACTAGCGCTTGATTTTGATAAGCTCTCTTGAAAAGAGCTTATTGGTTTCTGCACTGCTGCAATAAAAGCCAACTGCAGGCAGAATAAGATGATCAGAAGGAAGAAAAGGTGTCAACACGAGCCATCACATCATCTTTCTAAACAGACAGCAAATCATTGTGCTCCTGGCTGTGCTAGAGAAGGATTTCCCTCTGCATTTCTCACTCCAGCCACGTTTTTCTTTCCATCCAGACCACAACCTCCAAAACCTCCCTTTCAGCCTGCAATTTCCTGTTCAGCTTTCCCTCCATTTATTGTTCCTTTTCAGGCTACACATTTCAGATATATCCATGATGTACCCCAAGTCTAAAAGGATGAAAGACGCATAGATAGAGCATTGAGCACCAAAGGCAAGAGAAAAAACAGATTTCTCTTCTGGACCTATGTCCTTGAAGCCCTAAAGCTTTCCCACAGACAGTACCCTTTACCACCATTACACCTCCAAATTAAACTTGCCAAGTTAAAACATGCCACCTACTTTTGAAGATCCCATGGTAGATCCCGGTAGGCCTGGTAGCCCTTCTGACCACCAACGAAGGCTTGACTAAAGTCTGGACTGCGCAGCGAATGGTGCTGGATTTGACTGGTGTGTCGGGAAGGGAAAGGTGTTGAATGAAGATCCTTCATTGAGGCACAGCTGGCGCAACACCCAGCACCCTGTGGGTTATTGCAAAATGAGGGAACGAACTTCAGAATAAAAACAAACAGAGGTAAGCATGGAGTTGATAAGGAGACTGTAACCTTCCGATCAGCTCCGCATCAAAGAGCTCCCCAGGCAGAGATGGAGTGAGCAGATAAACCGGCCCAAGCAAGAAGACTTGTTCTTCACTACAGCGAAACCGGAAGTGCGTGAGATTTCCCTTTTCCAGCACTCCCTTTCTGTCCAGCTTTTATCCCTACAGCAGGCCTTGTCCTGAGTGGCTGCACCTTCTACCTCATGCTCACTGTAAAACCCTCAGCAGAGAGGAACCACACAGTCCACAACGGTAAGTCACTTGTCTTCTGAGAGAGCCAACACAAAAATAAATATGGACATAAATAGCTTGGTCAGCCAAGCCTAATCTACCTTGGTGCTCACTCATCCACAGCTGTCCTGGACTCCCTCGGCATCAGGGACAAGACAACTATAAGTATCCAGCCTCCTAATTACATGTTAGTCATTTAATGGTTGGCATAACCCCGCCTGTGGAAAATGCTTACTCTGTGAAAAGGGCCACCAATCTCCTTGGAATTCCCTTCTCCCAGCACAAACGTGATTCTTCAGAGCCAGCTGGAAAGGAGGAAAATGGAGATTCACTAGTGAGAAAATCTGCATTTACATCAAAAAGTGAAAATCATAAAACAAAAAGTAAAATTACCAGAAAGCAAATCTGTTTTCTGCTGTTTGATGTACTTGCATTTGTGCCAAAAAGCTTGAAGCATTTTGTTTTCCAATGAAGTCTCAGGATTTCAGTCATTTTTATTGGAACATTCACTATCTTCCAGAAACAGCCTCAGCATAAAGGGAGGGGAGGAAAAAAAAAGAGGAAAATTTGAGGAAAATTTTACTTAAACATACCAAGTCCTTTTCCAGCTTTCCCCAAAGTTATCCATTCACAGGCATTTCAATGCAATTGTAGGAGTGTCTGGGCAGACCATTTTGAGGACAGCAGGAAAAGCTGATCACTGCTGAACAGCATCTGCTGTTTCTCTAACACTGATTTCTTCATTTGCTTTGATCAAATCAATTGGGTCTTTTGGCTTCTCTGAGCTCCCCGTAGAAAGGGCATTGTTGCAGCTGCCTACCTTACCTGGGGCTTTACTGACCGAGTACACAGGTACCTGTCAGGTACTAATATCCTCCCTGGGCCGTACCTTCCATTCCCCACCACCCACCCTGTTATTTTCTTTTTCAAAATTAGTAAAACTCAAAAAAGATTGTGTGCAGAGGATTCCCTGCTCCACCCAGAAAGACACACACCCCCACAGGAACTCAAGCACTTGATGGAGATTGGTTACAAACCGATTCAATGCAGGAGTCAAGAAAATACCTCAGAATTCCTTGTTGGGTTTTTTTATCTTCTTTTTTTCTCCCAGGTTTTTTTTTGGTTGGTTGGTTGGTTGGTTTGGGGGTTTTGTTTTTTTCTATGCTGGGAAAAAGTGGCTCTTGAAGTGTTTACCCTATGGGATGCAGAGAATTTTCCCTGATGTGTGCAGAAGTTCCGTGGCAAACTCTAGCCACCTGGATCAGGTAAAAAACATATTACAGGAGAAGTAGGTTTTAGCAAACAGCTATATTTTGAAACATCATTTACCTGAAATCTTGAGCCCTGAAACCAGAATGAAAAGCATTCATTGGAATTGCAAAGGTTCTCAGGAAGAAGTGCCAGAGAAAAGGAAATGGACAACAGAGGAATAAACTTCTGGTAACTTTCAGATCACACTAGGACAGACTATTCCTATTGTTATCCAGAGTATGAATAACAAAGATATTCCTAAAAAATTATTTCATTTTCTTACAATCAAGAATATTTTGCAACCTGCCTAATAAAACTTTAAGTAGGTTGCTTTTGTTTGCAAATTAATTAACCGTTAAAATGAACTGTCCTGCAAAGCAGTGTGAAATAAGGAAATACGCTTGCTTCTTTCAGATGATGCAAAATTGATTTACACATACCCGTGCCCAAGGAACAATGGTACAGACAGACCAAGAAAAGACAATAATTAACAAATAATTTTCCTCACAGTAAATTATCAAGGTGCAAAGTGCTTGGTATTAGGGTGTCATTCAGCAAGCTAGGCAATTAGTAACCTTTTTTGGTTAATACTAGGGAAGCAGTACGGAAACCAGCTATCAAAGCGTGGGGTGGAAATCCAAGAATGTGGGTGCACAGGATTTTGTGAATGAAAGTGTAAAAAGATGTAATGACCATTCTCTCCGTTTAACCCTGCAAAGTCAGCCCAGCCGGTCAGACAGACTGCTTGCCTAAGAATGGTAATAACAGACTACCGGGGTTTGTGTTTGCATACTTAACACAGGCTCATGGGCTCTAGAGACGAAGAATACCTTTAGAGAAGACCACTGGCCAGTCCTGTAGCAACAACATCTTCAGAATTTACAAGCAAAGATGTTTTGCATAATTGTCTACCAGTTACTCAAGCCAGGCCATGAATTTCAGACCAAAGACAGCGGTCAGTCATTACTTTTAAACTGAGAAGTGAGTGTTCCTGACGGTGATGTTTAACAGAACTGACAGAAGCACTGTTAAACAGCCTGAATGTTAAACAACGTGAATTAATTAGAGCTGCTCTGAGCAGGGGGTTCAACAAGACCTCTGTACATCCCTCCCAGTCTAAATTACTCTCTGATTCTGTGAGCATCTGATAAGACCAAACTGGTACACTGCAATGAAATCCTTCCCTTAGACAAGTCCACTCCTTTTCCATCAGCACACCTGGACAGCTCAGTTATGGCTTCAGGCCTCCCCCGCCTGAAAAACACAAAAACATCTTGCATTTGGCCTTTACAATTCAGCAGAAGCTCTAAATGAGCTGCATTTCATTATACTTTTTAATTTCAGCTGTGGACATGCTACACAACTTTACTCTTTTGACTGAAAAAGGTCACCAGTTAATTATCCCATGCTTTCCTTTGCTACATGAAGTGCCAGCCATAGCTTTTAATAACTGATAAGTAGAAAAACAAAAGCAGAAAATCCATTAAAATGATAGCATTATTCTCCAGAGACAATGTGAGGGCTGGAAGAGAAGCCAGGGCCTTTATCTTGAACCTTGAGAAGTCACTTGGGGCAAGATTTTATTACATGCCCATGCAGCTTTGAGATACTGAACACGTGGAGACTCTGGGATGCTACAGCAATGGCCTCAAGCTCTGAAGTATGCTAGATCCTGTCCTGGCTGGTTTCCAAACAGTCCCTCTTTCCAGGCCCTCGTAACAGAAACTGCTACACCCGCCTGAGTTGCAGCCAGGGAGGCCAGCCCAGAATACCAGCAACGCCCTTCGACAACAGAAGTCCCCCAGTGCCAAAGTCATTAAAAAAGAATTCATAGCCCGTCACCCCATTTGAGGCAAAAAGGTGGCACATGTGTGCCTGTCCTCTGCAGCTGCTCAGACAGAGCTGCTGCTTGGTGCAGTGAAACAGGCCAGCCTGCATTTTCTTCTGTCAGGCTAACAAACCACTCTCTACATCCAGTGTATGAATCCTCCTCTCCCTGCTAAGGCACACAGCATCTCCAAAGAGACAGGAGATCTTCACATCACTTAGATTAGGCCTATAAAGAAACAGAGCACTTTAAAATACAAATAAATCTTTTACAGGCACAGCTCCAATTGAACAAAGGAAGAGTAGCATTGTTTCACACAATCTGAAGTGCTAGAGGGACTTATTGGGAGCACTTAGATAGAGCTCTGTGGATGGCAGCATACACAAAACAAGGCTTTTCCTGTATCTCTACATCCCCAGGAAACAGGTAGCTTGGATTTGATCTCATATTATTTTTTAGCAGCTAAGTTGCCTGGTGGAAGCCAAATAGAGTCTGAGATGCTTTCTGCCACAGCTATTACCTGTTCCGGTTTACTCTGCAACAGCATGCAAGATCCTATATGGCATTCTTGTCAGTGGTCATCTGATTTATCATACACTGCATTAGCCTTCAAGGCTTCATAGACTAAATTAAACATAATGAAAATCATGTCCAAGACCTTCACCCTGCAGCTGTTTGAACTCTGGCTGTATTTTCAGCCACAGTTCAGGAGATTAGTCACTCTGATAGAAACATGCAGAGTACCAAATGAGGGTCCCACTTGGTTGGCTGCCTCCCTGTGAGACCTTCTTTCTGAGCTCTCTCTCAGGTAATTTGCTTTCTACTTAGGTGGCACAGAATGGATTGTTTTCCCTTCCATGCCCTGCTGTTTCCACTGAATGTTTAAAGGCAACAGAGCCAGGCAAATCTGGGACGACAGCACTGTTTTGGCATCTAAGGGTCAAGCGTGGAAAGGACCTGGTGTCAGGCTTCTTTAGGCTGGCTACCAGAGCACTCAGCTGTCACAGTCACAGCTGAGGGGCAGTCAGCTCACCTGAGACAGTACCCACCCCTTAGCTGTGGCAGTGTGCCTTTCCCTGAAGCTGCTAAGGCACCTGGAGAGAACAGAATCACAGAGCAGCTGAGGCAGAAAGGGAACTCTGGAGATGGTCTAGCCCAAAATATCTGCTCAAAACAAGCATAGCTGGATGAGAGTGCTAAGGATCATGTCCAACTGTGGTTTGAGTATCTCCAAGGATGGAGACTCCATAACTTCTCCTGACAACCTGGTTCAAAGTTCAAGAACTCTCACAGTAAAAAAGTTTTTTCTTACCTTTTCATCATCCTCTAGCATAGGAGACATTATTTGCTAGCACAGTCCCTCCGTCTGGTCTGTCCACTGGAGAAGGAATGTTGCCATCAACAGCCCCCTTTGGTATGCAGGTCATCTGCTGGCCTGGAGAACAGTGCCAGACTGTCTGAGTCACAGCTCCAAGGGCTGCAGGTGATCCCAGGAGCCTGGTGAAGGTCAGAGACGTGTGACAATTGCTGTTTGTTTGTACTGATTTGCAAAGAATGATCTGAGGTTAAAACAGGCTCTCGATGCCAGGCTGATGGCAAGTCCCTCTTCAAGTAAGGGACAGCCCAGTGGCACAACTGGAAGATGGAAAGCACAGGCACAGAGGGGACAAACACCACATAGCGAGCACAACTCCAGTTTACTGCAGGGAGGAAGGAATTCAGCAGCTAATCAAGTGAATTGGAGATATGCTGTGTATTTCTCAGAACTAAGCAAGCTTATATAAAAGAAAGAGTTGCATTTTTTTGGATGACAAGATCCTCAAAACTTTTTCTCTTTCTTAATTGAAGCAGGTTTTTTTGCACCTGAGAAAAAGCCACAAACAATGAAAAGCAAACAAAATATTCTTCAAAGGAAGTGTGATTTAAGAAAGGGTTCAATCAGAAATAAAACTTTACCCTATGATAAAGCAGATTAACTGCCATTTGCTATATTTATTTCTGAAGTCTTCTAACCAGATGAGTTTTGAAAAGTTTTCTTTGCAGCAATTATAGATCAGACACACAGCAGGCTGAAATACTGACAGCTCTGTTTTATAGAAGGATGCTGCTTAGCCACACATACAAAAGACCATAAGAATTATTCTTCTCTTCAGTTCTTCACTTCAAACCCTTTGACAGAAACTCCACCCACACAGCCAAATACAACCACACCAGCTGAGCATATCTCTGGGTCATGGCACAGTTACCAACGTAACTGAATGCTCATAAATGCCTTAAGTGTTACATACACAACACAGGCTCTGTCAGAAACTCAGCACAAAGCTGTTTTCTAAGCCATAAAAAATATTTGTTAAAATTATGTCCTTTAAGAAGTCTCTCTCTAACACTCTCTTTCTTCCACTGGACCCAGTAAAATGTGACAAAAGGGCTACTCTTCTTTCAAACAAATGGCCACCTTCCCATCTATAGCCAACATGGCATGTCCTGTAATACTGCAATAAAGCTGTTGCACTCCTTTTTATCCTTTTAAATAGCCTCAAATTCCAAGTTCATCCTGCTGGCTGTTAGGCTGTTAGGGATCAATGAACTCCAGCATGTAGTGCTCTTCCAGCTCAGAATATGGTACGATTTGTACCAAGTTTCCCATTATGACAGGAAAGGGACAAGAAGAAATCTGATCAGTGTCTTCGATCTACAAGAATCATCAGGAATTGTCAAAATGGGAGACCAAAGCATGCCACTGCAAACCTCCCTATCCTTATCCTATCAAGTTCTCAAAATTACTGCTGCTCTGCTATCTTGCTTGCAAGAAGGCTGACAAGCTCAGAAGATTGACCCACGATGCCAAAAATACCTGACCATGTGTCTGCCTTTACAGTCTACTCTTCCACAGGACAAAGCTTTGGCTTGGTTGCTGCAGATAAGCAGACAAAACCTGCTCAGTCCTTGCTCTCACAGCCATAGCCTACTGTATTTAACATACTTAGAGGGGAGAGAGGGATGCCAAGCTTTCTGATGGGAGAAGCCTGAAACTCACCCAGTGCTGCAGATGCCTAAGCTTAAAGGCATCCAGATTCTGCAAGCAAACTGTGTAGCATCTCTGCATCTTCAAGGCAGCAGGAACACAGTGCCTTGTCCTCCAGCTCCTCTCTATTGAGTTGAAGCAGAGCACCATCAGCTGCCAAGACCTTAAGGCTCTTGTACAATACGATTCACCCTCTAGTGGATGACACAGGACCTGTTTACTTGCACATAAATTTGGGTAACTGCTGGCCAGGCGGGTAAATTCTATCCTAGTCTGGATGACATTTTGCTCATCTAACAGCTTCTAACAATCGAAAAAGCCAGATGATTAAGACTACATAAAAGCCAGCACATAAATCCATGGTACAGGATCAGTATAAAATGTTCTAAAACAGAGGAGTCTCCAAATTACAATTGCTTACTCTGATGCAGGAAATTAGTAAGTACATGAAACAGAAGGTAAATTTAACAGATTTTATTAAATTTCCATATAAATTACATTCCTGTGTGTCATGCATGATTGTATCATTAGATACATCCCATTCTGCCTTGAGTGAAGACAAGGATGACATCAGTGTAGTTTTGCCGCAAATGAGGGACTCAGGCCCATCACTTCCAACCATACCAATACTCCCTTGAATGAAGCCTGTTCTTTCAAACGCTCTTCTTGATAGTCACCATTTGTACTGCTTTGCATCATCAAGAGGCCTCAGAGCATGTAAATTACATTGCTTCCAGAAGAAACTGGGACAGAAATGTCCAGATGCTATAAGAAAACTCTACAAGTTAGTCCAAAATAAAGGCTTCCAAAAAACACACCATGTAGATGCCGGGTTCTCTTTGTCCCACTCCTCCTGGCTGCACTGTGCTGGCACTCAGCAATAAGGGGGCTCAGGTACTGTATCTCTACAAGTAGATCCTCAGAACTGGCAGCTCCTTAAGCAAATGACAAGTTGAATTTTTCAGTTTTGTGTGTACCACTTTGGAGAATGGGATTTACTCCAGCCCTTGATACTGAGCTAAATGCTTAAAGCTTTCTGATACAGTACCCAAAAGAAGCAAATTGGAAAGTTCACAGATTCAGAATGAATTTTTTGGGCATCTATTTATCTGTTTTGGAGAATTCGTGAGAAAGTTGGTATTTGCAACCCTAAAAATGTGAAGCGTGCAAGTTACAATGAAATCCAGCAGATAAGGAAACCATTATGCCCTTTGAAAAGCCAAGCCTAAAGTGCTTTGAGAACTGAAAATCCACAGTATTTTGTAATGATATTTATGAAGAAAAGTATAAAATTATATTCACCATCCTGGTAAGACAATTGCTACAACCAAGCAAAAAATTTCGTATATATTTGTCATATATCAGTTTTAAGCTTCCTCTAACAAGCAATATACATCAAAGGTTCAGCTGAAGAGGCTGAAATGAAATTTGTTAGGCTCAGACCTACAGAACCAATCTGATAGTGTTTATTCCCTATGTAGAAATTAAACCACCAAGTTTGTTTCTGAAGCTCACAACATTCCTCAAGTTCCTGAAGGAAAAAAAAAGTTAAGTGCCAGTTATACACGAGTATAGAATACACAACAGCTGCAGACCTTCTCTGGGCTTCCAACTACTCCAGTACCTCCAGTGAGGCTCTAGAAAAGCATGGTTCTCTGTACTGACAAACAGATCACAGGACATGTAATCAAAATACTTCTGTTATCACTGCTCTGGAGGGATTGCTGCTCTGTTTGGCAGCACTGGCAGCGAGCTGCACAGTCCAGAGGGGATCCCTGAACTGTCATTGACTTCACCAGCTGACTAGTGCTCAACTTGAACAACACTCTGATCCTAAGACTAATCACTGAGGGCCTGTTTCTCCCAGCACGTCTAACTAAGAGCATGCTGAAAGCCTGCTGTTTGCCTTTTCGAGCCTGGCATAAGATTCTTGCTTGCTTGGCATGCTGGACCAGCTCCGAGTTTTGGCAGTGTGACCAGTATCTCCTCTGCTGAGTTCTTCCTCTTCTGACCACAGAGGGAGAAGAGAACAGTTGAGTGGCTCATTATCCAGCAATTAGGTCCACAGGACTTGCTGTTGTCAGGATCAGGATCCACATGAAGCGTTGGACAACTTGTAGACGCACCAAGGAAAGCATCCTCGCCAAGAATAGGTGTGTTCTGCTGCTGGGTTGTAGAAAGCATTGGATATCTACCTGGCTGACAGAAACATGTGCTCCTGAAAACATGAAGTCAGAGAGAATATGAGGTTTGTGTGGTTGAGATCAAATGAGTCAGCTACAGTCTGGCAGTGTAACACAGGCAATTCTTACTTCCTGCGAGAAGAGAGAGATCTGTACATAAGATTTCTGGGTCTGTCAGAAGTTCTGCCCTGCTCTGAAGGACAGGGGCATTTCCACTGTAATGCAAAAGCTTTTTTTTTTTTTTTACAGGATACAGCTAAAGATGCACATATAAAATTATAAAGACTTGAGAACAGCATTCACAAGAATAAGAAGTTTGAGAAGTTTTTTTTGACAATGGTCATACTAAGATTGTTACAATCATCCATCCTGCACAAAAGGCAAAGGACTTTTATTCAGAAAAATACACTCTGGAAAGATAAAAATGGAAATCAATTCAGCCAAATATTGTGCTATGACAACAGACTGGTATGAACATAAAGTGGGTTTAGATCTTAAGTCCAGCAATCACTCCCATGGCAAATGCTGTGGTAGAGGCTGTTTATATGAAGAGATGAGTGGGCATACGTGCATTTGTTCAAAGAAGGTGGACACAAGCTGGTATTTTCCATTAATTTCTTTTTCAGGCAAGGAAAAATTCTCTATTCACTTAAGTAACAGTCCAATGTGATATGAGGAACCAGGACTTCTCTAAGCCATCTTCCATTCTTCATTATAGTACGCTCCCTGGAATGATGCAGGAGAAAGCTCAAGAATTCAGAAGTACAGCAGCCTTGCTGGATTGAAGCTTGTCTATGGAGAGATAGGGCCTTGTGAGCACACAGCAAATGGATGGGCCAGGTTTCAGTTATAGCTTGTCTTGGATGCTGGTAGATGATTGTTTGGGCTCAAACACTTTGCTTGGGTATAAAAGCTGGGGCCAAGACGTGGCCATGGAGAAAAAAGGGCCAATATGTTGCATATAGACAAAGGCAGTTGTCTCTCTGACAGACTACTTCCTGAACAAACAAGTGTCACACGGATCAAGTCTATTCCTGTCTGGCTGTAGGTCAAACCAATTTCAAGTTCTAGACTGCTCGAAGCTTACAGGTCCTTTTATACATGACCACAAGCTAAGCCAGCAGCTGCTTAGAGGGTGACCACAGAGCGGGATGTGTCAGAGGAATAGCTGTACACAGCCCACAAAACGTAACCAGCTCCAGGTTTCAGATGCCCGTTTTGGAGTGGATCCAGTTTCGATAGTAAGTCACTCGTGTGTACACTCCTGGTTTATTTTGCTTGCCACATTCATCTCCCCAGCTCACTATTCCCACAAGATACCAGATTCCTCTGGAATTCGCATGCACCAGTGGCCCACCAGAGTCACCCTAAGAAAAAAAATGGCAACAGACAGAAAAAAAGTAAACAGTGTTCACTTCACTAATGAACTCAAATTCTTAAATTCTTCTGTTACAACTGACAGGTATTTTTCTCTAGACCTCAGCTATAATTCAAGTTTTACGCAGTTTACTGACAAGACAGAAGCTCACAGCCTATGTCTAATTCAGTCTCTGCCAGTCCACACCCTCACTTCTGCATTCTCTCACTTGTGCACTGTATATAAACCTCATGCAAACTGAATCCCGTGAGCCATGAAGCTCTTAATTTGTATCTATCAAGATAGTGAAACTCATAAACTTAAGATTGCCCAAAGTACATTTTCTTTCTAGAAAATATCACCTTCCACCCCACCTATTTCCTTTTTGCTACTACCTATATAGAGACTTACCTGGCAAGCATCCACCTGCCCCTCCAAGTATCCAGCACACAACATTCCAGGTGTTATCGCTCCACCGTACACTTGTCTCCTATTACAAATCTCAGTACTTATAATTCTCACTTCCGCTTGTCGAAGCTGATTAACGCTGTAGCCTGGAAGGAGAAGTGGCATTAGAATTTGCAGACAGGGTGGGCAACACAAAAAACTCAAAGATTAGGAGCAGCCAAATTTTCCTGCCACTTTTCTGCCATCACAGGCAGTTAAGGCAGATACCCAGACAATGTCTCAGGAATAAGAAAGTTCCCCCCACCACCAAAGTCCTTCACTTGTTCCCAAACATAGCTCCTATCCATCTTTCATCATCACCAGATGCTCTTTGGCATAATGGACAAATGGATTTTTATACATATTTCAGCGTTTAATTCAACTGTAGGGTACATGGTATGTCCTTGCTGTCACTGAAAAGACCCATTTGGTTAACTGCAGCCTAGCTTTGGACAATCACTACATATCCCAAGGGTCTCCCATGGAAAACAACCTATACAGTTCAGTGGCTCTCTGAGCAGATGAATCTAAAGTGGATTTATAGTCCCATCATCTCTAACCTCAATGACATGGACTAATTTGAAAGAAGCTCACTCAAATCACTGGATGAGGCCTCCTTTATGACCAAAGAGAGAATAACTGATGAAAATTGTCACGGTGCATCTATGAAAAATCTGAATAGCAAAAGAACTCATGTCAGAGCTAAACCTAGAGGGACTGGAGAACAGAATGGATTCAACTAGCACTGTGTGCGCAGCAACCGAGAAAAGCTGCTCTTAAATCCTGTAAGACTAACCTTCAGGGTCTTCCTCCCATTTCCAATCCACTGACCAAGCCAGAAAGAAAACCAGCAAACTAAGTCTAAAGGTATCTCATTAGGACATGCACCTGTTAAACACCAAATCTAAGGAACTCAAACAAAAAACCCCATAAAACTAACATCAGTCATCTCAGGAACATGTGTGACAGGGCACATGGAGGCAAGAGACACCCACCATCATTCTCCAAAGCTCCCCAACCAGTGACAAAACAGGAAGCGTTGTCTGGGAAAATGTGAGATGCTTCAGGAAGGCAGACACTGTGCACGTCGCTTGTGAACTCAATAGCAGAGGCAAGTTCCACAACAGCCACATCATATTCATGATCAAGGAGAAGGTCACTGTATCTTTCATGAACAATAATTCTCCGGACAAATTTTTTCTGTTTTGGAGGTCTCAGCAGAATTCCAAAGCTGGCAGTCCACCTCCGAGGATCTCTTACTCTGTAAGATATTTGAGGTTATGCCAGAGCTACACAAAACAAGATCCTTAAGGGAGTTTAGCTCTCCGTTTAAGCATCAAAAAGCAATGTGACCAAGTTTGCCAAAGGGAAAGAGAAGAGTCAAACTTCATTATCTTTCAGCAGATACAGATATTAGAGGGTCACAAAAGGTCAGAGCACTCAAGAGCCCTAAGGCCTGTAGGATGAGGGAGGTGCTGATGACTTACCCTCTAAAGCAATGGGCTGCAGTCACCAGCCAGATGTTACTGATGATTGATGCACCACAGCGATGGGTCCCATCGAGCTGAATGCTCGCCTGCCATGGCCATTCTCCTTCCCGTGCACGCTGCCCACCAGTTATTCTCTCCACTCCTGTGAAGGAGAATGCCTGTCTTCGTATTCCACAGCCTGTCAAAGAGAAGACAGCTCTGCTTTAGCTGATTGAAGGCCCTCCTGGCTGCAGGCACAGGCATAACAGGGCAGGAGTCTCTGTCAAGAGACAGCCTTCACCTAAAGCAAGGAAACCAAGTGCCATGGTCATTAGTGTCTCAGGATAGATGTAGGGTAAACAAAGAAGTTTGGTGGAAGAGTCAGTACTTTTTCATTAAGCCAGTTTTCAGACACAAAAGCCCATATGAACTCCCATGGGACCTGAAGGCTGTGTATCTGAGACACTGAAAAAAAAGGGATTTTGTCAGGTCGCCTCCAGATTAGTCTTGGCAGCAGCAAAAAAAATATAGTGTCCTCTTCCCAACAATTTACTTACAGCCACTGTGCCAACAATCAGGTACTACCGAGTTGAAAAAAGTTAGATTCAAACCAGTTAATTCTCAGAGGCCATTTGAAGATGGAAAGCTAACATGCAAAGTCTTCAAGACCATGCAGGAGACTGGTGGAGTGCCCTGGGAGGGTACTTAATACTGTCTCCCTGTTTCCAGAGGAGCTCTAAGACCTCAAGGGGGAGCACAATAGAAGGACTGAGAACCTGCCACTCTCCAGGGCTGTGCCACTGCTTTACTCTGAATGTGGACAGCTCTTCTCCCTCTCCCACCCCCTGGCCTTTCCTTAAAGTTTAGCTCAAATCTGACAGACATCTATTGCCAAACCTTTATTCAGGGAGGAAGAGGAAGGAGGGAAAGTTCTTTAAAGGATTCCTGCAAGAATCATGGCCCACAGCAAAACTGTAGTCCTTCTGCAAATTTGCTGACAGCAGCTCACTACATGCCCCTACTTCCAACAACCAACATTAAAGCAAGTGCTTCCCACCACCAAGCCAGAATGCTTGATTCTACAAGTGTACAGAGCTCGCAGGACTGCAAGGAAATGAGCTAAAGTCTTCCCTGGCTCATGCACTGTCTACTGCTCTAGTATCTGCAAAAAATTCTATTTCCAACTTGTATCACAGAAGTATAAGGATTTTGTAAGCATAGGACCCCTAGCATCATGTCTCTGGACCTATACTATAAAGCATTTGTACTTACAGTTGTTTAAAAGGTTGTCTCCCTTTTCCTTGTTCAACTCTGAAATGAAAAGCAAAGACCACAGTAAGTATATCTCATATACTTCATGATCTAGCCCAGACTCTCACCCTGTAGCCAGGGAACACAAATTAAATGGCTTGCATTGCTGACTGGACTGACATTACAAGAAGAAGTAATTTGCTCTGTTGGAGAAGTTCCGTTAAGCCTCTGTTCCTCACTGAAAGTATAAGGCCACAGGATGCACCTTTCTTGCCTTAGCTCAGAGCTAACAAAAGCAGCAGATGACTGCAAGTAGGTCCAGGTTACATCTACATGCGCAACGTGCACAGCCACCAGCAGATGCCTATAGGCCTTTGCTCAGGTTTAGTGTGGCAAGGTGGTCAAAAGAGCCTTCACAAATCCTCAGTGCTGGGATTGACTGAAGGTAAACTGCAACATTTCTAAATTCTTTCCTGCAAAAACCCCTCTGTCGGAGTCTGATGGCAATCCATGACAGATTCATGGGAGAGGAATACTGACCAGGGATCCTGAGGATCTTGTTATGGACACTTGCTACAGCAATCTGTCAAATAAGCAAAGGAAATGGCAGAGGGTAGAGAAGGGAACCACCTCAGCCTTGCATTTTTTAATAGCTTGAGGACTCTGCATTTCAGTGCCTGGTGATAAAGGTTCTTGTTCAATTTAATGCGTCTCTTAAAGAAGTTTGTGAACCCATGGTCACAAAGATGGGCCTTTTTTGATGAATTGAGAGGGACTATCTCATTCAACAAAACTAGGTCACACAGGGAAAGCCTCTGCTGCAGAGAGTTCACACTCATAAATCAGTGCCAATATGTTTCAGTTCTTTCCATGCCCCATCTTCCAACTTCCCAGACTGTCAGCCTAACAGACAATTTTGAGAAGGTGAAAAAAGAAAACAAGACTAGCCCATATTTGCATACTAAGGTGAAACTCATTACACTGAGAACAGCGAAGTGTGAGGAACAAATTCCAAGCTGATAACACAAACCTAAGGCACTTACCTGTGAGTGTAATGGTAGACTGGTCAACATTCAGGTATGTCGAGGTTGCTTTCAGCCTTCTGAGTAACACACGGTTGACGTGACCCCAGGTCGTTGCTTCACTGTCAGCAGAGGGAAATTTAAATACCAGAACAACAGATGCAAGCACTCCACCAGGATCTGGGCTACAAACCAACAAAAACAAATGGTGTCGTTCTCTTTGCCCACTAATGCTCCTGGTTCCGCTTTGCACTGCCTGCCTTCTCTATATGAGAACAGGTCTGGTCTGCACAGATGTCCAGAACAAATAGCATGGCTGTGCTCAAGTAAAGGAAGATGATGACATGTCAGCAGGCAGCAAAAGCTTCTTGCTATAACAGTGATCAGAGGGAATGTTCTGGGAACTGTTATAAGCAATAGAGCTGAGAAGCAAAGTAGAGATCACTCCGTTTGGCTTCCACACAGGACCTTACCAGTAGGACACAAATGGCAGTGGGAACAATACAGCAATTTAAAATCCTTCAACAGATATCCAACAGGCTATTCCTAACAGACATTCAAAAGATCCAGTTACAAGAGAAGTTAAAAAGGTCTTTTGGCATTTCTTTCCATTTAAGTCACTTGTCCATTTCTTGGCCAGTTAGATCCATCATGTTTACATACAACAGTCTCAATAGTGTGAGCTCACTTACTGACACCATAAAATATTGGGCCCAATATTTTAAACTAACAGTCTAAACGAAAACCAACTGAAGCTTTGAGGGAGAGAGAGCAGAGATGTAGCTAAGCTGCTCCAGTGCCTAGTTGTACAAAGTATCTGTAGTGAAAACAAGTTTGGAAGAGATCAGCCTAAAAGGTGTAAAGAAGTCACTTGGACTCTAGCTCCCAAGCTCTGCAATTCTTGTTGATGTACACTGTGGGAGGCTTGTGGAAGAAACTAGCATCAGAAAATGATTTAGAAGGACATTACTCATTCCATCTAGAGACAGGTAAAAGCAAAAAATCCCAGAAGTGCTGAGAAGGACATTTGTGGGAAGTCTGGCATTTTTTGGTATCTAGGGTAAAATATTCCACAGCAGAATTGAGTCTCATAGAAGTACAACTCCAAAATAAAGTAACATGGAGGAGAGGGAAGCAATGGCTCTTACCACTGAGAGTGATACATAATTATTGCAGAGGAAAGACTTAAATCTCTCACATAGAATCCTCTCCTATATCTATGTTCCCTCCTCTATATCCCTGTATCTCACAGTGGAACCATTTATTCAGACCTTTTCACAGAGGGAGGAGAATAGTCACCTCCTACTGTACATCATGTAGAGGGGCAAACGGCAGCTTGAGCTTCCACAGGAAGAAATAAGTGTGAAAAAGAGCTTATTCTGCATCTCTCAAGCTGTTAACTAGCAGTGAAGATGAGGATCACCCAATAATCCAGTTACTGTATCACATTACTTCCTTCCTTACTTAATTACTTCACATTACTTACCTTAGACTGACCACATGGGACCTGATGTATCTTTTACTTAAAAAGGACCCCCGGAATACTTCAGATACCTGTTAAAAGAAAAGAGTGTGTTAAAATATATCTGCAATAAGTACATGCTTTCACAATGTAACAGTCTCATGAGCCTCTGAAACACATGAAAACACCTTCAGATCTCCACCTCTACACCAAAGCTACCACTAAATTTCCATCAGAGGATGCAGATCTAAAATAAACAGCTGAGTTCACTGATTTCACTGTCCATTCTGCTCTGTGGTTTCCAGTTCCACCACAGGGCGTCTGGAACAGACAGCACCTGTGCTTGCCATCTGCTTGTGCAGTCAGCTATGCATCTTTAACCCACAACAGCAACGTGTGAAAGGTAAGGCCAGCCGCGTAGGAATGAGGCACAATCACCTCTATTTCAAATCACGCAGTTGCAGAACTCTTCACTACAGGTCAGGTGTAAACAGAGAAACTTTTAGTTTACCATGGTTTCAATATCTTCACTTAGGTTCCTGAACTCATCTGTAGTTTGCCTTTCATACTGAGGACTGTAGTCGACATTGGTGATTAGGAAAGATGCATTGTAATATCTGTCTTCATCTACAGAGGAGAAAAAGAAGGAAAAGTAGCTGATCATCTTTAGTACGATTCAAAGATGCACGGTATCTCACAGAACACGGCACAAGTAAGGGTCCCAGGCTCTGGCAGCGATCCTGTCAGCTGTGAAATTACAGCTTTAGCAGCACTTTGGGAAAACAGGGTTCTGGACCATCCTGTTTCTCCATGGATCGTCTAAGGGCTTATTTCTTCTTTGAGAACCATCCCAAGGAGCTATAAATTACACCCACTACAACATTTCCCTGGGGTCTGTCCCCTTGCTGGCCTAAGGTGAGCATAGAAGGAGACAAAGGAGCCCACCTATGCCTTTTCCTACTCAGACACATTCATTCCTCCCTAGCTGCACTCTGGCACGTCCCTGCCTCTCTGAGAGGCATGTGGGGCAGAGCTGTTTGAATCCATTCAGCAGTTGAGTTAGTTTAAAATCTGGTTCTCAGGTGAATGGCAGAGAGGGGCCCTGTAACACAGAGCTGGCAAAAAGCAAAGCTGAACTGTAGCTCTGCCACTGCTCCTTCTGGTGTTCTAGCACAAGCCACAGCTTCATTGACTCTTGGCAAGCTGAGATGGCAACATGATTAATTCCACTCCAGCAGGAAAGCATTTAAAAAAACTCACAATGGTACCTCAGAGACTGGGAATGGAATGACTCAACTTCATTCATGAGGCAAGTGACTGGGAATGGAATTAATTGTCTTCAAGTCACGAGCCATGATGGTTGGACTTGGTAACCTTAAAGATCTTTTCCAACTTTAAGGATTCTGTGATCTGCTACTGAAACTGGGCCCTTGGCAACCAGAACGGAGTCCTGAGCTCTGAAAAGCCTAAACCTCTGCCGTCTCTCTTTCTGGAATATTCTCAGCTAGAGGGGTCGGGCTGAGTTTCTGCAAAAACTCTATTCAATACTAAACTTACTATGCATAGCCTGAGTACTAGACACACCTCTGGCTTACACAGAAGACTTGCTGTCCTTTGGTCAGTCATGGATACCAGTGGAGACACCAGGGCAAAAAACAAAGAGGGTTAAAACAGAAATCCCTGCTTCAAGTAAAGCACATTTCAAGTATTTTTACAGATTCAGATCAATCTATATCTCAAATATCATTTAGAAAGTTCTTACGTGACTTCTATACCACGGGCAAATTGCATGCCTAAATCATCAGGCAAGACCAGAGTAGCAAGTGAAACACAATAGATTCCTGAAGATTTGTGACAACAAAATAGTGGGGCACTTACCGCGGCACAGAAGAAATGTAATCAAGCCAATGATGAGGGCTAAGCCTACTATCACCGACACAACAATGACTGCAATCTTCCATGGCTCTATACGCCTTATTGCTCTGTCCATCTGGATCACTGCCTGTGTTGAAGAAAACAACATGGAGAAATTCAACTCTAGTACAAAGACAGTAGTACATCCTGAGTCTAATTATATCTGGCACAGCTTAGCTCAGCTGAAAAACCCCACAGAATGAGGTAGGTTGGGAAGGACCTCTGGACTCTGAGGGTCTGACTGTTTAAACTAGGCCCCACTAAAGCAGGTTGCTCCAGGTCTTGTCCAGTCAAGTTTTTAGTATCTCCAAGGAAAAAGATAACTCAGTCTCTCAAGACCTCTGGTCCAGTCACTGCCCATTCACATGGCAAAAGCTTTTCCTTTATATTTAGGCAGAATTTCCTGTGTTCTAACTTGTCTCTGTTGCTTCACATACACCCTGAGAAAAAATTGTGCAGGTGTTGCTAGTAGAGACAATTTCACTTCAAGAAATATTACACAGATTTCAGGTGCAATTGACTGCCCACACAGGCACTTAAACTGAATATAAATTAATTATTTCATGACTGATGAAATAACCTCTGCCCCAAGGATACTCTAGGCAACCAGAGATGCCACATAATACACAGCTTTGGTTATCTTTAGTTGGTGTGAGTAGTAACATTTATTGAGTCCCTAAAGGGTTTGGGGCTTATTGCTCCAAAGCCACACATACATTGAAAGAGACCAGATCCTGTCTCCTGCCAGACAATTTACAGAGAAAGAGGTACTTTTGTGTAAATGTGACATGGCAACAAGATTCAGTAGTAACTCTCTGAAAGCCAAGAGCAGACCTGTAAAACGGTTGAGAACTTGACTCACACGTGGACAAAGGCACGGAAGACTTTTTCCTCCACTTATGCCCTCCAGTGCAGCATTAAGCAACAGAACATTAGGAAAACTGCATTTTTGTGCATGCCCTCAGTACCTTTATTGTAGGATGATGCAAAACCTTAAGCACAATTATTAAAGATCCCCAGTAATTCCACAGCACACCATGTGGTAATTGTCATGCCATATACTGAGTCTCCACAACATGGTCTGCTTTAGTACAAGGTATCAGAAAAACACCTGAGATAATCTCTCAGATATCCTGGAGTGACAAATGGCAGCAGCCAGCCCTGGGGAAGAGGACTGGCTGGCTATTCGGCATGCTGCTTTACACCCACTGATCCATGCTTGTACTGCTGTGAACCAGGCATACTAAACACTGTTTTCCCCTTTTCAGGCCTATGGCACAGCCATTTCTGAGCAACATCTGAGAAGATGGAGGCAGGAAGAGGAAGAAAGGCAGGCATAGAGAATAAGTCTTTGCAGGTTTTCTGACCACAAGGAGGAAAAGAAGAAATCACAGTGAAAGCAGAGCAGGTTACCAGCAGAGGGTCCATCTCAGGAAATGAGCTGAATGGGCAGATGAGCAGTGAAGGCGATGGTCTGGTGCACAAATTCAAGACAGCAAAAGACAGTGAAGTGATGGGAAAGAGGAATGGTGTTATGCCCTCTGCTCTGATGGGAAGAAAACCAAGTAAAGCCACAAGCAAAAAATGGCAAGCAAAACAAACAGAAAAAAAACCAAAACCACAGATCAGCACTTCCACTAGAGGAAGGAGCTGAGAGGTCTGCAGACAGCAAGGGTGTGTTCAGCAAGTGATCTTTTAATTGGATGCAACTTAAAGTTTAATCTCCTCATATAGCTTGGTTTTGGCTAGTGAGAGTGCTATCAGGCATCTCAGTCCATTACTTAAGAAGGGAAGCTGGCAAATTTTTTACCCATTCAAACAGGTGGCATACCGGAAAGAAAAAGTTAAAACAGAGGAGCTTCAGCCAGCATCCCAACTGCAGGTAGTCACAAGCAGCAGCTTAGTGTTACAAAAATACACAGGAGAGGTGACCAGGATCAAGTCTTCTGCTTCAGAGCCACATACTGTGGAGAAACCAAATACCTTTCCTTCTGTTGTTGCTACTTTACTGGGGCAAAGTTCTGCTCTGGCAACCTACAGCTCAAGTTTCCCCCGCTACACTGGCTCTGTTTCCTGATGCTGAGGCTGTAGGGCAGTTGATAGGAGTCTGACAACCCAGGCTGGCCAAGATTACTTTCTTTGCAAACTTCAACTTGCAATAAGCACACAAATAACACCCGCTGGAACTCAACTGACTCCACTGAGGCCTTGACTTCTCACCATCTAGATCTTCACTGTATACACTATCCATCATCTCTGAGGGTTTAACAGAAAAAGAGATTCAGATAAAAACCTAAAACAAGTGGAACTGCTCTGCCTCAGTTTTACACTGCAGCCTTCCATGTAACACTCCCATACCCATCTCACAGCCTTTCCCTGTCCCAGGGAATTGCAGCATACCTCACGGGCAGTCAATTATTACCCTTGAGGGCAAGCCTCTCGGCTAATCAGAACAGCCCACTATGGCAACATGGCTCTGCCCCTCCTTAGCTAGCCACATCTCATGCTTGAAAGAGGCAGCTTTTGCACCTCACTTTGCTCTCCTCACTGGAGAGCTTTTGCTTCCAGCCTGAGCCCCTCCCATCCATCTCAATCAGACTGGTTCCCTGTCCTGCAGCTGAACCCACTCCAGTGGGCTTCCACCTGAATGGTGATTGGAGCATCATCCGTCCACTGCTCTGGGCACAGAGAACACACAGCACAGCCCTGGCAGCATATGGCTCACTCTGCAGATATTGAGGCAACTGTACTCTTGGATCATAACAGCTGCATTTTGTGAACTGTATCCAGACAGATTTCCTCAAGATATGGCCTTACGCCAAAGCTACAAAATCTTAAGATTAAAAAAACTGAGCATCCCCTTGCCTGTGAGACTCATGCTCTCATAGGCAGCACTGTCCTTCCAACCATGTGTCTCTATTTCCTTTTTGTGCAAATACCAGCTACAGCAACAAACACTGGCAGCACAGACCCCCTTCTCCTCCAACATTCCAGAACTGCTTATTCTCCACAGGTCACACAGACTTGCAAAGGGAAACAGAAACCTTAGGAAGTGCTGTAGTGCCAAGGGAAACGGACACACGGGAGACAAAGAATAAAAGCCTACACCACTTCTGATACTGATTTAACTTAAATTTTTTTTAAGAAAAAAGTTTAAAGCATTCATATAATAGAATCATAGAATGGTTTGGATTGGAATGGACTCTTAAAAATCATCTAGTTCCAACCCCCCTGCCATAGGCAGGGACACCTTGCACTAGATGAGGTTGCTCAAAGCCGCACCCAACTTGGCCACAAACACTTTCAACCAGGGATCTGGCACCCACAACTTTTCTGGGCAACCTGTTCAAATGCCTCACCACCTTCGTAGCGAAGAATTTCTTCACGGTATCTCCCAGGAGCATCCTCTTCTCCAGGCTGAGCAGTCACAGTTCTCTCAGTCTGTCTTCAAAGGAGAGCTGTTCCAGCCCTCTGACTATCTTCATGACTCTTCTCTGGCCTTGCTCCAAAAGGTCTGTGTCCTTCTTGTGTTGGGCTTATCCGGAGTTGGACAAGTACTCCAGTACTCTGCAAGAGCAGAGTACAATCACCTCCCTCAAACTGCTGGCCATGTTTCTTTTCATGCAGCCCAGGTCACGGTTGGCTTTCTGGGCTGTGAGTACACGTTACTGGGTCATGTTGAGCTTCTCATCCACCAACACCCCCGAGGTGTCAACAAACATCCATGTACAGGTAATTAATTTGTATATAGGATATACAGATTAAAGTGGAAATATCTCTTCAAAACCAAAACAGTTTCCTCCCTTTAGCAGGATGTTTTTTACTTCCATCTTGCTAAGTAATAGAACAGGAAAAAAAAATCTTTTGCAATGGAAGCACCAAGACTCATCAACTCCCACAGTGTACGGTCACCAGTATCCTTCAACTGTAATGTCTGTGTGCAGGACCCAGCTCAGCAGCCCCCATGTTATTTATTTTTTTTTCTATTTTATCTCACAACTAGGTATGCCTAGCTCTGCTGAGACAGAGTCTAGGATGGTTAGTGAAAGACAGTTCTTGTTCAGGTTATGTCCACTCAATGCATTCATTATGCATACACATTACACCTCCAACAAGCTCTTCCCTCCCCTAGCCTTTTTGCTATCGTGCCATGGAGGGCAGGACTGTCGTGCTCTACCAGAAAAACCACCTGACAGGGATTCCTGTGCTTGGGACATCCAGCTCCGTAGTTACATAGTTTAATGGCAGGTGGATCCCCCTGTTTAGGAATTAGACATGGTCTTCCCTGCACTCTAGTAACCAAGCAAATTCTGCTCCACCCAGCAACACTCACTGGCCAGAGGAACACTGATCCTCTGCAGTGCTGATGAAAGCCTTCAACCATGGATGCATCCTTTCTTCCTGTGGCAAAGAGATACTGCTTAATAGACAGGCGTTCTCCTCAGAAGACCCCCAATACCACAGCTGTCTGTGTGATGCCTTCTAGAGTCTGGTGTTCTGTATAGTCTCACATTTGTTTCCTTATATCACAGACTTTGACTTTTTTACTGCCCAAACTCCAATAAGCTGAAAATTAACCCTTAGCGGGGCCAACAGGGAAATTCAGGTAACACCAATGCATTCACCCTCTAGCATGAATGAGATAACTCACATTCTGCAGGCACAAACCTTAACAAGAGATCAGCAGCCAGGCTCCACTGGGAGACCTTGAAGGCCAAGGTTTTCCTCTCTGCTCTGAAAACCACCTCCTCACGGTCTATATCTGGCAGCTTTCAGTCTGCAGTGAATTAGTGAGAAGTTTCAAACCCAAGATCCTTTAGCTCAGTACAGACCTGCTTATCTTGGCAGTATTATCAGTGAACATTAAACCTCCTCCAGCAATCTGTGTTCTCATTTAAAACACGCGTCATTCCCAAGGGGGCCAAGATAATCCGTGAAGACAGCAGCATCTCTCCAGTTCATATCACAGCTAATTAGGATCGGGAAGAGCAAACTCTTAAATCTCCTAGTTTACACACCTTGGCTCTGAGACAAAGACTGTGATCACTAAAAAGTTATTTTGTACTGAAAAAAAATAATCCAAATTAATGATTTTGAAAACAGCTATGTTTTCATAGAATTAAGTATTTAAAATACACTAAAGTTGTATTTAGAGAGAGATATATTATATTGAACCTCAGTACACGATATTTTAATAAGTGAAACACAGCAAGAAATAAAGCTACCTTAATAGTTATTGGCACATTATGAAGAAGAGTTATACTGAAATTTTACTGAGCTGAAATTGTCTGGTCTTTCTTGTGAAACCAACGAGAAAGCACATAGAATTTCACCTTGGACTTCTGATCAGCCCCAAATGAATTCTTTTCCTTTGAATTTGGAGCATTTATCCAAAAGCAAAAGACAAGCACAATACGCAGGTGACAAGCTGGTTTTCCTCTTTCAACCTGTACCAAACTCCCTAAAAGGTTACTATATTCATTCACAATGCAAGTGATGCAAGTTCAGCTCCCACCTCTGCCTGACAGGATTTGATTCACTATATTGAGATTATCCATCTCTTCTGGTTGAGTTGCTGCATGTTATCAGAAGCCTCAGCAAGAGCAATACCAGCAAACTGATTAGAAAGCATGTGTTCAGACAAGAAAAGAAAGTGCAACTTTATCATGTGGCCCTAGTCACTGAGCTGCTGGATAAGCAGGGAACAGCTACCCTGTTATGTTTTTCAGATCTGCGCTTGATATTTTTTGACTTCTGAAGCTAAGCCCTCATAGCACCCCAAACTAGGTGCTTTTAGATTAACCTAAGCCATGTTTTCTGGCACCAGCTCTTTACTGAAAGTGTTTTGCCACACTCCACATAGAAGAAAACGAGCAACTTCTTCTATGTGATCTGCTGCTGTCTTCCTGTAATGCATTTATTATTACATTTTTTATTATTATACCCCTGCTAACTGATAATCCAGTATTCTCAGAAGAGCCAGTGGCAGAGTTTTGGTGACACATCTGCTGAGCAGGGTCTCTCCACATTTACAGCCACAAACAGTTTTCCCAGTTGATGGATTCAGGCACATGCCTACAATCACTCTTCCTAGAAACAGGACCTTTCACAACACAACTGAACAGACCAATCTGCTGGCCTGGTGAGCACAATTTAAAAATCCAGACTAGGTCCCTGAAGCTATCTACCTTGGCAAGGTGGTTGGAAATGGCAGCAGCTGAGATACATCTGGCTTAGTCCAGGAAGACTGTACAAAAAGCATATAGCCACAAAGCAAGACATGCTAATTTTACTCCCACCTTTACCACAACCAACCACACCAACCTAGCACTTCTCCTGTGCTCTTGTGGCACACTCAGGACACACATTTCTAAAAGAATGTGACAACAACCTCAACTACTTTGAGAACTGAGGCAGAAGAAGCTAGTTCCTGTCTAAGTACTGCCAGACCCTTGTTTGGATGAGGTCAGTTACCTACCAGCCTCAATTACTCAATGTTTGGTATCTCCTAAAGCATTCTGATACAATGAAAGACTTCCAAACATTGAAGGGATCTGCTGAGGGAAACCAAGTGTGCGTTCTTCTATGCGTCATACTGAATCAGCTTGATCTCCCCACACCCTTGAACATCCCACAAAAACAGTAGGTGCTGCATGCCACCCCTCTGCAGTCAGATAAAGCATCAGTAATGTATTTGCCACTTACTAATTGAGCTCCTCCCCTTAACCATCCAATTTTACCAAGGTCTTGCTGATTCCCCAGAGCACACTTCAGCTGAATACAGACAACAGCTCCAAATACGGCTCTTGTCATTTGCTTCAAGATTCAAGGGCAGCATTCAGTCCAGGATGTCTAAACTTAGGGCTTCCCAGAAACTGTATCTGTGATGCCAAAATGCTGCTCACACAGGCTTCCCTGGTTATCCGATCACCTCTGCAATCAGCACAAAAGGTTTGCTATTCCTTACTCGCTCATCCATCTTGCCCATAACTGTTTGGAAGTTGTGAGCTCTTTAATTGTTGTGATAGAGGTAGCCTCCCGTACCACTACAACAATCTGTGGGACGTAATTGTAATGCCAAGGACTGAGATATCCTTGATCATTAATATGTCTTTCTACAGTTGGCTGCCACAGCCAACACCTTGAGAAAGACTCTCATGTTCTGAAACAAGCTTTAGTAGGAGGACTACTCACTACATAAGGACTTACAATCCACATGAACACTGAGAGACCATCTCAGTGTAAAGAAATTATTAAGTACATGGCCACTGATTGTAATCAGTTTAGGATAAGTTTCTGTAACTTCTACATCATCTTAACCACTCAGATTTCCCCTTCCAGCTGTGTTGGTCATAGCCAAGTATCTTGTTCTGTTAGTTTGGCAGTCACAGATTATAACAGTAGATCTCTGCTTTCCAGCCTTCAAAAATAGCTCTGCCTGCCTCCCTTTGTCCTTCTTTGACTTCTTGAAATCTACTCCAAAAGCAAGACACCACACAAGCAGTTGTAGTCTCTGTGGGTTTTCAGTTTGATTTTCATTCCAACGCAGGGCGGGCGAAATGGTCAGGTGCCAGATTTGGTGTGTTTCCAAGCTGATTCTGCACAGATTAACACTTCACTGGCTGCATACAAAGTTCATGAAAATAAACAAAAGCACGAGAAGCTACTTTTACCAACTGTACTCCGCTTGTCCTCTAGTTCAGCAGTTGCGCCTGCAACACATTCTAACCGTGCTAGCACAAACGGTAGGTCAGAGTCAGGGCAGAGTGAGATGACTCTCACCTGCTCTCCACATAGGTTACCTTGATTTGCCATACTGTGCTATAGATGAGCTGGAGGATTCTCAGAAAACAAATGCATTTTGGGTGAGGAGAGAGGCTGAAATATCTGAAGGATTACTGATGCATGAAAGGCAGATCGAATCAGAAGCAAGCTCAGAACCAATGTCATTCTCCCCACACCCTCAGTCAAAGCTCAAACTGCCCTATAAATCTACACACGATGTATCCATGCTGCCCAAAATACCAAGGAACAAGCCAGAAGCTTGTGGCACTCACCTCTGGGTACCACTGAGAGGTCAGCAAGAAGATCTCTCTGGGAGATGAACCGTCCTGAGCACCACAACACACTGTGCAGCATCTCAGCATAGACTTGAGGCTTTATCTCCCGAATTAAGAAAGAAAGGAGTCATAGGCAAGTCAGAACAAACAAGTCCAGCAAGTCTCAGTGACAGAGGCTTACCCAGTGGCATGATTCCTCCCCTAAAACAATAACAATACACTTCTTTCATCACACCTTTCATCCAGGAATCCCGAAGCCTTTTCAGAGCATTAGCTACACCCTGCAACACCCCAAATCAGAAGAGCCATGAAAATTTTGCAAGGACGCAGAGTTTATTTCCTTCTTTGGTATAATTAAGAACAAATCAGAAATTGTGGGAAGGACCAGTGCAGAAAATTTGCATGTTCAAGAGACAATATTCAGTCCTAGGCCAGGTATGGAGCTGACAAACTGATGCAGAATCAATGGTATGTGCCTCTTAACTCCCTTGAATTTCCTTGAAATTGGTTATTTGGCCAGACAAGAACTTGCCCTCATAACAACAGCTAAATTCAATTTTTTCATTCTTCTTTAACTCCTTAGACAATAATTTTAATTGTGGTCACCTAGCTACACACACATTTCTGTCCTGGAAAAATTCTTCTATGTCAAAAACATTTGTGATATAAATATTTTCAGGTTGTCTAAATAAGAAGTTCTCCTTGTGCTAGTGACAGCAAGTTAGCTGGCAATCAAGAAACACAGGCACAAACTCTAACCTAAAATAGCATTTCTCAACCTTTTCTTGGGAATCCTTTTTTCAATTTTAAGTTTTCTCAGTACCACTAAGCTTACTAGAAGACGTATGTGACCACACTGATTTGTTTCAGAAGGACAATAAAGAAGACAGACTTCCCAACAAGATACACGTGTGGCACATTTGTCTTTGCTTTGCTGCAATTAACTTTGTAACCTCTAGGGACTCTTTTCCTCCACCTTAATGACCTCTGTTTGACCCCTCTACAACTCAGGGATCACCAGCTTAGTAACACGCTGATGTAAGTACACTTTACACGGCTGGAGCTCTTCTTTCTACCTTACGTCAAGTCCACAGCCAAGTAACAGGAAGACTGCCTTTTGGAGAATGCCAGCTTCTTTTGAATGAAGCATAAGCTAAAGATAAGCCTCAGCTTCTTGTAATTTGGATTCAGTCAATGTCTCAGCATAACTTATTACAAAACATGACGAATACAGTTGTTAATGACACATTTAACATAATTGCTTCTCAATTCTTTAACTGGAAGCTTCATTGCCATCCCATATAGGAACACCTGAGTCAGTCCAGATGTGCAAGAGAAATGCAGTCAGAAGCCTAGCTAGAGGGTGAAAATTTCCAGGGTAAAGTATCAAGTGTCACATGATTACCTGACCTGTGCGTAGGTGATGCAAAGACATCCATTCCAGGCACCCCATGATCCTCAGACATAGAGCTCTGCCTTGTGACTTGACTGTGCCAGAGGTGAAAGAATGTACAACACAGAGCCCTCATGGCAATCCTTGCATAGTCTCACCTGCAGGAAAAAAAAACTATTGTTGCTTAAAGAAAGAGGTTAAACTGAGGATGATTTTTTAGGGCACTGCAAAGCTCCTCCAGCTGTAATTTCAGGGCAGGAAGGTACTAAAATGATAAAGAATGCAATAATCCTGGTCAATGGTCCCCTCTCTGCACCAAGTGTCTAAGTTTCTTATTTTACTGGCAATAACTTCCTGCAGCAGAAAGCCCATATGAGAAATAGGGACAGGCAACAGCCACAAGTGCTTCCATTGCCCGGTAGCAAACAGGTTTGGCTCCTGATTCCAGAGACAGTCTTCTTATATGCCCTTCAGTGCTACACTACAAAACTTTTTTAAAAGCCTGGAAAAGTTGGGAAATACTGGGAAGGAGGTAGGGGTTGTAGCCCATCTGGGTACCACATAAAAGAAAGAAGAAAGATTCTGGATGTTGAACATAAAATGCCAAAGATCGAGACCCCCACCAGAATCCAGTTGGTGAGGAGGCAAAGTCTCAATGAATGGCTAAAGCAACAGAGTAAGGAGATGAGGCTCAGGTTCACCAGGGACTGGGGAGCTTCTAGAGTGGATTAAGCCCAGCAAAAGACGACCAAATTTCTACCTAAAGTGAGAGGGAAACAGGATCTGCACTTCACATCAGGAAGACTTTACAGAAGCTTCAAACTGACAAGTAGGAGAAAGGAGACTAGCACACACAGGAAACAGCGCATCCTGTTCTGAATCCTATGGTAGACACTGCAACTTCGAGTAAAGAATGTGATAGAAGTTACACAAAAGTAACATAGTAAACAAAAAAAAGTTTTTAAAGGTCTGATATGAACAGGATACAGTGGCAAAAGCCAAAACAATGGTTTCCACGTTCCACAGAATTCTTCAAGACATTGATGGCAGATCCAGAATGCTTACTCTAAAAGAGGACTTGGACACTGCATGTACAAAGGAAATGTGGTGGCAGGAAGGCAATGGAATGTGGAAATCCCAGAAACCGTCATTCCAATTATTTTAATTACTCTGAAGTAAAATGTGAAACCTTTTACATTGATCACACAGATAATACTGGATTTCTGTATGCTATTAATAAGTGTTTCAGGAACAGGCAGCTAGGAAATCCACAAAATCAGAAGCAACTCTTGATTCAGTCCTGACCAGTATAAACAATTGGTTTATCATCTTTCTGCCAAAACTATATCAGCATCAGATTCAGCATTTCTACAGACACCCAAAACCAGGTCAACTACTGACATGCTGAACTTCAATCGTATAAAATTATAAAAACCCCCTAAAAGAGAAACCTTAAAGTGCATGTTTTCTGGAGACAGAGAGACTATTTCAAGACATCACCTTAGTCTCAGAGCAAATGCATCCTGCCTGGCAAAGGAAAAATAAAAGCCTTGAGGAAGACTAAATCTAAACATAATGGTATCTAAAAAACAACAAACCCATTTGGAAAAAATAAATAAAATAAATAAATGACAATGCTTTTTCTGAAGCCAGCTCACTATCTCACAGGAATGTCTGCTATATTCATAAATGGTCTGGAAAAAAGAAATACTGAGATGACAGTCATACAGTAACTGTCTAGTTACCATACTACAGAGAAAAACTACAGCATGCTGCAGAAACATCTTATAATATTGAGATACCAAGTAATAAGACAACAGATGAACTTTGGAATTAAAAAGTATAAAGTAACACACATTTAAAAACCCCCAGTCCTAGCCCTACCCCCGAGGTGTCAGGAATTATTATTTTTTTCAGAAATAAGACTGAGGCAGAGTGTTCTATGAAAATATCAACTCAGAAGCAGTCAAAAAACCACGAAAGGAATCTTGAAAACTACTTGTAAAGGGAACAGAAAAGCAAAAGGAAAAAAAGTTATATCCAAATATTCATCCACTTTATGCCTGCATTTTGAATATTGCATTAAATTCTGGTCCATTTGCCCCTCTCAAAGCTTATACAGAGGAACAGTAAAAGGTCCTGAAAGTAGTAGTACTGCTGATCAAAGGAACAAAGCAGTTTCTATGTATGGGATGCTCAAATAGACAGGATTGTGCAACCTGACAAAGGTATAGAGGAAAGGATAGGGGTCTAGAGAGCAACGTGTGGAGTAGTGAAAGTGAACAGGAAATCACTGTTCACTGTTTCTCCTCATACAATAACTAGGGGACTTCAAACAAGAGTGGCCGAATTAAAATAAGCACAAGAAAATACTGACATATAATAACGAGGTCAGGTATATGACTCTTTGCTGCAAGGTATGTAAAACATCAAATATTTTGCATATTCAAATGGAACAATCAGTTTCATGGAAGAAAATGCCACATAGAGCTTTTAAACATGATGATTCAGCTTTGTGATCCAAGAATTTCCTGACTCAAATCACTGGAAGTTTAAAAACCACTCTCAGGAAGGACCATAATCTGACTGCAGTATCTCATATTCTCTAGGTGTCCTCCATTGATTACTTCACAAGGATCTAGTTCATTTAGCTGCCAGGCATTCCTTCATAACAATAACAAAGTACTATTAATCCTTTGACCAAACAACCGACAGCTTGGAATCGATGTTTTCCCCATCTGTGTCCTGAGCAAAATGGGGTCTGACCTGCCTACCTTGACCAGCAGCCACAGGAAGGACATATTGGTGTCTTTTCTCTTAGACAGCTGCAGACCCATGGCACACTTCTCATCAGAATAGTTCAATTGGAAGGGGGCTACAAGGATCATTTAGTCTGACTGACAAGAAGCTATAGGCACTATGTTCTCAGCAGCTGACAGTGCATTAGGCTCCGGATACAGACAGGCTTGTGCTCTGCAGCAACATGCATTCCTGGCTACAGATTGCCCTCTCTGTATGGTCGGCACTTGATGACACATCAGACTCCAGAAAGGGGCTGTGGCCCCCCAGTTCAGCTGGACAGAGTTTCTGATCTGAGAGAGCTTAAAGCAAAGCACCTCATGTCTTGCACGTGACCAAAATTTGCCACTCTTTTTTGAAATTAATTTCAGACATACAGTGTCATTTTCTTAGATCCTTCCAAAGTTTGGCAGGTGAGGTACAGCATACAACAGGCACTTACCTGAAGTCAAGGCAGAAAGTTACTTTTTCTTTCACATGGGGACACTGAGATGACATTAATGCATCAGTGATTGATAAGCCAAGCATGTTTTTCATCTTTTCTCCTCTAAAGCTGTCCAGTTACCAAGGCACCTGCCAAGGAAATAAAAATCCCTTTATTCATAACAATTCTAAATTAACATTAGAATAGAAAACTCCTGTAAGAATATTTGCATTTGCAGAGGCTCTTGCCTGACAAATTCCTTTTCCTTCAAGAAAAAGTCAACACAATCACAGCTCTTGAGGCACACACCTCACCACACCTTTGCAGCCACAAGTTTAAGAGAGTTCAGTCCTCAGTGCAGGACACTGCAACTGTGTCACAGTTGTGATCTACAGCCACATTTGGGAAAGAAAGAAAGGCTGCCTATGGGATGGGAAAATTGGAATGGAAAAGATAAGACCTGTACAATTAATGTCACAAAAAAGTTTGCAACACAGCTCTCTTGTTACTCATTACAAATGCAAGTCCAAATTCCATAGTTTATGCTTTTCCTCATGGTTGCACACAAGTATCTTATTTGCACAGTAGCATATTAGCAATATTTAAATATTAAGCAAAAATATATTTTAAAATAGTTATTTTAAAGTATCCAGGAAAGGCATATTCAAACTTCTGTATGATGAAATAAGAAGCATATACACCCAACACACTTTACAATTTGGCTTGTCCCTTAGTTTGAGTGTACTTTCACAAAAGGGAATATCCTTTATCAGGCCCACACAAATAAAAACTACTAAACCTTTCCTTTCTCATTTCACTGAGGGAATATCTTTCATTATGAAACTTAAGGAAACAAGAGAAGTTTTCAGTACAAAAGGACCTTCACCCACATTTTGTTTTCTCACTTGGTCGCACCACTGTAGCTGAGGCTGTCATCAGGTCACGACTGATTGATTACCACTGCCAGAGGACTTGTCGCCAAGTTTATTTTATTAATAGTCTGTTTAATTCAAGACAAAATATGCCTGGAACTTGAAGCCTTCAATCCAACTTCAGAATCTGCTCTAGCCTGAATCTTGATCTACCTGGTATGTCCAAACCAGATCATCTTGCTGATGTCAAGTCCCTCTGAACATGAGAATCTAAGTATCCCTCAGGCACAGTAACTGCAGGAACTGAAGTTGGAAGAAATTAACACAAAGCTAGACTTTAAAAAAAAAAAAAAAAAGGCGATGTCTGAGCAGGAACACGCTATGGTAGCAAGGCATATATGTCACTTAGCCCTGGTTCGGTTACTACAGAGAAAGAAGGAAATCCATGAAAGGGTAGACACGACTGATTCCCAGAGGAGGTTCACAGCTTTATCTTAAGCCTTGAAGTTTCCTACACGGCTTACACAGAGCTTGGAGTTTCCCCATAAAGAGCTCACCACCCTGTCTCATCCACAAATGCTCTGATATATTTAGTGTCACCTTTAGTGTCACCTAAATAATCCCACATCCTGTGACTTCATTCTCATTCCTTGCATAAAGGATACAGTAAGCAAGCCATAAGCAAACAAACCTAAGTGCTGTTTCAGCCTTTGAAAAGGCATTTGATAACTTCCTTGTTTTAGAACACTGCTTTGACTTGTCCCTAACAAAACACTAACAGGGTAGGTTGCTTTGCTAGAAACTGTATCAGCACAAGCTACAGAATATCCAGGATTCTGCTCAGCAGCAACCAGTCCAAACAGCTTGTGCACAAGCTGGATATTACTTACAGCAGAGCTTATAGCACAACCAAACTTAAATCTTCAGCTGTCCTTTCTTATTGCTGTGGTATGAACTTAATTGAACTCATACGTATTGCAAGCAGATGGAGAGAGATCCAAAGCCAGTGGATACCGAAGTAATTTTTTATATCTGTGAACCTTCACTTTTTTTCCATTTTGTTTTTGCTCCTTTGCACCCTTAAGAGCAAACCGTATAGTTTCACCTAAGGCTCTGAGTCAAGCGGCATTTAATCAGTCTCTCACTTAGGATAATCCTAAAAAAACTCTCCTCCTTATTAAATTATTGCGTAGAAATTTTTCTGTTTGGAGCCTCCTGCCCCCTTGTCAATCTCTTCCCTAATTGAGAAATGTACATTATCCAGAACTGCCCTGACTTGCAGAACGCTGAAGAATTGTCTTAAACACTAATCCATTAACAAGATCCTGTTCTACTAATGTGTCACAAGAATTGCTTCAGCAACCCTTGTGACTCCTCCCCATCATGTTTGCCAGGACAGCTCTCATTTTCTTCCACAAATGCTGTTGAGACACGGACATGCCCACAGTCCATACCATCGCCATAGCATTCAACCTCTCCTTGGGCAGTCCTTGAAACACAGAGAAGCAAGAACAATCACCTGCTGCTATAATGAATTGCCTGGGCAGGACCTAGTTCAAGAATAGAAACTGATAGGCTGGTGCAGGTCTACAGATGACTCAAATCATCTTCAGTGGGTTACCCAGTACTGAGCTATGCTAATACCCACTAGTTGAAGATTTCTTCCCATTACTTCAGGGATGACTATCCACGTACAGGCAGTAACACATACTTGGAGACTAAGCTGCAAGTCCTGTTAAAATCAAAGTAAAAGAGGGGAGAAGAACAGAGAGATTAAGCAAAAGTATCTCTCCTTAGAATTTGCTTTTGGATTTACATACATCTCTAGGGGATGAAAGATGACTTCAAAGCAATTTGGTATTTGTGTGTTCTGTTTAACATAATTGTTTTACAAAGCTAGTATTAAGAAGAAGAGATATTTAATTACCTTATTCCTATTGTGAAGGATGAAATTAACAACCTGTCCATTAGAGGACAAAAATATTTCCAGGTTGTCATTAGTTTATATGAAGAAGGAGACCCAAGGAAATGGAAGTGGATATGATCTTGAGCACAGCTCTAGTTTCTAAATCAGGAAAGAGAAAGTAGAAGTGAGATTCTCATCAGTAAGATGAAATCAAAAATACTGGAAATTAAACCTTGAAGCACTTGCCTATGTAGGCTGAGGCTGCTACAAATGACAAGGAACTAAACTCAGCTAAACAAGGGGAAAAAAATCAGAAATTTATGTTATTCTCATGCATCCAGAAAGGAGCAAGGAAAATTAAAGGGTATAGCAACAAATAAATACCAATGTTAGAATTCCTGGACAGCAAAAAGGAACAGCTCTTCAGTACTAGCCCAGTGGACCCTGCAGTCTCATGGATTCAGAAACCTTCCTACCACATTGAAGTCACACTACAGAGATACCAGACTCAGGGAATATGGAGCAAAGACACCATGCAAGTAGCCACCAACACGTGAGGGACACAACCCATGACCCGTTGCATTTCATTGCTCCAGTCCATGCTGTGCAGAGATGCACTAGACCATCCCCAGCAAGAACAGTGTTGCCCTGGCTGTATACAACTGCCTGTGCCTCCAGCTCCAGTACTCAGAGACGGTTTATTCTGGCAGACTGATCCAAATTCCCTCCCACTCTCAAAGTGTCCCAGCAGCAAAGAGTAGCAGCAATCACAGATTACTTCTCTAGGAAGCCTGGAGCTTCATCACCTGCAAGAAACAAAGGTGCAGACCATGCTTGGAGTACCCTGTAACACCCAGTACCAAAGTGAGTGCACACAGTGATGGGAGACAATCTTTCTACAACCAGCAACCTTCCACTGCAAACACCGAGAGTCTTTGCTTCAAGATTTTTACTAGCTGGAACACAGCATTATTAAGGATTGCTTTTTTCCCATTCTTTTACATATAAGAGGACAGCCTCCACCCTGGTGCCAGTAGTGCACATATTTACACTAAAGCAGGAGACATACATCTGGAATGCTTAGCTGTAACAGGGCTGCAATAAAAACACAGCAATGTCTTTGTGCTGAGCACGTCATGATCTCATATGATCACACATGTGATCTCCCTGCAGCCAGGCAGGGTTCTCAGGATATTTTACCCTTCCTGCCTGCTGAAACTGGGTGGGCCAGGCCCCGGTTTGGGTTGCTAAAAAAAGAGAATGCTGGTGCAGGGAGCTGGGCTCACAAAGCATTTGGGTGGGGACATGGAATCAAACCGTGCTGGTGACAGCTGTGTTTCTCAGGCTGTGTCTGCACACTACAAATAGACTGTACCTCTCTCACTTGGGGAGAAATGAGGCTCTCGGACTTATGTGGAAGAAGCCTCCATCTCACCATATCATCTCTGCTATGCAGACACTGCCAAGCAGCATCTGTTCAGGGAGTCAGGCCAGCATGCTCCAGCACACAGCAACTACAAGGGGAGAAGTTTCAGCGGTGATAAGCCAGCTCCTATTCTGTTCCTGTACAGGGACAAGTCAGCAAGATGGAGGAGAGCATCTCACTGGTACTCCTGAATGGTAGCTCATTCTTAAGTGGTCAGCTCCATCTTGACTATTCCTTTTTTCCCAACATTCTCTGGACTTGACTGAAGGAAGCAGAGAAAAAGAACCGTTTGGAAGGGAACAGAAGTGGATACATGATGTTTAAAGAAAACTGACTGCATGGTTTCTAATCATGTAAACTATATTTCACTACACAGCTGATAGCTTGAAGCCACAAGGCAGGAAGAAGAAACCACTCCACATATGAGCTGTCTTAGCTCATCCAGCAGTTTTCATTGCTGGGCCACAGAGTGAAGTGCTCTGAGCTTTGCCAGACTAACTATGGTGATGCTCAGGGCAGGAAAATGTGCACAATGGGTGACTTTTCACCCTTCAACTGCCTCTCTAGAAGGGTGGCTTCCCTGAAGGATGGCACACAGAACAAGGCAATTTCACTGCAAGGTGAGCTCTGGCCAGCATATGACCTTCCAGTCAGCTGATCAATAGAAACATCTGTGAAGCCCTCTCAGTTTTTACTTTCAGAGTCTCAAAGTGAACATAAAGGATTTGTCAAGGCCAGTGCATAATATTCATAAAAAATTGGTCTTGCACCCAATGCTAGAAAAAATGCTTTATATGAACAAGTGTTGCAAGACACAGTTCTAGCCAAGAGCTTTCATGACTGTATAACTTAGTTGCTAATATTAGCTAAGCTGCTAATAAATAACAGGAAATCTTTTTCCTTCCACACTGTAAAGAGAGCCAATATTGTTACAACTTGAAGCCATGAAAATGCACTCTGTTCTTGATCCAAAGCTCATTCAACACAGCTGTTAGCACTAGCAGAATGCAAAAGTCTAGAAGTTTGCACAGTTTTTGATTTGGGAAGGCAGGGATACTTGCTCACACTGACACAGTCCACAAAACAAATGCTTTGCAATGATTGTGACTCCATAAGAGTGTGGCAGTTGAGTTTGCACAGACTAGTGCTCATCCACTGTAAACAGTATTTTAATTCAAATACTCCAGAAATTCCCCATGCCAAACCCTTGTAAAGCGCTTGGCAACCCTAAATCTTATGCTGGAGATGATGAGCATGTATTCAAGATATTCAGCCATCCATGGCATTCCCACAAGTCAGCAAAACCTGGGCTGTCAAGAAAGAAAAGACTTCAAAAGAAAATTACAACTTTTCAAAGTTGTTATCCTTTACAAAGATATCTTTAAGTGAAGTTGCTTCTGCCACCAGCAAGACCAGAATGAGTGCTAATACATTTGAAAAGGAGAACAAATTTCCAACATCTCCAGCTGCAGAAGGAGGGAGAAGCTCTCTAATTATTAGCTGTGCTTCAAACACTGACACACTTGTGGGCAAAATTTGATTCACAAGCATCAGCTCCCCATCCCCTTAGTCTAGCAGTCAGGTGCTGCTGGGCTGGCTCTTCTGCCTCTTTCTTCAAGAGCAAAGGACACAACATCAGGCAACTTGGTGCCTGTGCTGACATCCCTATCATACACAAGCTCCAACTGCTGCTCAGGAAAAGGTGAGGGTCCGACCAAGCCCTATGTGCCAGACCCAGGAAGACATTTCATATACCCCAAGGTGTCTCAGATAGTGTTAAAAGTCAATATGATGACAACTGAATCAAACCCTAGGGAAGGGACACTGCTCTTTATTACTGTTCTTTCCAGGGCCAGAAATCTCAATTACACTAGCAGTATAACACACTTCAAATGTTCTCCCTGCAAGTTCAGTGCTGATGGATGAAAGTTAATTCTCAGACATGACCAGGTCAGAAAGTGCTGTTTATAACTTAAATAATCCAGGAGTTTCACTTTGAGAATATCTTGTGGGAGACACTGCTAAAGTCATTCAGACTTAATTTTGCATCAAAAGCAAAAGCTTGTACCTGGTAGGCAACTAAGTAGACATTTCTAATTATCCAAACAGCTCCAAGGGTTTTTGAAAGAAACAGCAAGCTCTACATCTTTGAGAGTCCTAGGTTTGAAGACACAAGCTTATGTCTTCACATATTTCACCCACATATTTAAGCCACTATGCTGGCAGTCAGGATCACAAGACTCAAGTTTCGTGAGGTGGTCCTGCAAGGAGCTGAGGCTGAGGAGAGATGCCTGCTATCAGCCAAGTCACCACACATTAACTAGTGACCAATTACCTGCTTAACTGTATTCACTAGTCAGCTGCCAACTGCAGGGCGATGTGAACTTATTACCCTTTGATTGATAACATGTTAAGCTAATATAATGTTGCTTTGTGCTGTGATGGGATAGAAACAACCATACAGTCAACATGACTCAGCTGAGCTGTACCAAGTTGAATAAAAGCATTCCAAAGGTCACCCCTTTTTCCGGCGTCCCTAACCATCCTTCCTGTAACACTGGGGTGCGGCACCTTCACAGCATTGTAGTTAACTATTACCTCCTTTCCCTATCCTGACAGAAAATATATCAGAAAAAAATATCAGAAGAGAACATAAGAAACCTGTTAACCAGGAATCCTTTTTTCCCCTCCGCCTCCCCTTCACATCCTGTATCATTGTGGTCATCCTCACAAATAGCCCCAGGACTAGTTTACTTAATTTGTATGTAACCTCTCCTAATAGATGTTGGAAAGAGGTGGAGCTGCTGCTGCAACAGCAAGAAGTAGTCTGTCACTAGCCACAAGATGCAAGATAAAAACCTAACAAGCTAAATTCTCCCACACACTGTACTAAGGCCAGACAAAAATCTAAATATAATCAGTTTGAAGAAATCTTAGCTCATGTCATTCTACTCCAAGTGTAATGTTTGCCAATAACATGGAAAATTTAATTGTGTGAAGAGTGAAGACTCATTTGTATCATTTAAGCTACTAGGTCTTCATTAGACTTTCCTAACTGTTAAGTAAAGCAGGCTGCTGTGTTCTAACCATTATTCATTACTGGAATAGCATATGCTGCACCGCTTTGTATTTCAGATGAAGGTCTCCATCTTTCTGTCTTGAAAATGAGTCTTCCTTGACCTTCCCCCTATGTCCACTTCTGCTGACAACCGCACTACTTTCCGCTGTAGACTGCAGGTTTTAAAATGACAGCTCTATTATGAGCTACATTCAGTTGCACTTCTGGGATGTAGAGGACTAGCTGCTACTGCCTGAACAAACATCTAAGGCAGGGGGTTAAGAAAAAGTCTGCTGAAAGTGAAATGGTGTATCAAAATAGGAAAGATGCTTCACTAGGACGAAGATTCTGACCACCTAAAACTTTAACCAAGTCCTATACGGAAAGGAAAACCAGAATCAGTTTGCTGCTTGCAACGGCATGTTACTAAGGCACGATATACACTATATCTATACATATTTAATAAAAAACGGTAGTTACTTCTTTTCAGTTCTTCATTCTCTTTCAAGAAAGAGAAGCCAAATGATGAAAATCCACCATGAACAAGTAGCCACTTGGCTCCAGCTGGGAGAACATCAGTGCTTATTGTTAGATAATACAGCCCCAACAGCTGAATTGGTCTCTGACTGGAAGTGGCTCTGGCTGCCAGTCTCTTCCCAGGACTCCTGTGTACTAGTATTGAACACCTGGAACAGGGAGATGATCTGTCTGGAGTGTAGAGTTTCATACTGCAGATAGCTAGGCAATTCATATTCAGATACATCTTATCAATAAACTAAGGCTTTTAAAGCTGCTGGTTTTCAGACACATCTACTCAGTGCTCCACTAATGTGCCCCAGTGTCACTGTCCACATATCACTGCCATACTAAGTTTAGCTGGTCAGACTTCTTCCAGAATGCAGTTCGTCCAATTTAATGCTATCTGCAGGATGTCTGCCACACATCCGGTCCTCTGAGTGACAGCAATGTGGGCGTGTTGGACCTATTCTTAGTGACTCCCATGAGGTCTTGACAACTAAATGGATTAAACACCTATAAGAAATATGAAGGCTGTTTCAGGTCACCATACTGGAAGCCTGGACCAAGTTTATTGTCGTGACAAAAAGGCGTTAGAAACAAGGGGAAAAAAGAGACAACAGAGCAGAGGAAGGGAGTCTGTTAAGATGCCCTTCAAAAAGCTGGTGATATCTCCAAAGGTAGATGCCAAAATAGCAAACTCTGGTTTGTAAAACACCAACATAACAAAGGATCAGGGAAAGATTCAATGAACAGTTTGGTTAAGACAAACTGGCTGATAAATCCTCTTTCAGCACTTTAGGTAGAAAGTCCTTAGGAACAACAGACTGTCGGACTGTTAAAGGAGAACTGACAGAAGATGCATTCAAAACAAAAAGTTAAGGAAATTATTCACACCAGCCTGGGGAGGTTTGTACTCTGGAGTCTTTCTTTAGAAGTAGTTTATCTTCAGTATTCAGCAGAACAGAATTTGATTTTATTCATTCTTCTGTTACCATTTGCTAAGGTCAGGTAATATTCAACCAAACATTCAAAAATAACTCCTACAGAGTGGAGCAGGAAGAAGGGAAGAACAGAAGCTTCCCGTCCCGAAGACTTAGACATGTCACAGAAGTTAAAACATTAAAACTTGAGCTGGTTCTCAAGATGCTACTTCCCCACTCAGAAGGTAGCTGGGAAATCAAACAGAGACACGACAGCACACAACAATAAACACAAGAGCAGAAGCTGGACAGGCAGCAAAATTTCTGTCATGTTCTTAGCTAAGCATCAAAAGGGAATGAGATGACAAACCCAAGGCCTGAAAAGCTCAGCAGTTTGCCTAGCAAGGTGGGAAGCAACCAAACCTGCCTCCAAAACAGCAGAGGACCATGGAGCATGACAGTTTTAATCACCGTATTTTCTGATATCTCTGCAATATTTCTAAGCACCTATAGCCAGAACAAGCCTCAGCCTTTCTCAAACAAAAAAAGGAAGTACCTCTCTCTAATTTTCACTCCTTAAGACAGCATGACACACAGGCAGAGATATCACACTAGAGAGGAGACATGACTTAACCACCTGCAGGACCAGGTTTAAGTTCCAGCACTTGTAAAATTATCAAACAATGCAAATGCTACAGGCGTTCAGTGAAATTAAAAGCAATGAATTTACAGTGAGTTTTCATACATTATCCAATTACTACCTTGCTGCAAGATACGAATGTGACAAACAGCTGTGTAATATTTATGAAAAGTATAAAGCAGTTGACTATCCAGCTTTAAATAACAGGGCAGTTCTGGGCTGAACTGTTACTTGTAACTGCAGGGAATTTGTCTCCAGCTGTGGCAACACTGTAGAAGACCTCACTTAGCACATATCAAAACAAACAGCAAATGGGTCACAAAAACAAGCATTTCCCAAGGACATAACCTTCTGCACAACTGACATTGGCCACTAAGACATAAGCCACCATATTCATTAAACGGGGATCACTGTGAGGTACAACAGTTCTGGTCCTACCCAACTTGCACTTAGATGACTACACTACAAAGCTGTGGGGTAAAAGAGAAAGAACATGCAATAAGCACATCCTTGCAGTATCTCCCATGGCAGATGACCTGATCATCAGACTATATCCACTTCTAGTGTTTCCATTTTTCTTTTGAACTACAAGTGAAGTAGCAGATCAGATTTTGGATCTGTGCCAGACTGGTATCAGACCCAGAAAAAAATACCACAGCCTGGCTTCTTATGGGGAAAAAAGTCTTCTGCCATCACATTTCCTCTGTACTTACCCTCAACAACTTGATGCCACCATGTGAAAGGGAGATGATATTTACACCTGTACTGATGCAAGGCTGGTGTTTGAACGCAGGGCTCCTAGATACAAGGGAACTCTGAGGGCTGAGGTGATCAATGACACAGCCAACAACACTGACCAAAAGCCAGTCAGACAAAGATCTGTACAAACCCAACTTTCTTGGCCTCACTGCAACAGCAGGTATCGAGAAAGCAGAAAAAATGCTGACTTTGGCTCTGTGAGCAGTGCTGGTGATTCAGACAGGCAAACAGCAGGAGCTGGGACAGGCATGGAGGTATTGCATAATGGCTAAAGCCTCTGATCCTAGAAAACAGCAAAAAGCCCCATGACTGTTATTCTGCTAATAGTGCCTAGTTTCTCATCCAGAAAAAAGCCACATCCTACTGTCCCATGCAATAGCAAATGGGAAAGCCATCACAATGCACCTTTCCTTGACAGCAGGTACTTAAGAAGGCAGTGCCTGTGCAGCCCAGGCCAGCTGGGGCTGTCAAGCAGCCTGCCTGCACACAGCCATCTGTAGTAGCTCTCACCTGCTAAATTGACCTCCTTAGCTGCATCTGTCAAGACATCTCTGGAGTGGCAAGCTCTGCAGAAATTTAAAAGACTTTTCAACTTAAAAAGACAAATTTTACTAGAAACTAAAATTAATGTTTTAAGCAGGAAAAGCAAAGTGCCTATGCAAAATAAAAAAAAAAAAAAAATCCAAAACATGTATAGGCAGGTCTCTCCTAAGAGACTTGTCCTCTTTGGCAGGTTTGATTCTGGTCACTCTGGTGGGTTTCTGGATTGCAGCAAACACTGTTCAATCCCTCCCCCAAGGAAGTTGCTCCTTCTTTTACAAGAGGTGTGGTCACCTGCTCCCCAACTCTATAGCATCCCCCCATCAGGTGCAGGCTCTCAGGGCTCTGGTATCCCTTTTGCCACTTACCAATCAAGCAGAGATTACATCCTAGGCATTAGGTTTCATGCCCTTGTAGTGTTCCCTTCTTTCTTTTGAGAAATCCAGACTTCATGTTGTTTGGATTGTCTTGATACTGCCCATATTTCTACACACAGTCTAACTTCATCCACTTAAGAGTTTTTAATTGACTGACCAAATTAAACCACCCACTTTGTAACACAGGAACTGAAACCTGTACCTTTCACAAACAATCCCATAAGCACTGTAAGGTGGCTGTGCCACAAAATAGGGCCCACACACTTTCCCACAGAAAAAGGACAGCTAAGAACTAAGGGGTCCACAAAATCTAGAAATGTCAGCTGACATACAGCCTTCCACAATCAGGAGACAACAATGATCAGGAATGAAATCTGAAGGTTCCTGGCTTCCTCATTGTCACAGCCACCTTGTCAGACTTAAGACTAGAAGATAGTTACTGAAGGTGAACAAAATATCCCGTGCCCACATCTCAAAATTACAGGCATGACAAGGAGAATAAATGGAATTGATTGACTTGAAGTAACTCAGAAATTGAATTTTTTAAAATTATTTTACCCTATAGAACAGCTTGAAAAAGAAGTCAGTTTAAGTTTATTTTTAAAAAAAAAAATATATAGAAGCCTTAAAATTGAAGTAATCTAGCATTGTCAGAATGACCTTGAAGGGGAAAAAAACCCCAAACCACCAAATATTTTTGTTCCCAAAGCAAAGTCATTTTTGTTCCCAAAGCAAAGTAAATTTTTTGCTGCTCTTTGGATTGTCAAGTTCTTATCTAATATATCCACGTTTGAAGCAACTATAATACCCGAGGAAGCCATAATTAAGATAATTAACCTATCATACACACGTAATTATGATTTCTGCTTCAATACTTGGAAGAATTACTAACATGTTGCTACATGATACAAATTTAAAAAGAACTTCAAAGCAGCAGTTAGTAGGTTATAAAATAAAACAGGAGGCAATTAAACTGTTCAACTCATTGCAGAGACTACTATCACAGGAGAGTATACTTTGGTTGGGATGAATTTTCTTCACAGCAGTCCATACGGTACTGTGTTTTGGATTTGTGATCAAAACAGTATTGATAACACACCAATATTTCAGCTATTGCTGAACAGTGCTTGCACAGCAACAGAGACCTTCTCTGTTTCCCACTCTACTTTTATACTCCTTGCCAACAAGTAGGCTAAAAGGTAGGCAGAAGATTGTGAGGGGTCACAATCAGCTCACAGGACAGCTGACCCAAATTGATTAAAGGGATATTCCTCATCACATAACATCATGCTTGGCAAAAAACCCTGGGGGTCATATTTTCCGAAGTAATTGTTGCTTAGAGACTGGCTGGGCATCCCACTGCTGTGGAAGGTGGCGAGTTACTGCCTTTGTGTCACTTGATGTCCACACATGCACACTGTCCTTCATTTAAACTGTCTTCATCTTGATCCAAGAGTTTTTCTTGCTTTTGCTCTTTTGATTCTCTCCCTCATCTTGCTGGATGGGCCTGAGCCATCAGCTGGTGATTAATTGCTAACCAGGGTCAGCTCCCTTCAGAATCACAAAAGACAGTTACTCCTTACAAACCAAGGAACGAGGAGTCAGGCAGGTCAGATTAAAGAGAATTTAGACAACTTAGGGTTCTGGAAGAAAAAAACTACAGGTGAATTGAAAATTTATTGTAATAGCTAGGGATTTCAGGAGCAGAAAACAAACAAAAAAAAAGTAGGTTTTTCAATACATCAGAAGCCAGCTTGTTAAACGGGTTCTAAACTACCAGGACAAAGATAAGGCAGACAAAGCACAGTGACACTACATATTTCTGCATCTGCTTTCACTTTAGGAGATGTGAAAATCTAAACAGAAGATCCTCAGGCTTGTGTTAACTCTTTTCAGAAAAATGCAAGGTACTTCTGGGGGCGAAAAAAAAAGAAACAAAAGTCAAAGTACAAAACCCCACAAACAGGCTCAAAATGAAACATTAAATCCTATGTCAGAAACAAGCAGACGAGTGAGCCAACGGTGCTGACAAACTCAAAACCACCCCGCAGATTAAATTAGACCCATGTATTATGACTCATCTGAATAATTGCCGAGCAAGCTGTCTCTGAAAAAAAAAATCTCAGCATGGAAGAATTTCTACACCTGGGTCAGGGAAGGTGAGCTGTACTCAGTTGCCTTGCTTTTCAGCAGAACTTGTCGGTGCCTTGCAGAGAAAGCCAGGTGACAGAGGAGGAGCGGAAAGGAGACAGAGCAAATGACAGTTCAGAGTATAGCTGTGATGAGCTGCAGAAGCAGATTAGTCCAATAACCAACAGATAGAGAACCAAGGTTGAGAAGAAAAGGATAAACCACATTCCATATGTATCAACACAGAGCTGTATGGAGCTTTTTGTTGAGTAGATGCTCCCAGAAAACACCTGAAAGGTCAAGTTGAGTTCGTAAGCTTTTCTGGACTGAACAACGATTGCCGTCATCTCAAATCCATTGCATTTCATTACCTGCTCCCACAACAACTCCTCTCTGAGGCAAGCCTGTGAAGGCACAGGAGTTGCCTAAGGCCCCTCCTGCTACCTCTGGCACATGTGCTGTCTCCCTGACAATCACCATGTTTCATCAAGACTTATCAAGCCCCACAGGAAGCCTTGCCATGCAGCTGGCACCTCAGCTTCCAGCAGGACTGTCATTAAGAGTTAGCTCACATACATTATCCAGCCAAAGCACTGTACCACAAACACACACCGTACAAGGAGAGGGGTCATCCACATTATCTCCTAATTTTAAATGGTGGGGGGTTTCTTGGGGGAAGGTGTGGGAGGCATATGCATAACTGGAGGAGACTTAAAGGCTCCAGATGTGCAGAAGCCCTTTAGGGCATAATTTAAAATTTTGGGGGAACATATGTACTGAGAACTGCCATCTCAAATAAGAGACATTTCTTGAATCCAATTCACGGACAATTTCCTGAGAAAGATGTACAATTCTTCGAGCTTCAACATTTTTGGTGCTATACTGAAACTTACTATGTGAGATCAAGGCTTCAAATATGTGCAACCTTGTCAATACTGATTCTGATCACTGATTTAGAGTCTAATTATTTCCTTCCAATGTTTCACCTCTTATCACTTGTCTACTGCAGACAAGATACTTCCTGCTAATTTACTTTCATTTCTTTAACATTTATGGTGAGGCAAAGCACCAAAGTATGAATCCTACTTCTAAAACTCAAAGGCAATAGAATACCCACTCTTATGGTATCTGAGCTCTTAATAATTGTCCAACCTGTTCTCCTAAACTTCAGCTGCAGATATTCTACAGCTTCTGTAAATAAATGAACAGTCAATAGCATTTAAACTGTAGTTGATCATTTGTGAGTTGGAAGAGGAATCAGAAGATCCAGCAATATCCTTTGAGCCCTAGCTTCTATTATACTTCTACTGTTTATCTATGAAACCACATGGTTTTTCTATCTGACTCATGATTCTAAGCATCCAGTGAGGGTAACACAGACAACCATTTGATAAACAATCAAACTCACAGGGAAAAAAATTACGAAACTTAAGATAATTGAAACAGGACACAGAATGAGCAAGTCTAAACTCCAATCATATGAAGTATGAATATTCCAGCAGCCCCAGAAACAGAAAAGCATTGTGGTTTAAAAATAGGGTGTGATACCAGATAACAGCAGTGATTCACTTGGAAGACAATGAGAGTACAAAAGCAAGAGACAAGCCAAAACCTGCACTGTAATGACAACACACAGTCACAGCCTTAACATCTCCTCTGGTGCTTGACTGAGAGGTTAAGAACAGGGCAACCTGTTTCATGATACAAATAATAGGAAAAACTATGGCCATCACAGAAGCAAAAGCCATCACAAACACAAATGGCTATTACCAGCTTATCTCCTGACAGTGATGCACGCTGTAGCCATCTGCAATCAAACACAGTAAAAACACTTCGCAAAGCAGCACAGCTTTTGCAATTTGAACCAAGACATTTAGTCACAACCAAGAGTCTGACCATAAAGGTTGCAGATGCAGGAGGGAACAATATTGGGAGCAAATGAATTTCCTGCCACAGTAAAATGTGTAAAATGTATGGCTCAACCTGACCATCCACACACTTATACGTGCAGAATGAGACAGTAACTCCTTATGCAATTGCTAATGTCTATTTACATACTGTCCTTTTTTTTCATGAACAAACATAACGTTTGGTCCCATTCATGTAGTTTCATGGTTTCAGGGTCAAGAGATGGATACATACATAACCTCTACCCAAAAGCAGATATGTGCGCCAAACAAGTATTTCTACAATTATGAGATGGATTGCACTTTTTTTTCTTTGCTGCATCCTGCCCTTCGATTCCCCTTGGATATTGCTTCTAATAGTCTAAACCTCTGAGCAACTGCTACTCTGAACCTGAGTTCTCAAAGACAGGCCATTAATGCAGGCAGTGCCTCCTGACAAACTCAAGAGGCAGTGACATTTTAGGAAACGGAGGAAGGTCTGGGGAGCAGAGTAAGCAAAGAGGCTACTGCCCAATTGAGAACAACATTTATGGTCACATCTTGTTAGACACCAGAAACTCCGCTAAAGACATACAGGTAACTGGGTTTTCATTTGGTTAGGATTCCCAAAGAACTACTTATTAACAGAAAACCCCCTACAAACTCACCAAATACAAGTTGCCTTCTTTCTCTAAAGATGACTTCCCAGAAACATTATCCCAGTGATTACATTCAGTCTTTAATCAGACCTTCAACCCTGAACAGCTCTCTGCAGACAGAAACACAGCAGATGTTCAGAACTGTCAGCACACTGAAGCCTCATTGTGCTTGACTCTGACAGTGAGAGCCAGAAAGGGTGACCTTTATAGTCTGGTACCTAAACAGCACAAGGTGCTGCCTTTCTTCAGTTCTCTCTCAGAAGTCTGCACTATCAGAAAGTAAAACCCTTTCTTCCTCAGGACAGAACAGAGAAAAATACACTGGCACAAGACAGGGAAACCTGACATGTTCTCTCCACGATGTTTTTGAAAGCTATCTGTCCATTGCGTATAACTTTAAACTGTGCTGCTGCCCTTGGGTGTGAATACTGTGTGCAGAGCCCTGGACACTATTTTTGTTAGCAAAAGAATTCCTTGGTTTGCATCAGGGTGCTATTCATCTATTTCAGGATAAGTTAAGGTAGGGCTATATAGCTAATGATAGGGTCTACTATAGTACCACGTAGACACCTGGTCTTGTCAAGCTTGTTCTTTAAACCCCTATCTAATTGGGCTAGACAGTTTGTACCACACAGTAATTGTTCATACACTTCCAGTGAGGTGACAGCTAAGAAGAGAGCTGTACTTTCAGCACTATAAATCACAGCAGAAGGGAGTGAGTGGAGATTACCAAATACACACCCCACCCCTTCAGTGCAACAGAGCATGTAAGCTGAGCTCCAAGTGTAGGGCTCACTGCCAGTAAAGAGTAACTGCAAAAGGATTCAGTAAGGACCATAAGGCCATGCTTAACTTCTGGTGTCTGGTTAGGATCTTGTGGCTACTGTAATGCTCAGGCGGCTCTCATAGTCCTGTAAAGGCTCAGCTGAACTCAGCAAATGCAAATGTCAAAAACAGATCTGAGAAACACATCACAGAGATGACCTTAATTGCAACCTTGCAGCCTCTCATTTCCCAGGGAAACAGACACCACACAAGGAGCAAAAATTTACCACTTGAAATATCGCCTGAACAAATCCTGCTACCTCCACACAAGGTCTAGCTATGCCAAGCAGCATCTTCATGACAGTGATCTCAAGGGGATCCTGCATTTCCTTTCCTCCAGCTGTAACCACTGCAGATCCCTTTTCTGCAGCAAAGAAAATAAAATAGTTCATAGTGATCTGGAATCAAAATGTGCACAAAATGTAAGATGCTGCCACCTCCTGATTCAGTAGGGGACTGACCTAGAAAACCCACAAAGCTGAACAGGGTTGCAGCTGGACTGAGCACATCTAAACACTACTCATGGCTGCCAAAAGGGGACAGTCGCCTTTTCTCTGTGTTCATCCTGCCTCTTCAAAAGCTATTTCAACTCATGCTCTGGAAAGTCATCCATGAAAGAAAAATGAAACTTTTATTTCACATAAGCAATTTAAATCGGGTCAGTGATGACTACGAGAATTGCGAGCAGCACAACTGAAAGCAAGGGACAGGTGAGACAGAAGAGAAGGTCCTCATATCCTGCAGCAGAAACACAGACCACTTCAACTGTATCATTTAACCTTACTTCAGGGGATTTGAAAAGGCAAGGGACAGAGAAATAGTCTGGTCTCTAAAGTGGAAGTGCTCAAAGAAGGGAAAATTGCAGTGATGATTATGAAGTGCAGATTCTTCAGGTATCTCTGCAAAACCACAATCAATGGGACCATTCAACAAACCCAGCTTTGTCCTAACTTGCTTGACACTGAAGTGACTATTCAACTCTTCAGAGTCAGTCTGTCTCACAACATGCACCTCCAAAAGCATTTCTCAGGTTTTATTTATCTATTCATAAAAATCTCACCCTCCTTGAAACCCAGTGAAAACAAACAGATATTGCCCTTAACATTATCAGCATGAGAATCACCTCACCTGAGGGGAGAGGGGAAGAAGGAAGAAGCCTGAGGGGAAAAAAACAGGCAACAAACACAAACAGGAAAAATGATGGGAAAAGCAGCCAAACCCATATCTTCTGGGAGAGAATGAAAAATCTTGTTGGCTTCCAAGAACTTAAGTTTCCCTTTCCTCCCTCCCCCCTCCAACTTATTAACTTACTAATTAAAAATAATTTTTTGAGTAATCCTTATTGGGAGTTTCCTGTTTACACAGCAGTTACTCCGTGATCCAATAAACTCCCTGGCCTGAAGTACGTGACCTTGACACACACTCAGTCCAGAATACAGCAGTTACCTTGTAAACAGGAAGCTGCCAGTGCACCAAGGCACAGGAACAAGAAGCACACAGAAGTTATATTTCTGCACCAGCACCTCCTGCAGCTTATTTCAAGTGCAAATCAGGAATTAAATAATACATCATGAATATCTATGCCAACAAGCGTTTGCCAGAACTCTCTGAAGCTTTCTTGAAAAATCACAACATTTTTTAAAATTGTAAACATCTTCCAGGGGCTGACATAGCCAAAAGACTTCCAGGCATTACAGGGTGGCTTTTGAAAGGCTTTTAGGCATAAGTGAATTAGAGCAAAGCAGTGGGAATTTTTATTATAATCTGCACCTTACTGTTTTGGGGTTATAGGCAGATGAGAAGTATTAGTGCTCATAAATTCTGGAAGGTATCAGGCTTTATGGGAACCACACACATGGTAACACAAGCCAAATGTATGGGTGTATCAGTAGAGACTTAAAATACCAGGCTGCAGCTACATGGATGGCTCCCTGCTAACCCGCATCACAAAAGTCTGCCTTTTGATTAGAGCAGAAGCAGTAACAAGTCTTATCCTCTGATCTGGAACACAAATTCCAAACCAGTGGACTTCGCATTTTAATCTTAGAGAACTAACCTACTTTACAAAAGTGATAGTCCCACTTCACCTTGGTTCTCCACAGTTCCAAGTTATACAGACCACAACAGGCCTACAAAATAATAATTTCCAAAAATACATCTCAAACAATCAGCAGCCATTCCCACTCAGCCCCTTGATAGACAGCAGAAGGCCTGAACATAGGAGCAAGCCCAAATTTGTCTCTTGTGTGGAACACAGACACTCTCAATCACCCTAGTCATTTCTCAGTAGTGGCTCATCCTAGTAGACAGTCTTCAGAGAATGTCCATCAGCAGATACTTGCACAAAAAAAGGACAAATGGGCTAATATTAAGATGTTATAAAGACTATTTCAAATTAAGAACTTCCAAGCAGTAGTGATCTGGTTTTGAAAGGCATTCAGCAGGCACCAATGGAATTCTTCAACATTCCTTTAAAACAGGTTTGGGCAAAGCAATTAGCTGTCCCTTTAAATAACAGTATCTATCAAATCTCTGACACAGCAAGATCTAAAAGGGAGCTCACTACCAAGCTTAGCACCATTTTTCTGCCTCCCTTCCATGGTGATTTGCTATATTGTAATCTACGCAGGAAGCCACAGCTACCAGCTGCTTGCTGCACTGAGGAGTCTCTCTTACCCTATAATTCTTGAACAAGAGCCCACCAATAACAAAACATATGAACGGTTAAGGGGCCTCTGGAGATGGTTTCGTCTATGTAGAGCCATTACATCCTTGAAAAAAGCATCAGCAGCTATGTTCACTTGCAGGTACCCACCACCAACATACTACAGTAATGTAATACTACAAAGATCAATATTTGAACTTTGTCCCATGTGAAACGCATGAAACCCACCAGAAGGCCCATGATGGGCTTTTAAAGTACAGTATTCTCCAAAGCTGTCTTGGTGCACCTGCAGATTCAAAGGGAAGTACAAAAACTGACACGAGCAGCAGCCTCGCAAAAGTGCCCTTCCATTTAACTCGTGCTAATGGCACCATCTAGTGCATCACACGCAAACAGACCTTCTTTCCTTAGGTAACAAAACAGGCAGTAAAGTTAATATCACACAGTAATTTCTAGTAGAATTAGAAAATGCAGGTATTGCTTATAAATAACACATGCCAAAAGAACTTGTGTGCATACCAGTCACTGAAGGGTCACTCCACAAGCAGCTTACCCAAGTGATGATCGATGTGATCAGAACAGACACACAAGAATTGCTTCAGGTTTTGGCTACAGAATCAAGAAGTTAAGTGCCAGCAAAACTACTACTGACAAGTCCTACCTATTTGACAAAGTAACACTCCAGAGAACAGATAAATGGGATAAATGTTGAATGAGTTCAAGTTGTAGCACTACAGTAGTAAGCATCTTTCATCAAATCAAGAAGCCAATACAGAGTTGAAGAATACGCACCTTTATTTTGTTCTGCAAAACTTCACCTCATCATTTTCACCTCATCACATAATTCCATCCTTCATCATCTCTCTCTGCAGAAATACTTCAGTTCTTCAGGGCATGCTTTCATCCTCTGTTCAGACTTTGCTTGCATAGCTTTGAAGTGAGATAGACAACACCAAGCAGTGCTATGGAGTGCCTTTTGCACTCCAGCCCCCATCACTGGAAAGGAAAAGTGCTTCCTTAAGCTAGCCAACAGCTGCTGTGCTGACCAGGCATTTTTACCAACCTGTCCACTCTGGGAACACAGGCAAACACACTGACTATCAGGAGGGAAGATTCCTGGAACTGGATTGTTTTGGGGGGGAATTCAAGGCATTTAGTTGACCGGCTGCACCTATCAGGCTACTCTAGCGAGTACCGGCAGCCTTAAAACAAAAATTATCCCATAGTCTCCAGCATTACTCACCTTGTTATGCCTCTACTCCAGTTAAAGAAAAAAAAGAAAAAAAAAAAAAAGCAGATGGAGCATTTATAACAGTAGCATGTCAGTTAATAGGATATAAACACATAAATTACCATAGTGGACAAAACAAGTCCTTACTTTATAACTGCAAATTACACACAGCCCTAATCATAGAATCATTAAGGTTGGAAAAGACCTCCAAGATCATCAAGTCCAACCTTCAACCAATTACCACCATGTCAACTACACAGTAGCAGTAAGTGCCATGTCCAGTCATTTTTTGAATGCCTCCAGGGGTGGTGACTGTACCACCTTCCTGGGCAGCTCATTCCAATGCTTAACTAACCTTCCCATGAAAAAATCCTTCCCAATATCCAACCTGAATCTTCCCTGGCACAGCGTGAGGCCATTTCCTTTCATCCTGCTGATGCTTGCCTGGGAGAAGGGGCCAATCTGCACTGCACAATAACTTTCTTTCATGTAGTTGTAGAAAACAGCAAGTTCTCCCCTGAACCTCCTGTTCTTTTGGGTGAGCCATCAGCTGCCAGCTTTTCCAGGAGAATGCTGTGAGACACAGCATCAAAGGCTTTACTGAAGTCCATGTAGACACATCCACAGCCTTTCCCTCATCCAATGGGCAAGTCACCTGGTTATAAAAGGAGATCAGGTTAGTCAAGAAGGACCTGCCTTTCCTAAACCCATGCTGTGGCCCTGGTTGTCCTGTACCTGCCGGTAACCTACCAAATGGAACTTAGTGCCCAAGCTTCTTCATAAGGTGCCTGAAAGGGTAACTAAGATCATGTGGTAAAGTTTCCACCTGCATTGTGGTAAAAAAGGGTGATACTCTAAACCAAAATTTAAGATTATTTGGATGGATAAAGCACATTTGTTTCATATTCATAGAATCACAGAATGGTTTGGGTTAGAAGTGACCTTAAAGGTCATCCAGTTCCAACCCTGCTGCCATGGGCAGGGACACCTTCCACTAGACCAGGCTGCTCAGGGCTCCATCTAAGCTGCCCTTGAACACTTCCAGGGATGGGGCACACACAGCTTCCCTGGGAAGCCTGTGCCAGTGCCTCACCACTCTCACCGTAAAAAATTTCTTCCTGATGTATAATCTAAACCTACTCTCTTTCATTTTGAAGCCATTACCCCTTGTCCTAGCCCTAGATGTACGAGTAAGAAGTCTCTCACCATCTTTCCTGTACACTCCCTTCAAGTACTGGAAGACCACAATTAGGTCACCCCCAAGTCCGCTCCAGGCTGAACAATCCCAGCTCTTTCAGCCTTCCCTCATAGGAGAGGTGCTCCAGCCCCCTCATCAGCTTGGTGACCCTCCTCTGAACTGGCCTGATTGCCAGGAGAAAGAAAAAAAACAATGAGAAGGGAAAACAAGGTGAAAGACGAGAAAACCAAGGAACAGCAATGCCCAACATCAGAGGTTAACTAAGCACTGTTACTTTATCCCACTCAAGACTCTCAGAAAGGGCCCCAGCATCACACACAGCTGTCACAACAGCACGGGGACGCCAAGAAATGCGAGCTTCTCGTACTTCCGAGAAAGCAGAAGCCTCCTCCTTTGCCTACACCTCTTTTGCCATCCAGGGAAACACAGCCCAGAACCCTGCCAGGGACTAACATGGCGGCTGCGCCCTCAGGCCCCGGGTGGCGCATGCGCCGTCCCCGCCCGCCCGCGGCGCGCTCTGACGCTAGGAGCGTAAACAAAGCGGCGCCCTGTGGGAAGAGGGAAGCGCTACGTGCAGGAAGAGGGAGCCTCCATCTTAGGCGCTCGTCGCGGCGGCGGGATGGCGACGGATAGCCGGGAGGAGAAGGGTACGTGGCGGTAGAGGGGGGGGTAGGCGTTAGGCCCCGGGGAGGGGGGAAGGCTCTGGCGGGGGCCCGATCCGCGCCCGAGCCTTCCTCCTTCCCCGGGGCCACCTTGGAAGCTGGTGCTGGGCCTTCACCCCGGGGGACGTACGTCTCCTCCGGGGGACCGGAGGGGCGGCGGGGTCAGGAGTGGCTCTTCGAGGATGATTTTTTTGCGGAAGCGCTCCGTGTGTTTTGTTGGGGAGCCGGAGGTAATAGGGCCCCTCATAGCATGGTGTCCCGGCGGCAGCGGGCTCGGGGCAAGGTGACTCGAGCAGCGGGAAGAGGGAGAACTTCGTGGGCCGTAAGTTTTACATTATCGACAGCGAGTTTCTGCTGGTTGTCTTTTCGCAGAAAGTATTTGCTATTTTTATTGCGGCTTTTTATTTCTGCTTGGATCCCTAGGCCGTTTTGGTTTTGGGGTTTTTTTGCAGGATTTTCTGTGGAGGGGTGTAGTTACTTTAGGAAGCAGAAACTGGTGTTAGAATCTTATTTTGGCGGTCGTTGCTCGGCTTCTTGCAGTCAGCTGTGATTTCTGGGCACTGTGGATAAATAAATTTGAGTAAGAAGAATTGGGCGTTTTCAGAGTCATTACTCTGGAATAATAATCTGTGATAATTAGTCTCGAATAATAGAATCACAGCTCTTAAAACTGACTACCGCTATACACGGAAGCTGAAGTGATCCGCGTGTTATCTGTGAGACTATATCAGTCAATCCTCACAAAATAGCCTCTTTAAGAAGCAAAACCAAAGTTAGGTGTAGCAGATTGCAACTCTCTGCACTAATCACTAAACGGCAGAGTTATAAAAAGGGTAAAGTATCAATAGGGTATTGTGGCTTGGTTTAGTTCATTTGGATTTCTGTGGAAAATATGCTTCGTGTAAAGCTTTTTGCAGAATACGTGTCCACAAAATGACTTTGTCAGAGTGGTAAGAGTTCACTGTCTAATATTTATTGTGGAACTATATCACATGGAAAATTCCCAGTAGGTTTTGTTAGAACTGATAAGTAAGATTATTGGTGGTATTGATCCTTAATGGTATTATTGTAAGACTGGTAGATTAGGATATGATCAGGTTGTGTTGAAACAGAGCTGATCTGCCACTGTGGATGAGCAGTGAATTTGAAATGTTTGCTGTTGCCATGTATAAATTTCTATTAATATAATTATTTATCTAGTCGGGATTGAATTTTTTTTGTTGTTAGTGTTTTTTAATCACTGCCAATGGTCAAGTTATGTTTTTACTTTAATTTGCTTTTAATTATTTCTCATGTGAAAGGGGTTATTTTGTCTGAATAGCAGGTGTTGATGCATATTTGTTTGCAGCTGAACTGATTTCTGCTGGAAGTGCTCCCTTTGGAAGGGAAATGCTATTACCACTTAAAAAGGCAGAAATAAGGCTTGCAGACCTGTTTAGTTTGAAATCACAGGGTCTTATTTCTTTTGTGTGCCAAATCAGATTTTTGCTTGGACCCTTCCAATAGATCTAACGCTCTTGGCCAGCAGAGGAAATGGCCTCCCAGGCTACCTTCCTGCTGTTTTGGGTGAGTTAAATTTGTTCGTGGAAGGATCCCACAAAAGCCAAGTGGCAGGAAAGCCCTGTGGGGAGTATCTGTCACAAAAAAACTCATTTGGTCCCTCCCTCTTCAGTGGTGATGGGCTATAAAATACCTGTCCTCTGCCATTATTCTGTTTCTGCTTTTGTGTTTTTCCTGATACCTCTCTGAGATAATTTAGCTCTTCAGGTTGAACACTGACAGTGGCAGTTCAGTGAGAGGAATCATCTTGTGAAGTCAGTCAAGCGGTGTATCCAATGCAAGTGAGAGACAGGAAGCAGGCTGCTAAATAAAGATAGAAATGTGTTTTCAAACAAGTCAGGTAGATGTGCCTATAGAAGGGCATGGGGGAATTCATCCTGCTCCTGTCTCTTGCACGCTTGTTTAAAGTTCCAGCTGCAAATGAAGCTCATGTAACCTGGAAGGGATTTAGGAGAGAGTATGTGTCAGACTTGCATTTTCTGTTAAATTTGCCTTCTCATTTATTTCCGAATGAGCTAATACAGGAGTCTTTTAGTACCTCTGAATGCTACTGCAGTAGGTAGGTTAAATGTAGTTTACTCAAGTATGCTGTTGTCTCACCAAGAGGGAAACAAATCTGAGGTTCGATCTGTGTGATTTGAGATGGATGATATGTTTAATTTTTTAATCCTGATGCACCTCTTTTTCATTAGTGTCCAGCAAAAAAATCTTGAGCTCTGGGCTTGCCAGGCTTCCTGTGGGCAAGCAGAGTGCAAGCCAGGAAATTGCATCCCATGTTTGGCAGCTGCACAGCCATGAATCTGACTCTCATATATTTATCAGTAACAGCAAGAGTATTTGCTGCAGATATATAGGTGTCTACAAACATAAAGAGCTACTCCCAAGAGAATTATGATGCAAGTTCATGCTGCATTTAAATGCCTGCTGACTGTAAACTTGCAGGGAAAGGTTTGATCCACTTCTCTCTGCACTATTTCCTTTGCATTAGACACACCAGCTGAGAAGTCCAGGGATCACTTCTGCATTCTTCCACCACGAAAAATGTGGAGAAGTGCCAGCAGGAAAGTTAGCGCACATGCTGACTTCAGATTTGGTAGTATATAGTAGAGACAGTTACAATACTAATTGGGGTTTGTTTTTTTTTTATAATGTGGATTATGTTTGGGGTTTTTTTAACATCAAGCTGTAAAACTTCTTTTGTGGCTCAGCTTAAGATTTTGAGATAGACAAGCTGCCATACTCAGGAGGACTTAATTTGCTGCATTACCTGAGTTTCATGCAGTACAGGAGTCTCTACCTGCATCTGCTGCGGATATTGTCAACCAGCTCAGTCCTTGGAGTTTGCTGTGCTTTCTTTTTCCTGAGCACAGAAAATACAATCAATTACAAAATGGAAAGAACTAAGAATTTTGGAGAAGAAACATGAGATTCCAAAATTAATACCTTTTATTTCTCCCTTTGCATGCTTAGGCTTAGATCACTCTTAAAGTGCTTGGAATATAGATCTGCTACCTTAAAGCTGGTGAATCCTCCTACTAGAATCGCTATATATCCCCTTTGGTTTCAGGCAAAGTGAAACAGCCAGAAACTGTGACAGATTTCAAAAATTTTGTGACCAAGTGTGGTCATTTACTGCTTCTGGCATTAATTTTCTTCAACACTTGCCCTTTTGATCAAGTCGTGGGGGCTTTTTTCAGAGCAGCTCAGAGTTGATTAGGCAGCAGATAAGTACTGTTTTCCCCATTGTGTTTTTTCTATTTGTAAGTGAACCACAAAACCCACTCTTCTAACACAGCAATGACAACAAAAATAGTGGAAGAGGTGCAGGTTTCAGAATTTTGCGGAGATACGGGTCCTTCCTCTTTACTAATGGGACTCAGACTATTTCCTGGTCACCCTTTTTCTAAAATTTCTTACAGGCTCTTATGTTCAGCTTTCCTACAAAGCTTTTGTGACATGAGGAGCCAACTTGGACCGTGTTTAGAGGTCTAAATGTATCTTGTGACATATTTTACTTCTTTTATTTGCTTTGCTTGATCCTTCCAACTGAAAGTGTAGAAATAAATCAAAAAGACGTCAATTTTTGTTTTGTTGCAGATTTGTAGCACTAAAGGAAATGTTTGGGTTTGTAAATACTGTAGTTTACATATCCAGACTTTTTATGGTTGGTTTTGACTTTTTTTGTGTATTTTCAGATGGCGAACTGAATGTTCTGGATGACATTTTGACTGATGCTCCTGACCAGGATGATGAGTTGTATAACCCTGACAGTGAGCAAGACAAAAGTGAGAAAAAGGGTATGTAACTTTGGTAGTGGATGTCCTGCAGGAACATAAATGGTAAAAAATGTCTGTCTTATTATAGTTAAAGTCTTTGAAGTAGTGGATTTTATAACTTGATTCAGAGAGTGAATGAGTTCCAAAAGTCTTTATTTCATGGACTTGTGCTTTTTCACCTGACCTTCCAAGCAAACAGTCAAGTCTGTTTCCTTTTGTCTCAAGAGCAGTTGCTGAGTCTGGCTTGTTCTGAATTCCTTTCATGTTAGAAAATGACTGTCCTTTTTGGCTCAGTGAAGTGAGGTGGGGCAAAGGGGTTGCAAAGTCTGATTGCAGCTCAATTCTTGATTTGATTTTAGGCCAATCCCATAAGCATTTAATTTAGCATTTCCATGTATAAAATCTAAGAAATATGTACCTCTTTTGAAGTAAAGTACATGTTTTAGAACAAGAGCTGTTCCTAGGAAGTAGTTTTGAGTGTTGCTGCAAAGCCTACAACTGGAAGATGCTCTCTTATGACTGCAACGGGGTCATATTTCATTACCTGAAATAGAGAAAGAAGGAGCCTCTGTACAGCTTTTGTTTTGATATTGGAAATAACACTGAACTTGATATTTCTTTCTATTTAAGGATCAAAAAGAAAAACTGAAAGGATGGAAAACGCTGAAAGCAAGAGGCAAAAACCTTCTGTGCATTCCTCGAGGCAGATGATGCCAAAGCCTCCCAGTTCATCAGTTAGCAATAACAAGAGAATAGTGAGTACGAAAGGAAAGCCACTGTCAGAATACAAGACTGAGGAGTATCAGAGATCTGACAGAAACAAGCGCCCAGATGGCGATCGAAAGATGCGAATGTCAAGTAGTTCCAGGGAACCTTATAAAGGACAACCAGAAAAATCTTGCATGAGGAAGAGGGATATTGACAGAAGGGCAAAGTCTTCTACACCGGACGGTTCAGAGGTATTAAGTATTCTTGCTGCCTTATAAATAAAGCAATTTTATGAGACTTTTATAAGGCACGTTCTCTTAGGACTGTGTGTGCATCCTGACAATGTTATATGACTGCTGATTCACTTTTTCTTTAAACATCAGAGAATCAGGCATGATGTGGATAGAAGACCAAGCAGATCTAGCCATTCGTCTAAAGAAGAGGTGAACTCTGAGGAATATTGTTCAGATCACGAGACTGGCAGTAGTGGTTCCTCTGAACAAGGCAACACAGAAAATGAGGAGGAAGGAATGGAAGAAGAGGAAGATGATGAAGGGGAGGAGGACGAAGAGGTGGAAGAAGATGGGGAGGAAGATGAAGAAGAATATGAACAGGATGAGAGGGATCAGAAGGAAGGAAATGACTATGACACAAGGAGTGAAGCCAGCGATTCTGATTCTGAATCTGCCTCTTTCACAGATGGGTCAGTCAGATCTGGGTCTGGTTCAGATGCATCAGGTAGGCAGCATCTTGCATGCTAATCTGAAATACCTTGCCACTGCAAGTTTGGCTACTTTTAAAAATAACCACTTCCTGACCATGTCAAAAGTAAGCTGTGGTAGCACAAGTCAGGAAGATGTTAATTATGAAATACCATAGGCAAGGAAAAAATGAACTGCAAAGTGGTAAAACAAAATTGTGAATATCCAGATTACTGAGGATTCATAGTGTTCTTGATTGCTTTGGCCTTTAGTTTTGAAACACTAAAATTAGTATTTTCTTGGGTATCTAATGGCTTCGTTTTCCACGCGATTCATTTTAATTTGGTGTTTGGTATCTATCTAGATAAGTGACCAGGTAGACTGGTGTAGTAAAAACACCATATTCACGGGGAAGGATAATTGAATCTTTATTAAATAGTGGCTGTGTTCAGCATAGGAAGTCTAAACCTAAGTTGAAATTATTAGCTATTATGGCAAATTTAGAATGAAATACATGTTTTAAGCAGAAACAAGGTACAATTGCTTTGTAGTTGTATATTATAACTAGTCCTAACTTACAGATGTAAAGTGCTAATGACGTAAATACTTTTGGGTTTGGCTGTTCGTTGTTTGTTTTTTCTAGGAAAGCAGCTTGCAATCCTGTTAAGATTCCTATTGTGTATCTTCCTTGTCTGAAGTCTCCATAGGTGGTCATCCTGCTTAACATGCAGCCTTTTTTAGCTCAGCTCTGCTGTTTGGAATTAGAGACAGCAAGGTGTAACCTAAAGACAAGTGAAACTGTAATAACTATTCTAAAAAACTCTGTGGTATAATGTAACACTTTCTTAAGAGTGGAAATAATTGCTGTGTGCCACAGTGTTTTGTTTTCCTGTCTCTTACCATTTTTTTGAGCTCTGAGCAAATGAGCTCATATCACTATCGCAACACAGTTTGTGCTCGATGTTGCACATTTGGGTGAAGGCTGGAAAGAAGCGCTAACCCACCCTTACTAAAAATACAATAGTAATAAATTCTGTCTCTAAACACTGCACAGATTTACTACATTTGTGCTGTTCATCTTCCTTTTGTGAATGAAAAGCTTGAGTAACTAGCATTTGCTTCTTTTGTGCATGATAGTTTTGTGGCAACAACCACAATTTTAATATGCAAGCCAAACAATCACTTCACTTTTACTGATGTTGTTTTCCTGTCTCATTACTTTTTAATTTCAACTTTGCCTGTATTTAAAATATGGCTTTTATTTTTTATTGTTTCTTTTAGACGAGAAAAAGAAGGAGAGGAAGAGAGCTAGAGGTATCTCTCCAATTGTTTTTGACAGAAGTGGAAGTTCTGCATCAGAATCATATGCAGGTATTCTTCCCTTTCGTTGCTTGTCATTGGGACTTGCATCAAATCTTAATGTGTAATCTAAAATAAATGTAACTGGCTGTAGAGGTTTATGGGGTATGTAGCTTTGTATAATTTGGTATTGACTTCTGGCATGTTGTGTGTGGATACCTTTCGGGGGGAAGTAGGCTTTCTCGTTACTTTAATGCTATTCTGTTGCTTAAGTGGAATTTTCACCTTTTTTTTTTTTTAACTTGGAAGATGATGATTCAGTGACTAGTTTTCTGAGTAGGAAATTGTTCAAATACTATTTTAAAAAAACAAACCCAAATCAAACAACTCAAAACAAAAACCAAAAAAATCCAAAACAAAACACTCGTGCACATTGAATAGTATTTTTTGTGTGTGTGGGTGCGCGCCAGAAAGCATAATTTGTCATGAATGAAAATTGTATGTGACAAGGCTGTAGAAATTGTATATTATCTCTATTAAGGCTCAATCTGAACAAATGTACTTTGGCTAAACACAGGTTCAGAAAAGAAGCATGAGAAATTATCATCTTCCGTTCGTGCTGTCCAAAAAGGTATCATTTAAATTTGAATTTTTAATGCATGCCCCATAGCAAGCCATTGTCTTTGTTGATTAAATTACCTGTAAGTAGTGATGTTCTGATATAAATCAATTTGAGCACGTCATTATTCTGAGCATGATAATTGAATCTTGAGCTACTTTTGCATGTGTTGAGAGCGATATGCAAAAAGTTCCGTCACTTTGCTCTTTGCAGAAGCAGCAGATTTAAAAAGGAAGTGCTTAAAACTGCAAAGAGGAACAGCATTCACCATTCTCTATTGAACAACTTGTGCTTGTTATGAGTGTTACCCATCGTTTATGCAAATATTCATAAGCAAGGAAATAAGTCCTACATATCGGAACATCACTGAATCATGCTGATTTTATTTTACTTTTTTCTTTACCTGGATATCTAAATTTTAGTTTTGGTTTTGTTTCCCCTGGCATTTTGCGCTCTGCAGCTTTGACTTCAGGTTGGGTGGTTGACCGTGATAATACATAGATAGGAACTGGGTGGGATACTGTGTATTTTGAAGGAAGCGAACAACTATCTATACCCAAAGCAATATGTTTGATAAGTATTTACAGTTTGGCTTATTTGATACTTTGTTTTCTTTTCAGACCAGACAAGTAAACTTAAATACATTCTCCAAGATGCAAGATTCTTTCTCATCAAGAGTAATAACCATGAAAATGTATCACTTGCTAAGGCAAAGGTATGTTCAGTTTTCTTCAGACTGATCACTTTGTCTGTTTTCAACAGACAAACACACCCATCTTAGTTTGGAAGAGTGTGCACTTGGATGCAATCTTTAACACTTGGATCTTGGTAGATGCAGCAACAAAAGCTACTGAGCCTTGGTTCTTCTGCTTCCACTGTAACCTAGAAAAATTCCTAGACCATCGGCCATTTATCTTGTCAAGAATAGAGTTAAAAGGGGCCTTAGGGTCTGTTTGATAGCATCCTAAGCCAACCTCTATCAGGAATGCTGGGGTGGTATTTTCTCCTCTCCATCAGCACCTCTGTTCATGTTGCTGTACTCTGAGAAGGTTCAGAAGGTTGTTTGGCTTTCTTCTAATGCCATACAAGTAATTTTTGTCAGGTGATTCGGGATCTGAAGCCTTACTGTGGAAATGTATGCCTGGCAGTGCTGGTGTGAGTGAGTTCTTTGGGAGGGATTCCAGAGCACCAGACTTCAGCTGCCGAGGAGTTGCATTGGGTGTCTATTGCACCACTCTGGTGGTTTTGTATTGGCCTGTGTTCTTTGGAACAGGTTGTAGAGAAAATACTTGATTTGCTGTTACACAATATACACAGAGTAGGCAATTCTCTTAATGAAGATTTTCTAAATTAGGGTGAAAATAGTACGAAAATGGTTAAACAAATCTCAAAGTCCTGGGCATGTTTGGTTCACACCCCTCCTTCAAGCTTTGGGTCTGATCTGTGCAGTGAACACCATTCTGACTTGGTGTTTGCTTTAGCTCTGTAAAGGGAGTATATCCTTTTTTGTGCCTCGTCCATGTATGGAACTGCAGTAGTATCCTGAAGTTCTTGGAGTGGATGCATTGTCTTTCAGTGTAGGGGTATCAGTGCTTTGACACTGGACTTCCATGGAACTCTCTTTTGTGGTGCCAGTGTGATAGGTTGTTCCAGTTCACAGCAGGGCTTTACAAGCAGCCAAAAGCCATGTAATCTGGCTGAAAGCTAGCAAAAACCCCAAAGGGAGGGAACATTGTCTTTGGTAGACTGTAGATCCTATTCTGAGGCCGAAGCTTGTTTGCCCAGAAATTGGACTGAGGAGTAATTCTGTTACTCTATAGCTTAGCTCAGTTGGTGCCTTAAGACAGATTGGGTTTTATTGTGTGTGGCTACATAATGGCTGGTGAAAGGGAAAAGGTACTACTTAATAGGTGGAGATGTGAAAGGCTGAACAAAGTGATTTGAGTTGTCTTGCCGGTTTAGAGTGTTAGTCTGGTGTCTTTCATGTTGCTGGCACTTCACTGAAAGAGTTTTAAAGTCTGCAAACTGTCCTCAACAAACCTGCAATACTATACTGAAGTCTACCTGCTCACCTTTCAGTGTATATTCTGTTGGTTTTTCATAATTTCTGTGTGTTATATAATATGCGAATTCCCAAAGTCACTTGAAACATAGATGAAAACTTTCACCCTTACTGTTTTTAAGGCATCTGTCCATCATTATAATTACAGTGGAAGTCTTATAGACGGTCTAAATGCATCTTCAGTGTTCAAAAAGATTGAAAAGCCAGTGTTTTAAAAGTTTTAGCATAAGGCAGGCTAAAATAATTCTTAAAGGAAATGAATTTAGCAATATCTTTTTCTTTCCATTACCTTCTATTCCAGTACACTATTTTGGTTTTGTTTTCCTCACCTACATTATTTATTTATTTATGTTACCTAAATCATTTGAGATGACCTCTTATGTTTTGGTGATGAGGTGGGTGTTTTTCTGTTTTAGGGAGTATGGTCAACACTTCCAGTGAATGAAAAGAAGCTTAATGCTGCATTTAGATCAGCAAGGAGTGTTATTTTGATATTTTCTGTAAGAGAGAGTGGCAAATTCCAAGGTAAGGGAAAGTGAGCTGTTATCAAGGTAAGTGAAAGTGAGTTTTATGTGCAATAGGTTTTCTGTTGTAACTTTGTTACAATTCATGCAAAATCCTTTAGGGTTTGCAAGATTGTCTTCAGAGTCCCATCATGGAGGATCACCTATACACTGGGTGCTGCCTGCAGGAATGAATGCAAAAATGTTGGGAGGTGTCTTTAAAATTGACTGGATTTGCAGGTAAGTAACTGTGCATTTATGTTGCTGTTAGTAACAAGGCATTATAATATCATTTCTGCATGTTACTCAAGTGCTGACAGCATCCTTCTGAAACTTGATTCAACCAGAGATGTATCCTCACTGCTCACTTGAATAGACATCTGTGGATGAAAAAGCAAAAAAAAATCATGTAAGGACAAATCTGTCTCAGTTTGACTGAACAAAGAAAATACTACCGTTCTAAAACAACGTATGAAATAGTGCAAGTATTGCATAACATATAGGTTGTGAGCAGTATGTTCATTATTTAACTGAGTGTGTTCTTACAGAAAAGATTTTAAATCTCCATTAAGGAAAAAAAGTTACAGCAGTCCTGTGAAACACATTGCATGGTTGTACAAGTACTTTGGACCGCCAGAAAGACTAAATACAGGAAAAGCGAGACTTTGAATTAGAGAAAAATCTGTGTTGGAAAGGTCCTCTTGAAGCTACTGACTCCCACCTCCAGCTCAAAGCACTCCTAGCTTCAGAGTTGGGTCAGTGCTCAGGGATTTATTTCAGTAGGTGCCAAGAGCTACCGTATCATGTAGAGACTGGTCACTATATTTAGATGGTGAGATAATAAACAAGCACAATCTCAATATTGCCCAAAGAAAAAAAAATTTCTTTAAAAAGAGAGCCTGTCATAGTACAGACTATATTAGTTAATACTGGAGTAAGTCAAAGTGAGATCTTCAGTTACCAGTACGTAGAACATAAGAATATATTCAGAGACCTGACAGTACAAAGAATAACAGGATTATTTTATATGTAATCTCCTGCTGTATGCCTTTTTAATTCTTTTCTTAATAAAACCTGAGGCAAAACTATAAATGGTGCCACTTGCATATTTAGGCGGGAATTGCCCTTCACTAAGTCTGCTCACCTGACCAATCCTTGGAACGAACATAAGCCAGTAAAGATTGGACGCGATGGACAGGTTTGTTAATTCTTACTTTTTTCTATAACTGACATCCTCTAGTGCTTGCTTCCAGCTTTGAATGTGCAGGCGATTAGGAACGTTTTTAGATCAGTTCCTTGCAGTAGAGTGCTGTGGGAAAAGCACTTCTTCTTTCTAATGCTGTTGTGGAAGAAGGAAAAGGAAACAATACAGTGCCAATTCTGTTGCCATCTTTCTGATAAATGGTGTTTGCTTCAAAACTATGTGATATTTTGAATTTGAAATGTAATGTGCCTTGCATTGTATGGTGTGCAAACCATATAGCATCAGTTTTTAAGAAAAAGTTCTGGTGTTTCCAGTTGTGCTCTGCTTGCTTTTTTTTATATATACTGTATTGCTTAAGGCATAGACTCCCATTATAGAATATATGCTAAGCAAATTTTAAGTGGGACTGGCTCTTTGTCTTGTTAGACATACCAGAGTGCAGGTATGTTGCTGCTGTCATTAAGTACGCAAGCCATGGGTAAAATAATGGGTTCCGCTTTCTTAAGACAAGGTGGGAGTTGTATGATCTCCATACTGTATGGAAAATGTCGACTCTGTGCTGCATTGTTTTGCCCACAGATATGTTTGCTTTGTTGTGTAGTAGTAGAAAAACAATAGTCTTGGTCTTATTTTTAGTTTAGTGTGAACTTTAAAAAAAAAAAAAATTCAGTTAACTTATTTCCTTGACCATTTAACAGAAGCTATTTTTTTTAAATGTTTTGTCCACAATAGAGTTGCAATCTGGACATGAGTTTCAGCTTCTTTTATAAAATTACTGTACTGTTATGTTCTGGACAAGCATTGTCTGATGCTTGCTCTCCCTGCTTCTCAACTCTGGGCATTTCCTGAAGTGGTTGTTATTTTTCCATTTATATTTGAACAACTCTGGATGGATCTCTCTTCTGAGGATGTGTACACTGAAATTCTGCCTTTATGACATCATTTGGGAAGGTGTTCTGCAGGCCTGCAGTCACCAGGTTGAAGAAGCACTTTTTGAGATTGTTTTGCACCTGGCTCCTGCTAGATTGATTTGATGGCCCAAGTTCTTGTACTGGAAGAGGGAGTCAGCAATATCTCTGTCCCCTTCTCCTCCATACAACTTGCGGTGTCCGACGCTCCCATTATCTCCATCTTGTTCCCCATATCCCGCATGTTTCTCTTTTAATCTAGGCTGGAGAGACCTGACCTACTCAGTCATTGCATGTAGGGATTGTAGCACTCATTCAGGAATCCTTGGTGCCCTGCTTCGAAGCTTTTTCATTTCTACTGTCCCCCTATTTTTTGAGATGCAAGGGTACAACTGCACCCAGTGTTTAAGGTGTGGGTGGAACATGAACTTTCAGTGTGATATAAAGACTTTCTTATTCTGTGTTCCTTTCCTAAGAATCCTGAACACACAAACTGCTTATTTTGACTGTGGTCAGACATTGAGTTGGTATTTTCATGGACCTGTCTACCATACAATGAAGAACTCATACTGAGTGGTAGTAGTCAACTCTGTCAGGCCATGGCTTTATATGTGAAGCTGGGATGGATTTTTTTCTACGTGTGTCACTTTTCTTCCTGTAATAGGTGATCATTTTCTTTGTGACGAAAAACAGTCCTCTGATTTTATAGCAAAACAGTGATGTGGCCTGTATGTCTCATGGGAAGATATGGTTACCCAAAGTGTTGGACTGTTTTATGAAAATTCTAAGTAATGCCTAAAGAGTGAAAGGTAATGTAAGTGAATTTTGCTGTCTCTAGTGATACTGAAATCTCTTCAAAGTGTCCTTTTTATTTTTTTTTTCCTTAAATTTATGTTGTCAGTGTATTTGGGGAGAGTTTCATTTCTTCAGTTTATAAACCACTACTGAACTTCTAACTAATTCTAGGAAATTGAGCCGGAATGTGGAACCCAACTTTGTCTTCTCTTCCCTCCTGATGAAAGTATTGACTTGTATCAAGTCATTCATAAAATGAGGCACAAGAGAAGAATGCACTCACAACCCCGATCAAGAGGACGCCCATCCCGTCGAGACCCCGTTCGGGACGTGGGAAGGTTAGAAACGTTCTTTGGACTGATAATAGGCACATGTGTCAGAATAACGTGATGGAGGAATGTGATTCGTCAAAGCTTTCCCTGCGATAAAGAAGAGAGAAAATCCTCAAATCAAGCTGCATGGACAAGTTTGTGGCTTCATTGAGGATTTCACATGGTTCCCCGGTCTGTCATTTTTCAAGAGGAAAATGGGGATCTTTGCTTTTGCAGAAAAAAGCTCTTAAAGTTCTGTCTCTAGTTTAGACTAGATCATTTATTGAGCTAATGCAATGTGTAATGTTAGCTGTAGGTAAGCTCGGATTGATTATGAGCAGGCTAGATGGAGAGGAGGAAATATTTATATGCCAAAAATGTGTTAATATCTTGTAAAAGCCTTTTCTTTCAGGTGTGTCTCTGGATAAGCCTTATCAAATATGGGACTTTTATAAGGATCACTTAGAATTTTGCAGAAGATGCCGCCTCATTTTGAGGATAAAATATTTAAATTATTTTGATATTCAAGAGGAGCATTATTGGGACTGTTTCAAATTGTGTCACCGTGATGTGTTAACCCCATTGCCAAATATTCTCTAACATGTAACCACTGAATTCACACATCTTGCTGAGCTTCTGAAAACAGTAGGTTCTTTCCAAAAGGGATCAAGTGGCCCTTGGAGACCCGGCAACAAACCAAAAAGAATGGCTGTTGCTGTGTCTGTATATACAACCTTTCCAGATGCTGGCAGTACCTGTGGACTTAAAGTATTTTTAGAGGATCGACATGGTTATTGATCACTGCTATATGAACTTAACATCATTTTCCAGAAAAAAAAGGGGTATAACTTGTTACAGAATTGGAGAAGTCTTTGCAAAGAACTGATACTAGCCCTTCTGCCAAACACCTTTTCCCCGTGGTAGCCACTTTGCATACAGACTGATGTATGGTTTGGGCTGAAACCTTTGGTTAAGTTTCCTTTTTGTGGAAACGTCCTGTGGTAGGTACAGAGCCCCAACAAGAGTCCCCATTTCCTTGAGCTTAAAAAAAAAAAAGGACACTGTAACGAGTAGGTAGGAGGAAACCTGGCAGCGCCCCCCTATTTTTGGCTTTAAAGGACTGAACACCAAGATGGCTTTTGGAGTTAAGCTAAGAGGTTTCCAGTGCAATAAAGTATATACAAGTGAAGGTTTTGCAATGGACTGCAAACTATACATATAACACCACCACACCTTCTCAAGCCTGCCAGGGCCTCCATTTATGTATGTGGCTTACAGCTTAAAGTCAGTAGTTGGACTACTATATGAACTGTTCTATCATATTTTATACCGGTCGTAAATGCACTCTCAAAACTACAAGAAAGCGGTATGTTTATTCTTTACACCAGCTTTTATTTTCTTTGATCTGAATTTGCTGTAGATGCAACTGCTTTGGTTATTGGGCTTTTTGCTCATCCTAAAGAATCTGCTTCCATTTTAAAAAGCTTAGTAACTGGGTATGGTGGGCTTTAAAGACTGAAGTTGGGGAAGGGGGGGAGGAGTCACTCTTTATAAAACTAAAAGCTGTATAAGCTTGTTACTCAGCCAGCAAGTTGCACAGTAATTAAGCAATTTAAGAAAGTGTTAATGTCTTGTCATAAGGAATTATGCTGTTTGGGAGGGGGATGGGGGTGGGAAGAGAATGGTTTTGTAGCCGCTTTGTGTTTAGAAACACTGTTACATTAGCATTGGAGTCTCCCAGTAATGTTTATGTACCGTGGAGCAAAATAAGCAGCCAGTTGTCAGCTCTTTGTTGAGCATAACAGCAACTGGAATGTAACTTTATAAGGAAGAGCAGAGTTCTTAACATCTTTTCTGTCAAAGAGCTTTTTTTTATAGAAAAGAGCCCTAATTATTTTAATTATTAGGAAGTTTGAGTGTTACTGAATTGTAAAACACACCAATGCATTGCTGGTAAATTGCTTAGAACAGAAATTATTAGAAATAATATCATTGGCCTACCCAATTAGGAAAGTCACAGTGGAAGTTGCAATTTCACAAAGCATGCAGAGTTTTATTTATAAATGTTTTGGAAGTAGCTCTTTTATAGAATTCTTTACCCCATAGCTATCAAATGCGGTAGTTTTCATACCCTCTGACTGCAATGTTCTGTGAAATTTTTTGTTGTCCAGTAGGCTGTTTCAAAATGTAACGTGGAAGTGTAATGTTAATGCCTAAGTTTGAGTTTGGTTTAGACAAATTTGTTACCTTTTGTTTGGTATGAAGGTACAGTTGGGTAGAGTTCCTTCCTTAAGTACCAAAATTCCTGTAGACAAAAAGTAACAGTGGAGTGTATGTAATTGAGCTATTTCTGATTCTTTCAGTTCAGATTTAAAGCTACAGAATATTTTGAAGCAAATAGAATTGAGAATGATTACATTGATATCCTGGGCAGCTCAGACTATTCCTGTGAGGTATTCTGCTGTGACGAATGCTCCAAGCAACCTTGTTTAATCTTTGATATCTAATTTGTGTAGGCGTCGACCAGAAGATTATGATATTCATAACAGCAGAAAGAAACCAAGGATTGACTATCCCCCTGAGTTTCACCAAAGACCAGGTTAATATCTTACTATGAAGATTTGTGTGCACCAATTCACAAGTGTTTTCTCTTTTAGCATATCCTCATTAATTCAAAAGTAAAATATTGCCATAACTGGGATATAAAAATGTGACTTGTTCCAAGTGCTGCCTGCCTGCTGCTTTAACCCACCTCTCACAGAAGTCAGTGACACTGTTTCACTGGTTTGAGAGAGAGCTGAGTTAACCTAGGCTGAGCCCTTTCTAAGAGCCTTGAATTGTGTACATTGTTGTGAATGATCCTCTCAAGTGCTATATTCATGTGGGCACAAGAATAGATTTGACCTACTTGTCAAGATGCTAATCATCAAATGAAAATGTTTGAGAAATTTCCACCTGGGAAAGTCAGCTGAGACTGCCTAACAGCCTCTGTGTGGAGATGATGGTAGACATTCAGTTATGTTTTCAGAGAGAATTTTTTTTACAAGCTTTACATGAGTAAGGGAGAGTGATGTTGCGCTGCATTTTACAGGAGGATCTAAAGATGAGTTTGAGAAGGGAAATTTGTTCGCCAGAGATGTTTGCAATGGTAGTGCAGCAACAGCGCTGGTCGTAGTGCAGCTATTTTTTTCCTCTTCAGAAAGCAGCTATTAAGAAATTGTCACTTTAAATCTACCAAATTGTGCTTCACATCTGTTAGAAAAGCACATTCTGCTATTTCAGTGGTAGATTTCTAAATCTGTTAAGAACGTGCCTTCATCTGTCCAGCTTGTCTGCAAAGTCTGCATTCTTTCATGCAAAAACTGTTGTTGCTGCTCTCCATTTTTTTAAGACCATTGTTTAAAAAACAGAACAAGGTTTTTTTAAAGTAATGAAGCTCAGAAGCATTATTTTATTTTAGTGCAAGCATGCCTGTTATTTTGCACCATTTTACGGAGCTCTTTAAAGTTTACTTCTTGGGATTTACTGAAGCTGTGAGAATTCTTTTCCCTATGGGGCTTTTCCAGATACTTTTTAGGTGTTTTTTAATTTCCTGTTAGCATTGTATCCGAAACATACTATGAATCAGCTTTAAGAGTTGCCCGGATGAACACATTCTACTGAATACACAGTTAGGAAGAAGTAACAGCCACATGCTAACTGCCTGGAGACAGTAGTCTTCAAATTCATGTGCATTCCTAATTCATTTGACTAAATTTCAAGCCTTTATTTGCAGTTTCCCTCTTGCATATTTGTTGGTACTGTGTGCAAGTTCTTATGGGTTTATCTATGTCACTTTTTATTACATTATACTACTTGTCTGCATTGTCCATAAGAAGCTGTGAATTTTCAAGAGTTATTTTAAAACTGAGGGTAGTGGCAAGTAGACATAATTTCGTAGTTGGCACAAAATGAAAGGACACTTTATAATGAATATAATTTTTAAGACTGTTGAGATGGTAAATTGAATTAATACTGCTTGATGTTCGAACAGGGTATATAAAGGATCCCAGATATCCCGAAGTAGACAGGTAAGGTGTGTTCATGTTATTCATTTTATGCCCTGATAACTTGTCTGCATGGATAAGTTGGATTTAGTTCTACAAATTTTTATTCCCAACAGACGATTTTCAGGAGTTCGACGAGATGTATTTTTAAATGGGGTAAGTTGTTGCATGCGGATTTTTAGGGAACATTTATATTCAGTTTTCTGCACTTCCAAAGAACACTCAACACAAATGTTAATATTACTGTCTTTTATTTTAGTCCTACAATGATTACGTGAGGGAATTCCACAACATGGGACCACCACCACCATGGCAAGGAATGGTTTGTGTCTTGTTCAATTTGATTTTTCTCCTTAGAATACAACTTCTTTTTGTTTCCCTCTAAAGGAGCCTGGCATATTCAGTGTGCACTCAACTCTTCTCTTTTCCTCAAATGTATCTTTTCTTGTAACAGTGTAAAAATTTTAGGGGAAAAATATTCATAGCAAGTATTTTGAAATTTACTCTCAACAGTGGTCTAGCATTCCTAGTAAGCTCTGAGGAAATAGCAGAACCCTCCTTTAGCCTGGACAGGAGGGTGTGGTCACATTCTGTATTCTGCTAAATGTTCATAATAATTGGCTCTTGAACAGCAAATGCATCAAACAGGTGAATTTGTTGAAGAGGCTCATGGAATGGGCTGCTGGGCTCTAGCATTGTGCAGTGGCTTGCTTTTGGCTATGGCAATGAAGCATGCAGAAAAGTAGCAAAATGTGCTGCACAGCCTAAATAAAAGAAGTCTTCCTGTATTACAGCCTCCACTGAAATGCACTTTTTTTCCCAGTCAGATGAGCAGATACATGACTGTGCATGTAAATAGTTCACTTGTACAAGTTGTGGTTTTGCCTATGTGTCAGGAGAAGTAGTCATAGTAAGGTTATTTGGTTATATTTAGTAAGTCTGGCCTGATTTTTGCATAACTGTAATGAGTCTTTTGGCTCTCGTTTGTACTGGCAATGAGCGAAAAGCAATGCCAGATGTAGAGATGTTCCTATAGCCTCTCATTTTTGTCAGCTGAAACACAACTCCTTACAACTGAAGGAAGTGAACAAGGTTGTCAGATGGGGAGGAAAACAGTTTTTCAAACACAGTTAAGTGTCCAGAAACTCTCTGGTTTTTTCCCTCCCCTATTCTGCGTATGCTGTCCAAGTAGTTGTCCTAGAATCCAGCACTTCCGCTTCTTTCTTTGTGAAAAAAATGCAAGCAAAGATGCCTTGGTAATATGGCAAGGGAAGACCTTGCTGATTGAAGAAATGGAAGAAATCAGCCAAAATACGTCCTGTTTAAAAAAAGAAAAACCTGCTAGCATTTTGTCAGACAATTTGTCTTGCATAGTCAGATTTTTAATTTAAAATAGAAACATATTCATAAGGAATGAGTATGAGTAATTTCTGTAAGCTCACTGGTTTGGGCAGAATTCACATTCTATATGCAAAGGTCTAAAAAACCTAAAAACAAAACTGCCACATTTAAGTAGCAGAAGTTTTATGTACAGTGTTGTGTTGAGGCAGATACAGAAGGAAGGGAGGTTGGGCTTTGGGGAGGGTGTTAACCAAACTTCTCCAAGCAATGGTAGAGAGGTAGTAAAGCATGCCAGCCTAATGGAAAGTAATCTGCTGTTCAGTTAGGAGGCTGTGATCAGATACATGTAGATGCTGTGTTTTCCATATGAATGATGCACTCCTTGCGTGCATTCCTTTGCTTCAACAAACTTCCTGTAACTTTCTTGTAGCCACCGTATCCAGGTATGGAGCAACCACCCCACCACCCTTACTATCAGCACCATGCACCTCCACCTCAAGCTCACCCTCCATACTCAGGACATCATCCTGTACCACATGAAGCGAGATACAGAGACAAACGAGTAGTAAGTGTCCACACAGAGGGGATGCAAGTCTGCAGGCCAGAGTAGGAATCTGGGGTAGCCTAACCTGAGCTTTGTTGGCTATGATAAACAGCATGTTTATGACCTGCATTAGAGTTCCTTGGAAAGATCAGTTGTTTAGATTGACCAGACACTTCCAGCAAATTTGAAAAGCCTTTCTCTCCCTGGAGAGGTAGAAGTGAAAAATTCTCACTCTTGAACTGAGGTGTATGCTTAAATCAGCTTCCAGCCTGTCCACCTCTGAACATTTTCATGCTGATGCCCAGTTTGAATAAGGACTTGCCTGTAACCTTGCTTGTGCTCATGGACAACAAATTACATAATCAGCAGAATTTTGTGTTTTAAAACTTCTTACAGGCATATCAGAAAACAGGGCAGATTATTAAATTTCTGTTAGCTGGCTTGGAAGGCTCCTTAGCTTTCAGGTCTCTTGCTGGTATCTGGCATTTGAACCCCAGATTCTGCACGTGGATGCTGGACACTTGTTTGGTTGGGTTTGTCTTTTTTTAAATACTGGGCTTTCTGAAGAGTTACAGCCAGCCCTATAGATAGGGGAGGGAATTCTAATCTGGGAAAGAAAATAGCAGAGCTGTCCTTTCATCACAGCACGACTATGACATGAGAGTAGATGACTTCCTTCGCCGCACACAAGCCGTTGTCAGCGGTCGGAGAAGCCGGCCCCGGGAGAGGGACCGAGAGCGGGAGCGCGACCGGCCTCGAGATAATCGGAGAGACAGAGAACGTGACAGAGGCCGTGATCGGGAGAGGGAGAGAGAGAGGATTTGTGACCGGGACAGAGACAGAGGTGAAAGAGGTAGATACCGAAGATAATCTATCTGGAACCAGTGCTCACTTGAAAAAAAAAAGCTTGTATTTTTTTGTGTGTTTACAAGTAGTACATTTTATTTTCAGCTGTCTACTTAAAGTTCGTTGTGTAGAAGGATTTATAATGACCCTCTCTATTCCAAGCATGCAGTGAACTATGAACTGGAAAAACTCAAATAGGCCAAAAATAAAATACACAAAGCTGACACTCAACTTCTTGTTTCTATTGGAACAGAGTTGGAAACAGCTAAGAATGTAGATATTGATTAATTTTTGATAAGTGTTCATCTACTTAGTGACTTCATTCTAGGTTTTTGAATACTGATGGATAACTGCCTTTTTTTTTTTTTTTTTTTTTGCTTTGATGTTTTCTTCCTGTAGTTTCATATGGTTCGATGGGAGAATGCTGCTATCAAGTATGCAAATATTGAAGTATGATTTCTTTTTTTTTGACTGTATGGCAGTGTTGTAGCAGCCTTTTTTTTCCCCTCTTTCCCCCCCCATTTTTTAACCCTATCTGTGAAGTCAAGTGGTTTTTTTTCAGTCTTCAGTAAGGAAAGCAATATTAAGAAGACACTATTGATACCTAATTTTTAGCCTTTTTTAAAAATCTTCCCGTGTTCAGTAACATTTTGGTCAATTCTCTTGTCTAGTCTCTTTCCCAAATGTACACGTTGCTTGGAATGTTCACAACCTGCGTGCGTGGAACCAGAAAATATTGCTGTATTCTACATTGCTACCATTTTTTTTTTATAAAAATAAATTGGTAACTATTGAAATGTTTAAAACTCCATGTTGGGTTTCTTGGTTTTCTAAGCTTTCCAGCTTTGATAGATTCTGGCAGTTCTAGGATAAGATCTATGTTCAGAAATAGTTCAAATTTTCTTGTGGTAAATGAAATTGATCTGAAGCCTGAATTTAGGAAAGGGACTGCTGATATAAAAGGTAATTGCATTTCTGTTTCCATAGTGAAGTAGTCAATAACTCCTGCAGCTCATCAGAGTTATGAAGGCCCTACATGTTCAACTTAATCATATGATCTTCAAGCTGTTGAGAGGCTGTCCTCAGCCACAACATACTTGCTTCAGGAATGCGTTAGTCCTGCAAGATCCAGACTCTCCACGTCTTCTTTGTAGTGACCACTTGTTATTTCTATTAAATAGGAAGTATTTTAACCTAAATGCCAATGTTAAAACTGTGAGGGGGGGGGGGAAAGAGTAAAACTTGTAGTGAAAGTTCTTCAGTTTATCCAGCAATTTCCAACTTTCCAAAACTTTTAAGAGTAGCACTGCCTTGGTGGACTTCTTCATAAACTTCCTTCAGTGTCTTCTCATGTAACAAATCCAGACTGAAGTATGTGCATTAAGCACCTCCAGCTCCACCCTGCTGGGTGCTGCAGCTATTTTTATAAAAGGCAGTATAGGACTGGCCACGGTGTGGCAGTTGTGGAAATGCGGTTTTTTGATCTGGCAATAATTTGTGCTCTGTTTATTTTAGCTTACAGTCACAGTAAACATCTACATGTGTTAAGCAAAAACTTAGACCCCAAGGTGCAAGTATGTTTGGATACTTTAGTACAACAGGCTGAATATGTGTTTGGGTTCCTCAACACAGTTTATTGTGCACAGAGAGGTATTGCCTGCTAGCTGTAGGGTTAGATCAGTCTGTCAGATTTAGAATACATTCTGTGTCCAATTGGAGAAGTGCATCATAGACTATCCGTCATACTTTGATATCTTTCTCTGTGTTATATACAGACTCTAAAATGAAGAGGGGGTGTTGGTTTTGTTCGAGACTTTTTGTTTGGTTGTTTTTCTGGTTTTTTTTACTTTTTAAATTCAATACTAGATAAGCCAAATTTCTCTGAGTAGTTTACAGAAACAAAGCACCTCCTTTACAGGGACTGGGCAGCAGTTAGTCCAAGCTTTTCCCAGCTATCCTGTTTCTAGTGTCATTTGTTAGCCCTGTGTGACCAATGCCTGTGCAGTGTGCTGGGAGGCTTGCTGGCCTTCTGGCATCCGAACTGGTATCTCAGCAACTGGGTGACAGGGGCTCTTAGTGATCAAGCTTGGTGCAGCTGTGCCTCGGGACCCACCTGGCTCTCTGAACAGTTACAGCAACCCCTTTCTGATCTGGGGCCTTAGTGTCATGCAGTTCCCCTTTCTATTCACTGTGATATTCCTGGTTATAGTCCCACCATAACAACAGGAATGGTATACCAGAAATTGCCATGAGATGCAGTAGTCTTCTTGTAACCCCTCTTTAGTCTGGAAACAGTTCACTTGAGCTTTTGTACATGATGTAGTATGAAGAGGTTTAAGCAGATGTTGAAACATCACAACGCTAATAAAAACAGTTGTTGTGGTGTAAGGAATTTTATTATGTAAACAAATAATCATGTTCTGTTTGAAAACAATTCCAGAGTATTTAAAAATATCAGTTAAAATTTGAGCAGGTTCTTTCTTGAGTAAGTTGGCAGAGCAGTGAAATGATCTTACCTAGAACAGGAGGCCTGGACTAGCAGCATTTTACAGGCATCTTTAACACCTGCAGAAGTACTACATTTACTACCACTCTTACCTGACCCAAATGCAGCACTATTTTCTCCAACTTCTCAGGCAAGGCAAGTAGCTATTGCACTGTTCCCACATGGAATGTTATTTCTTTGCAAGTTCCCTCTCTAGAGGTTTTCTTGCATTTATCAATTAGCATGGCTCAGAGGCATTTGGGGGTTAGAATGGGCAAGTTCCTGACAGAGGTGGTTTTCACCCCTGAAGTGTTGCAGTTAGAATGATGGCCCATGCAGTAGGAATTCCAGATTGAATGGAAAAGATAAATGGTTCCCAGAAAAGTGGTTTTTTGATGGTCTTAGGATTCTAGTCTCCCCTCAGTCCCCAAGTAGTCAGTGCATTTGCCACTTGCAGTTTCTGTTTTTCATGATCATGGCCCTTCAGATGGGCGCTTTCTAGGAGCCCGTGGTCTTGGCTTCGCTGTCCAAGAGAGAGCTATCCTGACAGGAAAGGAGGCATTTTGGTTGTGAATCAGTGATCAAGCCTGGATGACACTAGAGGAGAGGACAGAGTTAAGATAAGGAGCCTAGTTGCAGACCCACGGTACCACACAGGGCAAGGTTGAATTTATGAAATATACCAAAATATTTTGAGATATCTGAAAACTTAGAGAAGCAATTACCATGGCAGGGACCACGTGTGATCAGCTAAAATGGTCCCAAGGGATAAAGCAACTATTATTCAATTTTATTTAGAGCAGAAGGAATTTGCTGGCTAAGCAAGCAGCTTTGCCCCACAATGGCATTGTTGTGGTGCATTCATGATAGGCCCAGCTTAAACCATATCCTAATAAACTTGTTCACCAAAGAATGTGCATAAATGCCTTGCTGAGTCAGCCTAGGAGAAGAAAACTGCTGATGGGAACAAGATGTCTATTCTTTCTTCCTCTTTGCAATCTTGCCACATCTTCTACAGCAACATAGGCAGCACTTGAAAAGAATGAAGACAACACTGGCTGTACAGGTGAACAAGAATGCCAGAACATCCAGGGAGTGGTACTGGTACCAGGTGAGATGGTGAGCAGCTGGTCTCAAGTGCTTTGCTCCTTTGTGACGCATGACAAATTCAATCCAGAAGACAGCTCTGTCCAGAGGCTTAACGGGCTGGTCATGCTGTATCTTGGATAACTTTAGAGCATTTTCCTTATAGCTGGGGAAAAAAAAGAAGAAACAGAAGAGATTTCTCAATTATTCCTGAAACAAACTACCCAGCACCTGGCAGTCCTCTTGAAGGTAGACAGCCTTGCTTTTACTTTCATCAGTCTTATTTAAATATATTTGAAACTGGTCCAATTTATTCCTGTATGCATAAAATTGGGTTAAGGATAGTCAGAGAGAAAGCCAGTATTTTGCAAAGAAAAGTTATTCAAAAATTTTCCAGATACTCCTTTAAAAAAGGCAACACGGAAACATTTGCAGCATTTTCTGTTCCAGGATAATAGTGTGCTGAGTTGGGCTGGGATAGAGTTAACTTTCTTTGTAGTAGCTATGTTTTGGATCTGTGCTGGAAACAGTGTTGAGACAATAGGGATGTTTTCCTTACTGCTGAGATTATACCAAGGCAAGGCCTTTCTGACTCTCACACCACCCCACCAGTGAGGAGGCTGGGGGTGCACAGGGAGTTGGGACGGGACACAGCAAGGAAAGCTGATCCCACCTGACCCAAGGGGATCCCAGACCATATGGGGTCGTGCTCAATAGTAAAACTAAGGGGAAGGCTGGGGAGGCCACATGTACCAGCTGCCATCCAGGTTATTATAGATCACCTCCACCATGGCCAACTCCCTCAGATACTGGATACCTCCATCAGTGCTGGTCCATTTGCTTCAGGAATTTGCAAGTTCTTGCTTGAAGGAACACCTGTCCTTCACACTTGACAGGAATTGCTGCCAAAGACTGAGGACTTCTGCATTTTTTCCAATCCCTTTTTCAGTGGCCTTATCCTTAGCAAGGGACCCCAGCTGCCAGGCTTCCTTTTCCTAAGTCCTGACTGATAGGTATGGTAACCTAAGGATATTGCTAAGTTGGGGTAGGAGAAAGAACTGTTTTGACTACAGGCAGAGAAGACCCAATAAAACTAGGATTGTCATTCAGAGCCTCCAGAGGATTTACATTAGCAGAGAACTGTCTCAAAAGCTCCTCTGAGCTTTCCAAGGACTGTTTTTCTCAAAGCACTCATAAAACGTAGTATGAGGAAAATCAAATTACTGATCTTTCCTTTTTGAGAAATGCTGATTCTCAGAAATGAAAGATAGTTTTCATCTGAAACCCAAACTTCAGCTACTCTGCATTTTCCACTCCCAGAAGGGCCAATAGAATTTCTCACATTAGCAGCCCAGGATTTTAATAACCTCAACCTTACTGTAAGGCAAGAACAAAACTCACGTGGAATTGTGAATGACTGTGTTCAGTGCATCAATCAGGTCCTGCGTCTTCATTGTGTTGAAATCCACCTGAACTGCAGCTCCTTTTGCTACCATGTGAGCAATGTTGTCGTGCTGGTCAGCAAACATGGGAATCCCAACCAGTGGGATCCCATGGTAGATGGCTTCATAGAGCCCATTGGTCCCACCATGTGTAATAAAGGCCTTTGTCAAGGGATGGCCTGGAACACGGAAGGAGAGATGTATGTGTGTTACAGCAGCTCTTGCAGACTGCATTCACTGGGATGTGAGCACTGCAGAGAGGGGCCAGTGCACTGCTAGAGAAGGGAACAGCCCTGACCTCTGGATCAGCAGCAGAGATTGCATGCTTAGCTTTCACAGAGTCATGCTTATTTTTAACACAACATGTGAATCAGCAGGTCCCTCCAGACTACCCCAGAGCTACTTCAGCCTTTCTGCTCTTGTGCAGTTCTAGTTTTCACACATTATCAGGTTCAGAGCAGCCCCCTGCTTCAGCCTTGCTTAGGTCAAGCATTTTGAAGAATGAGCCCTGGAGATGAACTGTAGAGGCCAAATCCAGCTCCAGAGTACATCTCTACTTTGGTATTTACTCCTGCCTACAGGTGCTTTTGAGCCCTTCCAGACAACTGCCACCAAGCTCTGTAAGTCAAGAGCCTTTTAGGAAACCAAGGCTCCCAAGAGCAAAGCTCTGCAGCTTAAGCTGTGAAAGGAAGTTATGCACAAGCATTACATGGTTCTGTTGCCAGAATTAACCATTCTAGTGGAAAAACAAAGGAAACAGTTTTTCCAAGGGTACAATCCATCCCAAATAGAATTAGTCTCACCAAGCAGGTCATTTTGTGGTATCCAGTCATAAATCCTGGTGTTGGAGCCCAGAGTTTCTGGTTTTTTCCCTTTGTACCGCCAGAGGACCTTGAACAAGGGAAGAATAAGATAAACATGGTGCATGTGATATGCCTTTCTGTATTATTACATGTAATTTAGGGTTTTATCTCAAACCCATATACCTTTTCCCAGTAATTCAAATAGCTTTGGCTCCAGTTGAGCTCTTTGATTGGTTATTATGTGCTAATTATAAAAACTGCATGGAGTGATTTTTGTATTTTGACCTGTAGATACACCTCCACATCATTTGGTTCAGAGGAGGTCAAACACCAGAACTCCCCATGAAGTAACTCAGCAGTCTGTCTCTCTGGGAGAGAGCCCAGCTTCCTGGCTGTATCACATCCAGCAGGAAAGCAGGTAAAGAACAGGCCGCTCCAAACATAAAAGGCTCACTGAGAGCAATGTGAGTGAAAAAAACAAGGCAACTTGTTTTAGGCTTGAAAAGAAATTCACCTTTTGTGGAAGCTGGCTGAGGGCTTTGGCAATCACGTTACTTTTTTCATCACTTAGGTTGTAGACCATCGACCCAAGAGTGAATACAATAACACCATGTTCCCCTGAGCTCTGAACAAATTCTTCCATTTCCTAGGAGAGGCAGAAAACATACCAGGGGTAATTACACAATGCAGGTTACACAGATTTCTGTGAATAGAGAGCATAACCTTTTTAGCTTATTAAGGAAATGATGGTCAGCATCTCCTGACAGGACATGACAAAGACAGACCTGGCCCTGGGGAAAACAGTCAGTTTCTCCCCAAGGAGGAGCAGGACAAGTTGAGACAGGTGACAGATGCTTTGTCTTTTTGAATGCAGGTTTCAGGATACATTTCAAGCAGAGGAATGAATCCTGGCACTATCATGAGCCGGCCATACATACCCTGTAACACCCTCCATAGGATGGTCATGGTTCTGGATTTTCCTGGAACAAATACTTTGCATTACATAGCTCTGCTGAAAACTGAGAGGGTATTTCAGCATCCTGATCACAGATTCACCGAGTTGGTGCTGTCACTTTGTTAGTCAGACAGTTCTTGTTTCTTACAACACACCACATTGCTCAAAAGATTTTCTACAAATCAGAGCAATAGGTTTTCCTGTTCCTTTTATTCGTGTCACGTGAACTGGAGCAGTAACATGCAAAAGAGAATGGTTCTCCATTTTCCCCAAGCTCAACCCCTGCTATAGGGGACTTGGGAAGAGAGCTGGAAGGTTTCTTTTAGTAGACAACTTGCACTGAAGATGGCCTATATGTTCCAAGGCTCCTATAGGAATGATAGTCTACCAGAGCTTGTCATGGTGTCATCTTCAGTATTTGGGAGTTTCAAATTCCACCTGAATACTGCAATTCACAGCAGAGTATAGGCTGGAGATGCTCAGTGTTTTACTCCCTTTAAGATGTCTTAAACTAAGGTACGATAGAAAAAGTGTTTATCACTTACCTATTTCTGCAAGTTTTGACCCCATTTTACCTAAAGAATTTGTCTTGTCACAGTGCCTTTTGGCATCAGGTATTTCAATGTTATCATGGGCTGCCAAGTCTGTATCTTAGAATTAAATCTTACAGTTAAGTGCCCTGAGGTAGTGCCTATCTTTCCTAAAACAGACACTGTATTACCCCATGCTGACATCAGCTATCCTCTTTTAAGACAGCAGGCTGTAAACTCAGCCCTCAGTTTGCACAGGTATAGACGGATGCTAAATAGTTCCACGCTCCCCAGCAGCACCAGAGCATCTTCTTTAAGAATGAGCTTTTGCAGGACATGGCTTGCGTGGTTGATCAGGGAGAGAAAGACTCTTTGTAATAAACCGGCCAATGGCAGAACAAAGTCAGGATACCTTTGGTAATGGTTTTGCAGGCTGGCAATGAAGTCCTCCAACAAACTCAAAGTTGGGCAGGAAAGGGCGTGGAAATTCAAAATCCCAGTATGTTCTGATTAACCATATCTCTGCTTTCCCCATCGTCTCACACAGGGTTGTGGGCCTTCCTGTGGACAAGGTACAAAAGGTTTACAACATGCATGGGAGCGACCTTGTTTGTTCTAGATTGTGAAACAGGAGCCTTACCTTTGTCTTTTGGCACTCCCAATCAGTGTCGTTTATCAAACCATGCATAAAATGAAAACATCCAAAAATCTGGACCTATTCCTTGCTCTGTCCTGTGTTCAGCTTTAGCAAGTGGCCATGAGCAAGGCAATACAATCTTTAAAAGGATTTTGAACCTTCAGGATTGCTTTAGAACAGTACAAGCAAGAAGCATTTAATATCTAATATAGAAGTACAATTCTTGTAGTGTTGAAAGACTTCATTACCTGTGCTTGTAATAAAAACACACTTCGGGGAAGAGAACAATCACACAAAATTTAGTTCCAAATAAAAAATAAATGAATCACAAAGTGATGATCACCTGTCAGGGAGGAAGAAAGTTTAAACAAAGTTCTGTAGCATTTTTCAAATGGTGACTCATTTAGCGGCTGCTCTGAAAACAATAAAAGACAGGTACAGACATCTCTACTTTTCTTGAGGACTGGGTCAGCTGCTTGACACATATTGGGAAAAACTGGCCAACTCCATAGAAACTTTTAATGTCATTTTATTCAAAATCCGATGTTTCTAAAAATCCATCTGAAAAAAAAATCTAATAGTAATCTGATGTTTCCAAATGCTTCCCATTTGGAAAAATATATATTCTTAGGTACATGTCGTAAGTTGTCTTTGTAGTATTTTCTCCACAAAGTGAAACTGGGGAGTAAAAGGGTTAGAAGTATTGATAAATTCCAGCCTAATGCAAGCAGGAATCAAGCTAAATAAGCAGCAAGATAAAAATGATCTGTAGGGCATCTTCTTATACTACTTGATAAGTATAATATATTATTGTATATATATATTATACTTATAATAAATATAATAATCTACACCAGTAATTTTTTCTTTATATTTAAATTAAAAAGAAATGAGTCAGTTACAAAGTTGCTGAAGTAAAAATTAAGCCTGCATTACAAGTAGAGTGATACAAAGATGTAATTAGTCTTTATGTGGTATTAAAAAAAATCAATCCAAGGAAGAGGTCCTAGTTTTCAGGGCACAGAGGCGTTCTTTGCAAATGCAGGAAGAGATTGGACAACAACAGAAGAGATGCCCTTGTGTTTGCTGTTCACGCGTTATCTGCCTAAACTCAGATACCCTGGAGAAGATTCAAAGTCCACTGAACTAAAAGGTCTCTTTAGTAGACTTTGAGTCATATCTGAGTTGTACTTCGTTGGAACAAAATTTTCAGGTATGTATGTAGTTTAAGGAGACTATTTCAAACTCTGAATGGTGGATGAAAGGGAAAGGTGACAGCATTTATTATTTGAGAATCTGAACTCACACTCAGCATCCTGCACTATGCACAGTTGCAAGATACTTCGGGATTGCCACCTCTGCTGGCCTTTGAGAAAGAGTATTTTGAGACAACAGCATTGAGGTCCCAGAGCATTCAAAAGGTACAACCTATGCAAGAAAAGAAACCACTCAACAGCTGCCTTACCTAAGACATTACTGTAGTACCCGTCCCATTCATCTCGCCAAAACTTCAAGAAAAATAAATCCATGTAAAAGTAAAAGAGGAAGTTCTGTAGTCTTTCCATAAAGGACATCTGGTGTGTCAGCCCCATTGTGCTAGCGGGCACATAGGAAGGTGGGGATGGGAGCCCACCACACAGCCGCTCTACCACATTCCCATCAGAGAAACGGAAGCTGTAGACAAAAGGGATCTCTAGGATTTCTGCTACAAGCTCCCCACCTACACACAGGGGGTCAGCGATCAGAACATCAAACTTGGCCTGCTGCAGCTTCGCTATCAGGCGAGAGTTCATCACCAGGGTGTCACAGGTCTGCTTTGACATATTGGTAAAGACCTCCAGTTGCTCTTTCATCGCCCACATGATCTCCCAGGGGAAGAGATTAGAAGCTTCATTCATCCAGAAATTGAGGAAGTCCTCCATGGAGGCATCCAGGGTCTCCTGGCTAAAGGGGACTTGCAGGACCTCAAAAGTGAAAGGGGAGGAGGTGTCCTGGTAGTTGATGAGCAGATTGCTTGAGGGAACCAGCACAGTCACTTCATGGCCCCGGAGAACAAGCTCTTGCAGAATAACTTTCATATTGATCCAGTGGCTGGCATCGGTGGGCCAGACCACCACCCTCCCACAAAAACCAGTGCTGCAGCAGCATGCGTAGGCCCAGAGCAGCCAGGGTAACTTTGGCCCCAACATCTCAGCGTTCAACGTACAACTCTGGTCTGAAAGAACTGGAAGCAGTTCACTGTTTCACTGTGCAAACGCTTTAGAGCCAGCCAATTAAAAGTGGCATCTGTTTCGTGATTAGGCTGGTAAATGTGACTAGATTGGCAAATGTGGCAAGAGGGTATGTCGTAACACAAAGCAACACTCATGGGAGGACTGGGCAAGCAGCAAATCCCGTTCTGGAGTGTCCTGCAGAGCCACAGCTGATCTCAAAGTTACAGCAGCTCCTATCTGCTCACCACAAAGTGCATTTTGCAGCATGTGAAGACCAGAAGCCTTTTCCCCGTGTTGTGGTTTAATCTTAATAGGCAGCTAGGCACCACAGAGCCTCTAAATCTCCCACAGTAGAAGGAGAAAAGGAAGGGCAAAAGTTAAAAAACTCATGGATTGAGACTGAGACAATTTAAGGGAAAAAAAAAAAAGGAAAGAAAAAAAAAAGCAAGAAAAGCAAGTGATGCAAAAAGAACAGATGCTCACTACCAGCCAACCATTGCCCAGTGAGTCCCTGAGAAACAGCAGCCCTGACAAACTTTTCCCCCATATCTTTTATTTTGTTGAGCACAAAATCATCATGGGCTGGGGTGTCCCTTGGGTGAGTTGGGGTCAGCTGTCCAAGCTGTATCCCCTCCCAACTTCTTGTGCATCCCCAGCCCCCTCGCTGGTGGGGTGGGGTGAGAGGCAGAAAAGGTCTTGACACTGTGTAAGCGCTGCTCAGCAGTAATAAAACATTCCTGTTTTATCCACACTGTTTCCAGCACAAATCCATCATGCATCCCATGCAAACTAACAAAACAGGTACTGCACATGGAGCCTTAAATGCTAAACCCCACAGTTCACAATGGAAAAAGACACCACAAGATCCAAATAGCTCTGAGGCTTACACAGCAGACACCAAACCATGCTTCAGCCAGCACAAGATTTTCTAGTCTCTGTCATCATATCATGATAAGCAACACGAACACACAGCTGGTACTCTAAGAGTAGGATACCTTAACAGCTTAGCTCTCTCAGCAGAATTACACCTTACTAGTGAAATATAAATAAAACCACTTTAAAGTCTCATATTGAAATACCCATTTTATCTCCCCAGCAGCCGTGCATATATGTTTGGCATGTTTCCTTTTAAGCATTACTATAATCGCCCGGAGCAAAAATGGGAAATAATTATACAACTATTATTTTAAAAAAATTTAAAACCACTTACAAAAAAATACAACTATCATCTATTAAGTTTTAGACACTTTCAGAAAAGCAAAGAACCATGTCTCTGCAGAGGGCCTTTCATCACTGTGAATTGGGGCTCCTTTGATCCCCCCTGACTTTTAAAGGTCCAGAGGAGGATATTAATCTCTCATTTTGAGACAAGGTAGGAAGCAAGAAGTATGCTATGAGAGAAAAAGTGCTAGTGTTTGGTGGGTATATAATATTTTACTGTTCTTAGTGTTTGTCATGATTAATCTATGAATATGACTAATGAGCTCTGTTTCAAGTGCTTTAGCACTGTTTTACATATCCTAAAGTACCTGTACAGACAGCTCTACCAGTGTAGCAGCTCTGGATTAACAGGCAATGTTTGTACTTGCCTGGATTGTTTGTCTTCACACAGGAATTTTCAAAGAAGGAAAGTGAATTTGGGGCTGTCTTGCTCCTGATTCGTGCCTTAACCTCTCATCTCTGGGTATTTAGTCTTATGTGTACAGCAGATGTAAATTCTGGAAAGAGAGCAGCCTTACCTAAAACTTCACTGTAGTATTGATCCCAGCTTGCCCAGATAACATAATGAAATACAAAATCCTGCAGAGCGTAGCTGAGGATGTTTTTTAGCCTTTCCCAGAAGGTCATCCTATCTGTTAGGCTGGTTAGGGTGGTTGGTACATAGGAAGGAGGTGCTGGGAGTGTTCCACAGAGCCGCTCCACTGTGTTGCCCATGGAGAACCGGAAGGTGTACACAAAGGGGATACCCAGCTTCTCAGCAACCAGCTCCCCACTAGGTGACAGGGGGTCTGCCAAAAGGACATCGAAGGCGGATGCCCTCAGTCTTTCCATCATGGCCTCATTCTTCACAACTCCATCACAAATGATTTTGGTTATGTTCTTCATCTGGTATATCTTTTGAGCTATCTTGTAAGCACCTTTCCAGATAGGTAGCTCTCTCTCCTCATAAAAAAAAAAATATAAAATTTCAGCCATTAAGTCAGTTATCTCCTTTTTGGTGATCGGCACCTCAATCACCTCAAACTGGAAGGGTGAGGGCTGTGTGGGATTGAGGATGAGGAAGCACGAAGGCAGCAGCACGGTCACCTCGTGGCCCCGGACCACAAGCTCCTGTAGTATGTGCTCCATGTTCAGCCAGTGACTATTGTCAGCCGGCCAGACCAACACCTTCCCCCCGGACCCCCAGCCCAACACGGCCAGCAGCCACAGCACCGCCACCTCCTTCCCTGCCATAGCCTGCCCTCTGTGTGGCAACGCCTCGCGGCCTTCCTTCCGCGGAAGCACTGACGCTCCCGAAATGGGCTGCGCCTGCGTGACACTGCCTTGGCCCCGAGGGCAGGGAGCTAAACGTAGGCGGTGTGAAATCGTGCACTGCATGATAGCGTGTTTAGAATCGTGTTTTCCTAGGGGACAAAAAGGGTGACTGGCACCAGCTGGCACCCTCTGGTGGTAAACAGCTTGCTGAAGCTGAAAGATGTGATTCCTCCGGAGCAGTAGGGAGAGCCGTCAACCCTGGGGGGCTCAGTCCAGCGAGGATTGTATCCTGTTGGTAATCCCGTCCCTTCTGCCTGTCTAACTACAGTTAGTAGTTAGTTAGTGTAGTCTTTGTGTTACTTGTTTCGTAGGAGAGGTGGCTTTTTATCCATCTGGCTCTTTGAAACACAGCTGAGTAGGCAGCAAAGATATTCACTGACTGTGTGGGCACCCTTTTGCTTTCATAAAGCCACTGAGCATCCTTTAGAACGCACTTAAAAGTGATGATCCGGGGCTGCAGCCAAGGAGTTGCATCTCGAAGTGGATGAAACTACACAGCAAATGACTCCAGTATCAGAGTAAAACTGTCCTCATGAGAACTTGCCTCTTCCAGAGCATGCACCGTGGGAGACCAGGAGAAAATAGTGCAGGCTTCCTGCCTGCCACTAAGTGCCTATTATGCACTATAAATTGAACTAGAAAATCCATTAAACAGTTTTATTTATATAGTACCTCCTGATGTGCAATTAAGAAATAATGTAAGTTCTCTTTTCTGTGCTAAAAATCATTATTACAGGGTTTCTGCCCAGTGCTACACAATGGTTTCCTAATGTTGTCGAAGGCTTTTGGTATGGTTTCCATGCTGCCTAGAGCATCCTTTCTGGGACAAAAGTGCAGGTGATGGAAACAGCTGGACCGTGAGAAGCCAAGCTGAGATGCCTCATCTACTGTACACAGCACGCCAGCTTGGCATACTTGTGGAGTCTTGCAGCATGCAAGTATTTGCAGGCAATTGAACCCTGAGAGATTTGCAAGAGGTCTTTTTGAAGAGCTCAATGTGAAGGTAGTAGAAATGACATGACTAATAATAAACATATTTTTCTACATAATCACTCAAAAGAATCACACAGTCAGTAGAAAAGCCTGCAGAGAAGGACTTGTTGTTTTCACTGTTTGCTTGTGGGTGGGAGAGTATGTTCTAAATAAAACTCGTTTTGTGCAGAGATAATTGGTTTTATATGACCAGTGACATAAGTGAAGTCTCTATTATAAAGCCACAGTGCACTTAAGTATTGCTACTGAGGGTGGCAAGGCTGGCTTGTAATTCACCAGCTCCCCCCTCCTTGTTATGGTCCTCTGGATGAGGAAAATGGCTCTGTTCATGGCTGCTTTCTGTGCAAGCAGTCACCCTTGCTGAGCACCCTGTGTGGTGCCGAAGTTGTATCAAACTCCACACAAAAATTAATTATGACAAAAGTCAAATCCGTCAATTGGGATGACCCTGATCCTGTCTTAATGCAATGGCATAGAAGCACAACACCTTGACTGATGGTGGCTCATGCCCTTTTTAGGTACATAATGACAAACCTCTTGCTGGCTTCTCCCTTGACTTTGCAACCTTAGTGGGTTCCTAGCTCTGCAGGTCATAAGGATGGACTATGTATAACAAGAAGTGACATATCAGAAGACTTACCTAAGACCTTGCTGTAGTAGGTATCCCAATGTCCCCAGTAGCTCTGGAAAACGTAGTCTTGCACATGGTAAGACACAAAGTTTTTTACTCTCTCCCCAAAGGACATGCGGTCAGTGAGCTCAGAGAGGGCTGCAGGCGTGTAGGATGGTGGGGTTGGGATCTTGCCACAGTGCCTTTCCAGAGTGAAGGCTGGGGAGAAACGCAGTGAGTAGACAAAGGGAATGCCCAGTTTGAGAGCCAGGAGTTCCCCACAGGGGGTCACTGGGTCTGATAGCAGCAGGTCAAAGCCAGACCTCTGCAGATGAGCCATTAGCTCTTGGTTGGTCAGCACTGCGTCACACATGATCTTGTTCATCTCCTGCCAGCCTATGGACAGTCTTCCCAGCTCCTTGTAAAACTGCCAGAAGGTCAAGATGGTTGGCCTATTGTTGAGCCATAGATCCACTATTCCATTAATCAGGCTCTCAGGGACATCTTTCTTGAAGGGCACATAATAGGTCTCAAACTTCTCTGTGGCCTTAGGCTTGGGTTCGATGTAGAGGGTGGCGTTGGATACCAGGATGGTAAAGCTGTGCCCGCGGTGGATGAGCTCCTGTATAATTACATTCATGTTCAGCCAGTGGCTGCCTTCTGTTGGCCAAACCAATATCTTCCCACAGAAGACAGGCCCTAGAAGAGCAACCTGAAAAAGGAGCAGCTGGAGGTATTTCTTTGAGCCAGTTGTTTTCATGGCCATGGCAGAGTCAAGGGTTAGATAGTCTGGGAATTTTCCTTGCCAGTTGGGAGTGCTGCACCTCTCTGTTGTGTTTGATGGCTCCTCACTAGCACTCTTAGCAGAAGCGAGAGTTTGCTGTTGCACAGGTAGTGCCTTTATAACCTGTGTTTGGTCTGAGCTCTGAAAAGAAAAAAAAGATATTTGGTGAGTCACTTTTCCCTTTCTGCCTTCTACCCTGTTAGTCTCCCCCTGAGGGAGCTCCTTTCCCTTGCTAAGAGGATGACAGAAATCCTCACTGCTGTCAAAGGAGCCAGTCCTCTGGATGCCAGTTCTGAGACTAAAACAAATCCCTTGCATTTTTTCCATGAACTAATGATGCCAGAAGCAGGCCAAGGAATGAGAGGCCACAGGGCTGGCTTGGAAGTGGCATCTTTTTTCACAGTGAGATGCTGGTATTTTCTATGCCGAGAGAAGTAAAATCCATCATTTGGTTGATGATAATGCCGATAGTAACATGCAATTTTTTCTCATAGGTGACCAGTAGCTTGCAACTTTTAACACAGGGAGTCCATTACTACTGCCTGTGGCACATCACCACCAACCTGGTCATTTTGTGGGCTCAGTTCAGGTGTCTAAACATGGGCCTGGGCCTCTTCTGGGCCCTAAAGGTGCTAAAAAGAAAAACCTACATCTTCTGTGATGGCTCTCACTTGGAAAGTTGTCCCTTGAATATAAACACCATGCCTGAAAGCAGCTCTTTAACCACCTGGAGCCAAAATGACAACTAAAACCCACGCACATAATGATATACTCAGTCCAACACAATTTGGGGAACAAATGCCATGCAGCAAAAAACTCTTACCTAGCAGAGTCTTCCAAGGTACATAAACATCGTGCTCTGAGTTGCAAGGTGCAATTTGCTGCACCAGTTTGCCGCTTTTCCTTGCTGCTCCCCTCCTCTGTGCCTGGGCTGCTCCAGTGCGATTGGTTATCAGGCAGAAGGAGCTTAAGTAAGTTACCCTCTGAACTGGACTTTTCAAAAGGAGGAAGTAATAAAATACAGGACGATGGCAACAAGGCATGTATTCTGTGTTTATTCACTGCTTTGTTAGACTCTGGGAATTTAGTAGTTGAGATGGTCTTTCCCTTGCCAGGATATATTATAATGTTATTACAGAGCCAGGTTCTCAGGAGGACTTTGTATCCTAGAGATAAGAAATACGGTGTCGGACTACTAAAAAGACTTTTTTACTCCCTTTAAGGTATCAGGTGGCAAAACAAAATTATTTCTTAGGTAGTAGATTTGTTTATAAACTGTCAACAGGAGCAAAGAGTAAATCTTGTGGTTTGTTTGCAGAGGTTCTCAAAAGCTGTTGCTGTCTATGTGAGTTTCCAAAAGTTGGTATGTTACCTGTCTTGGCTCTGTGGCCCTTGATTCTGGAGATCTAGGCAAGTGTTTAATAACTTAAAAATATAGGAATCTAAAGGTGCATCTCAATTATTTTTAAGTATTGTCCATAATATTCAACAGGGCTTTTTCTAAACCCTCAGAATCCAGGACTATTATGCCAGCATGTTTCAACAGTAATTTGGCCTTTCAGCCAGGAATTTCACTAATCTCTCCACAGACCTTGGTATCCAGAGCAAGATTTTTTTTCAGGCCAATTTAGCTTATTTTGTAAAGTCCCATAAGAAATTTAAAGTTTTTCCAGTGACTATTGAAAGGCCATGTTGATGTGGGCTAGAGCACATCACAGAATCATAGAATATCCTGAGCTGTAAGGGACCCACAAGGACCATTGAAGTCCAGCTACTGGCCCTGCACAGGACAGCCCCAAGGATCACACCATGTGCCTGAGAGCATTGTTCAAATGCTTCTTGAACCCTCTCAGGCTTGGTGCTGTGACCCCTTCCCTGGATAAAAACTTAGATGGGAATTTGTTTTTTGTTTCCAACCCCTTAGTATCGAATTCCTCCATAGCAAATGAGAGCTATTGCTAGGGGAACTGAAGAGTTAAATTTGTCTTGTTTCCATGGCCAGATCTAAAGATGATACTCAGATTACTCAGATCAGAGAAGACAAGCATTTTGAGAGGATTAAAGAACAAAATCCAGCAAATGAGTGAGAAGTGGAGCAGAAGAAAGTAGATGGTGTTAAGTGCCTGTATTTCACACGTATAACATTACTAACAGAAGTGCTGCCGACAGTGATGCAACCTCCAGCCTTGTTAAAAAACAACAGGGTTTTCAAGGCTAAGGCCCTCATGGAAAAGTTAGGCAATGTAAACTAATGTTTTCCACACACGGGTCTCTTCACCATTGTGCTGGCTGGCTGGGGGTTGTGGTGTGCATGCAACTTTGATTTCTAGAAAACCTCGATGCCACCCAGCACCTCAAAAATTCAGGGTCAGGGTTGGAAAGGGAAGCTTTTGCCCTGAAGAAGCACCAAATGACTCTGTGCTTTCCCTTTCACTTAATGCAGGGAAGCAGCTTCTGGTCGGAAAGCAGACTTCAAAGTCTGGACTTTTTTTTTTTTCTTTTTTTTTTTTTTTGCGGGGCGGGGTCGGGTGGCTGAGAAGGGGAAGGGAGGATACTAGATTGGGAAAATTTCAAAGTTGGGTCATCCCTGAGTACACAGAGAAATGACAGGATTGAGCAATTCTGCAAAGTCACATGTGCGTATGCTCAGTAAATGGCTTGTAATCCCCAGGGTATAGGGAAACTCCAGCAAAAATTAATGAGATGAAATAGCCTCCCCATGACCATCTTTCTTGAATAAATTGTATCTCTATACCTCTGCACTGTTACTGCTGGATGAAAACACCAGGGGCTAGGTTTATAGCACTGCACTCGGATTTTTTGATTCAGTTTAAGATTTTATGGACTCTGTTCACTGCTGCTGAAATGCTGCAGGGGCACTTTGGCATGTAAACAACAGACACCAGGGTGGCTGGCACTGGAGCCATTTCCACTCTGCAAAGCCAAAACAATAAAGAAATAAGAGAAGGTTCAGGCCAAGCTTGGTGTCCCTGCTAGGAATCTGCATTGTTGGTGGAGAATAGGTGCTGCACCCTCTCCTTGTCAGCTCTACAGTGAGGAGCAGCAGCAGACTTGCCCAAGCTCCCTGCAGATGTGGCACACTCCTGTCTTGCCAGCATCTGTCCAACCTCCCAGTGAAAGCTACATGCTGTGGTCATGGGCAAATCTGCAAATCCTAAGTGTATAGACATTATGGGACTCATCTAATGGCTCACCGGCCCAGAAAGGAGGAGTTGCTCTCTCCATTCCATCTTTTCATGCATGTTTGCTGTTTGTGCTCCCAAGGCAAGCCTTTCCCTGTGACTTTCCCAGTCACCCTGCCAATGACTTGTAGTAGTGGGAGAGTTTGCTGCTGGGGCAGGAAGTAGATGTGCAAAGACCTGGCAGGCTAGCATGGCCTGGTATTGGTCACCTGGGCAGCCTGGTCACCTGGCACTGTGCCTGCTTGGGGAGCAGCAGTGATAGCAGCAGAGCACAGACCAGAGGTCACCACAACCATCGCTCCACCCACTGCTGAAGACAGGGGTCCCAGCTGTGGGGACAGGAGCACACCCAAAGCCCCAGCAAGGACAGGGGTGCCCACAGTATGCCATCATCACCCAGAGAAAGCACCTCTCCCCTTGCCTCAGCGCCCCAGGGGAGCAGGGAACTTGGTCCCTGGGGTTATTGCAGCAGACCCTAGCTCAAGGAAAGGATTAGGGGTGCTGATTGCACCCAAACCCAACATACCCAAAACCCACCACCCTAGACCCTGCAGCACACAGCTCTGTGCAGCTGAGCATGGGCAGAGCACCCACAGTGCACCCCAGGACACCCGTCTCACCTAAGACCTGCTGCTCTGCGCCGGGAGAGTGACGCCGGGACAGTGACGCCAGGAGGGTTACAGCAGAGGACAGGGAGACTCGCGGCGGTTATTACGGGAAGGAGAAGGAAAGAGTCAGGGTGCCGAGGGCAGTAATGTTTGCCAATGCTGTGGCTGCTGGGAGGGAGGAGCGAGTGCAGGGAGAAACCGGCAGCCACTGACCTGCAGGCAGAGCCACAGTGGACATCTCCAGCCCCACCAGTCCTGCTCTCCCCCACAGGTCCCAGGCCACATGCCACTGTGTGAGGATGGGAAGGACACCTCTCACTGCCCACACACACCCAACATGTTCCTCATACACAGATTTGCCAAAAACCTCTGTGATTCCATAAGCTGATGTTGGCAATTCTGCCACCAGAATGCCTGAGGGGTGACACCTGCTTGTCCCCAACCCAAGAAGGGGACAGCAGTCCCAGGGGGACAGCTGGGTTGGGATCAGCACAGGCTCGGGGCAGTGAGCACCCATGGCAGGGTTAGGGAGCACATTTTATTTCTCTCCAGCAGTCCCAGAGGACAAGAAGGAGCCTCTGGCACGGCAGCAGCGCCATCACAGGCAAGGGAGGATTTGGAGGAGTCCGGCGGTGTCTCCTCAGATCTGAGTGCGGAAGCACAGGTCGGTGCCTGACATCTTCTGCGCATAGTCCTGGTCAAAGCGCTCGTTCTGGGCCACGGTGAAGTAGTTCTTCCAGTCTCCGGTGGTGCCTGTGGCCGGGCGAGATGGGGGTCAGCAGAGGCCCGGGAGGACAGTGCACCAGAGGCCCCCCGGAGACGCTCACCTTTGCGCATGAAGGGGGACACGCCGTGGTCCATGAGGTCGGAGGGCACCTTGCTGTAGTTGGTGGCAGGGTTGTCCCGCATGGCCTCGAAGGACGTGTGTCGGGCGATGGTGTCCAGCGCCGCCTCCGGCAGATCCTGCCCCAGGAACTTGGCCACCTTGGCAATCTCTCGGCGGAGGTCCTGTGGGACACAGGCCAATGCTCACCCCTCCTGCCACCCCCAGACCCCACACCACCACCCACCCTGCCCCATCACCTCCTTCAAGTCCTCGTAGAAGAGGTAGAGAATGGGGTGATCCTTCCTGCGCTCCCAGTAGCCCTTGACGTGGTTGTACCAGGAACCATACGCCACTGCATGGGGAGAGCAGCCGGTGGGTGACAGTCCCCCTCAGGGTCCCCTGCACGCACCCAGGGGTGCCCTGTCCCACCTCTGCCAGCCATGAACTCCTCCAGGTACTGGGCCCATGTCCCGGGGTGCGGCAGCAACTTGTTCATCAAATCAAAGTGGTAGTAGGAGACAGCCACATCCTTGGCATTGCGTGCCACGTAGATCATCTGCAGATGGGCCATGGAGGTATGAGGGGAAACCCCAGGACCTCCAATAGGAAGGATGCTCCAGCTCCTAGAACTCCCATGACCACTTAGGATGCTGGAGGGAGCAGTGGGGAGTCCTGTCTCAGGGAAACAGGGGAGTTGCAATACCGCTCAGGGCAGAGACCAGGGTTGGGGGTTACCTTGCAGTGGTTTTCCCAGAAGGATTTGGGCAGGACGTGTACTGGCAGGTGAGACTTCACCACGCGGGGTGAGGGCATGGTGGCCAGAAGGTCCGTTCCTGGGGATCCCAAAGCACTTCCTCAGTGGGCCCTTGGCAAAGACCCTTGGGACTCAGCCCCTGTGGGGTGCCCCCTCACCTCACTACCTGCTGCCATCTTCCCAGGGGCAGAGAACTCCAGCATGGGCACTCTCTTGCTGATAATGTCTCGCTTGCACTTCTCAGGATCTCCGCCTTGCAGGATCATGTCCACAATCTCACTGACCCAGGTGGTGCCTGGGGAAAGGAACCCATCAAGGGGAGCAGCCAGGGCAGCATCGGGTGTCTCAGCACTGACAATCCCTCAGACTTCAAGCAGATACCATGGGGGAAAAGGGAAATCCCACAAAACTCTGTCCTGACAGCCCCCAAAGGTGCTGCGTGCCCCCAGGCAGTGGGTTTCAGCTGAACAACACACTTGCCCATCCAGTACCAGGACATCTTGTTGCCTTGGGGATGCTCACCAGATTTGGGGAAGGTGACCACCACAATGTCCTCGGGGCGGCTCTGGAAGGTGTCGACCCGTTCCCAGTTGTGGGCAAAGGCATTGACCATGGGGATGCCGTGAACTGTGAGCCGGGGCTGACGCAGATAGGGGTCCAGGTTGGCCATCCTGCTGGGGAAAGGGACACGTGGCAGGGCTGGCTGATGAGGGGAGACCCCCCCCCCAACCCTCCCAGGGCGGCCACCAGCCAGGGCAGCCTGGTCACCTGGCACTGTGCCTGCTTGGGGAGCAGCAGTGATAGCAGCAGAGCACAGACCAGAGGTCACCACAACCATCGCTCCACCCACTGCTGAAGACAGGGGTCCCAGCTGTGGGGACAGGAGCACACCCAAAGCCCCAGCAAGGACAGGGGTGCCCACAGTATGCCATCATCACCCAGACCTAGGGGACTAGACTAGACTAGCACCTCTCCCCTTGCCTCAGTGCCCCAGGGGAGCAGGGAACTTGGTCCCTGGGGTTATTGCAGCAGACCCTAGCTCAAGGAAAGGATTAGGGGTGCTGATTGCACCCAAACCCAACATACCCAAAACCCACCACCCTAGACCCTGCAGCACACAGCTCTGTGCAGCTGAGCATGGGCAGAGCACCCACAGTGCACCCCAGGACACCCGTCTCACCTAAGACCTGCTGCTCTGCGCCGGGAGAGTGACGCCGGGACAGTGACACCAGGAGGGTGACAATAGGAGGGTGACGGCAACAGTTTTTACGGGCAGAGGCAGGGAGGCGAGGGCAGTAATGTTTGCCAATGCTGTGGCTGCTGGGAGGGAGGAGCGAGTGCAGGGAGAAACCGGCAGCCACTGACCTGCAGGCAGAGCCACAGTGGACATCTCCAGCCCCACCAGTCCTGCTCTCCCCCACAGGTCCCAGGCCACATGCCACTGTGTGAGGATGGGAAGGACACCTCTCACTGCCCACACACACCCAACATGTTCCTCATACACAGATTTGCCAAAAACCTCTGTGATTCCATAAGCTGATGCTGGCAATTCTGCCACCAGAATGCCTGAGGGGTGACACCTGCTTGTCCCCAACCCAAGAAGGGGACAGCAGTCCCAGGGGGACAGCTGGGTTGGGATCAGCACAGGCTCGGGGCAGTGAGCACCCATGGCAGGGTTAGGGAGCACATTTTATTTCTCTCCAGCAGTCCCAGAGGACAAGAAGGAGCCTCTGGCACGGCAGCAGCGCCATCACAGGCAAGGGAGGATTTGGAGGAGTCCGGCGGTGTCTCCTCAGATCTGAGTGCGGAAGCACAGGTCGGTGCCTGACATCTTCTGCGCATAGTCCTGGTCAAAGCGCTCGTTCTGGGCCACGGTGAAGTAGTTCTTCCAGTCTCCGGTGGTGCCTGTGGCCGGGCGAGATGGGGGTCAGCAGAGGCCCGGGAGGACAGTGCACCAGAGGCCCCCCGGAGACGCTCACCTTTGCGCATGAAGGGGGACACGCCGTGGTCCATGAGGTCGGAGGGCACCTTGCTGTAGTTGGTGGCAGGGTTGTCCCGCATGGCCTCGAAGGACGTGTGTCGGGCGATGGTGTCCAGCGCCGCCTCCGGCAGATCCTGCCCCAGGAACTTGGCCACCTTGGCAATCTCTCGGCGGAGGTCCTGTGGGACACAGGCCAATGCTCACCCCTCCTGCCACCCCCAGACCCCACACCACCACCCACCCCGCCCCATCACCTCCTTCAAGTCCTCGTAGAAGAGGTAGAGAATGGGGTGATCCTTCCTGCGCTCCCAGTAGCCCTTGACGTGGTTGTACCAGGAACCATACGCCACTGCATGGGGAGAGCAGCCGGTGGGTGACAGTCCCCCTCAGGGTCCCCTGCACGCACCCAGGGGTGCCCTGTCCCACCTCTGCCAGCCATGAACTCCTCCAGGTACTGGGCCCATGTCCCGGGGTGTGGGTGGAACTTGTTCATCAAATCAAAGTGGTAGTAGGAGACAGCCACATCCTTGGCATTGCGTGCCACGTAGATCATCTGCGGAAAGCTTGGTGGTATGTGGGGACTTGCAAGGTCCCAGTGGGGCAGGCAGCCTCCTTATGTCTGCTGGATACCTCCAAGTGTTTTCACTCCAGCCTGTTACCTTGCAGCGGTTTTCCCAGAAGCATTTGGGCAAGATGTGAGCTGGGATGTGGGTCTTGATGATGCGAGGGGAAGGCATGACCTCCAGCTGCTCTGTGCCTGTAAGGATTTTCCCCAGGAAATCCTTCCCCAGGATTCCACTGTGGTGCCCTCCCATACAAAATCAAACCTGTCCCCATCCAGCACCCACTGCCACCCACCACCCTCTGCCACCCTGCTACCTGCTGGCAACTTCCCAGGGGCAGCAAACTCCATCATGGGCACCCGGTTCACAATGTCATCCTGCTTGCATTTTTCCGGGTCACCGCCTTTCAGAACCATATCCACGATCTCGCTGACCCAGGTGGTGCCTGGCAGGGAGAAGTCGGATGTCCATCTGATGCCATTCCCACTGGAGCCCCATCTCAGGTACCAGAGGGTCACCATCTACCAGTGTTGCCTTTTGGCATGCCCCCAGTCCCAGCCCGGGCATATGAAGGTTGGTACCTCCCTTCCTGAGCATGGTCCCTCTCTGCTGCCTGGGGATGCTCACCAGATTTGGGGAAGGTGACCACCACAATGTCCTCAGGGCGGGTCTGGAAGCTGTCAACTCGCTCCCAGTTGAGGGCGAAGGCGCTGACCATGGGGATGTCATGCACGGTGCGCCAGGGCTGCCGCAGATAGGTGTCCGAATCAGCCATCCTGCTGGGGACAGGGACATGTGGCAGGGCTGGCTGGCAGCGAGGAGCATCATGGGGCCACCTCTCCCTGCTGAACCCAGCCATCCTGGCCATAGGAAGGAAACCATGCCCTGCTTGCTGACACCATGGGAGGTGGCACTTGTCTTCTGTGGGGATTTTGGGGCCCAGGTGGTGGTGCAGGGAGTGTGGAGGGGCATGGCCAGCTCTGGGGGGCTCAGGTCAGACAGGCAGTGGGCAGCTGCCCATACCAAGCTGGCAGCACTGTTCCTGGGTGTGAAAGCTCTCAGGGGCATTCCTGGCTGGAGTTTCAGGCTGCTTTCTCTTTGCTTTCTGCTTCCCATCTCTCCGTTGTACGGCCTTGCTTTCAGGGCGCTTTGAGTGAGGGTTTGACAGAGACAGGAACGGGGAGCAGGACTCACAAGACTATCTCTCCAGGAAACCTTTCCACCCACCAGCCAGGATGGAAACGCTGGACGTGCCAGCTGCAAAACCCTCACGCTGTGATTTTTGGAGAGAGACTTGGTGTCTTGCTTCCATCTCCCGGGAGCTTGTGGGGACACGGAGTCCCCGTACGCCTCCCTTCCCCCCCGCAGGCCCTCCGCTTATGAGGCCAGGGCACCCCGAAACGACCGTGGCCAAAGCCCCCCGGTTACTTGCCTCTTTTCCGGTTGCTCTGGGCAGGGAGGAGGCAAAGCTTTGCCCGCCGCTTACGGGGCGGGATTTGTTAGTTTCCTTCCCCTGCGTGGAAGATGGAGGCGCGGGGAGGCAGGGGACACCGCTGGGACAGGAGCCTGGAGCGACCTGGTCCCAGTGCCGTGGTGGGAGGAGTGCAGGGAAGGGGCGAGCGGGGATGGGGACGGTCCGCAGGTGCCTGTGATGAGCTGTCCGTGCTCAGCACCCGCCGGGACGCACACGGGTAGCGGGAGTGGAAATCACAGCTTCCCCCTCCGCCCGCAGAAGTAAACACAGGAAGGAAATCCCAACCCACAGCCCGGGGGATTGAACATCACCCTGTCCTGATCCAAGAGTCACCTGCGTGGGCGTCCCCAGCTCCTCACACCAACGTGGGGCTTGCGAGAGGGATGTGGGGTTCAGGCTTTGGTGGCACCCCTACTCCACTCAAATACGGGTCCAAAGTTTGCGGGGTTGCAAAGTACAAGTGCTTCTGGGAAAGGTGTTTAAAGGTGCCGCTGGTGGTGAAATGCTCCTCCTTACCAGCTGCTTCCTACAGGAGATCTCCGAGCTGGGAGGGAGTGGGAAGGGCAGGAGAGATGGCAGCTGGGCAGGGCCAGCAGCTCAGCTGTTGGCAGCCTTGAGAGAAACGTCCCTGATTTGGCCCCAGGGCCAAGTTCCCGGTGAGATGGGACATGCCATGGCAGGCGTTCAGGTGTTTTGCTGTCCATATACCAGCAAAATTGGCCGTGAGTGCAAACAAACACAGCAGGCAAAACCAGGAGCTGGGGAAGCACAGACATCTCCAGTGGCATTTAAATGAATGTGTGGAAAGGATTTATTCTTGTGCAACAAATCCCCTCATAGCACTGCTGCTCTTTAGCTGTCGGATCTGGGTTGCATCTCTCTGGGGACAGAACAACCCCATGAGGCTGTCTTGCCAAAAAGCTGCAATCTTGGAAGCTCAAGAACCAGCCAGAAATGGGGCATAACTGGGGAACTTGGGGCTTCAAAGCACACCCTTTCCCCCAGTGGGACAGGGACTGGTTTGCTCCAGCCATCCCAGAGCAAGGGCACAGTGCAGACAGGTTGGAGGTTGCAGGGTGTGCTCCCTATCCAGCAAGGACAGTGATGTTGCTGAGCCTGGCTGTATGCCAGCAGGGAGCTGTTTCCCTTCACCTTTGTTCCACAGACCATGGGCTGCCAAGCTCCAGCTGGGCCAAGGAGAGCCTCACCACCGCCCACTCTGTCAAGAAACTTGCCACAACCCGGAGGCATGAGAGCTCCTGTACACGCAAGGGCTGCGGCAGCGCTGAATTCACAGGTGCTTTGGGGATTTTCCACTCATCGCCGATCTTTCTTCCCTCCAGGCACCTTGGTAGGCTGGGGCAGCCCAAGCTGACAGGGGCCACTGGTGATTCTTGGGAGGGTGCCCGCTCCTGGTGAACATCACCAGCTAAAAATCCAGTGTGCCCACCCTCTCTCCTGATGACCATGAAGGTGTTCCCAGACACTGCCTACACCCCCACCTTCACTTTCCCTGCAGGCAATGGCTCAACCTCCATTCATCACAATTTATTGCACAGGGAAAAGTGAATTAGTGCAAGAATCTCCATCTGGATCCCCCCTCCCCACCGGGAGAGCAAGGAGAAGCACAGTCCTCCTGGGATGAGCCACTCACACCTCCATCTGGAAGTGGAGGTCAGAGCCCGCCATGTGCTCCTGGTAGTGCTGGTCAAAGCGCTCGTTCTGGGCCACAGTGAAGTGGTTTTTCCAGTCTCCAGAGATCCCTAGGGGAAAGAAAATAAGTGGGGTAAATCCTCACATACATAAAATATTTGCAGCTACAGATGGGGGCTGAAATACAATCCAGAGACATCCCTCCCAAATCCTCCACCACCAGCCGAACCCCACCTTTCCGGAGGAAGGGGGAGATGCTCTGATCCATCAAGGTGGGGAGCATGGTTTCATAGTTGGCAGCAGGGTTCTTCTTCATCTCCTGGAAAGAGGTGTGGTGCAGGATCCTCTCCACTGTTCCCTCTGACAACTCCTTGCCCAGGAAGTGCAAGATCTTCTGCACCTCCCGCCGTGGATCCTGCAGGGTGCTTGAGATGAGGAGGCTGCCAAAAAAGCTGGGGGGGCAACCAGGGCTCCTTCCCCTCCATCCCACCCTCACCTTCTTCATGTCCTCATAGAAGAGGTAGAGCATCTTCTCCTGCTTCTTCTCCCACCATCCGCGCACGTGGTCGTACCAGGACCCGTAGGCCACTGTGGAATATGGTCAAGGGATTAGCTGAAAACTGGGGTAGCGGGGGATGTCCTTCCCACCAGCATTTCAGGGTGGGCATCCTGTGGCTCAGCCCCAACCTTTGCCAGCCATGAAGTTCTCCAAGAACTCGGCCTTGGTGCCAGGGTCAGGGTGTATCTTGGCCATGTGGTGGAAGTAGTAGTAGGAGATGACAACATCCTTGGGGTTGCGGGCCATGTAGATAATCTGGAGAGAGCCAAGGATGTGTTTGGGAGATAGAGTGGTTCCTTCTCCCCACCAGCCCAGATGGGGGGAGAGACAGGGGGCACCTGCCATGTTACCTTGCAGTCCTTCTCCCAGAAGGAGGTCGGGAGGAGCTGGACGGGGAGATGGGTCTTTACCAGCCGCGGGGATGGGGTGTTCTCCAGCTGCTCAACACCTGTGGCACAGGGGACTTAGAGGTGTGAGCCCCAGCACCCTCATCCCCACCCTGGCTCTGTTCCCTCTCCACCCAAGCCAGGCAGCTGGGCTGGAGAAACTCACCACTTGGACCCTTGGGGACCTTCATTTCCAGGAAGGGCACGCGGTTGTAGATGGCATCCCGTCGGCACTTCTCCACATCGCCATCGTGGTAGATCGTGTCCATGATCTCGCTCAGCCATGTTGTGCCTGCAGCACAGGGACAGCGTTGCAAAGGCTGGTGTCACCCCATCCCCCCTGCACCCTTCCCCAGGACCACTCACCCGATTTGGGGTAGGTAGAGATGAGCAGGTCATCTGGACGGGCTTGGAAAGCCTTCACCTGTGGCCAGCCCTCAATGAAGCACTTGAAGAGGGGGATGCCATGGAGACTTCCCAGCTCCTGCCTGATTGCATCTTCCTGCTCCATGGCTGACAGCGGGTCCACACAGCACTGGCTGTCTTCCCTGCTGGCAACCTCCACAACCTCGGGACTGAATGGCTGCTGTGCCAGGACTGTGCCTGTAGCAGAACTGTGCCCAGGGCACTGCCCCATCAGGCAAAGTCCAGCCTGGATCACATGTGGCAGAGGTATTGCCAGTGCCACAGGGGCATGCCCTGATCCCTGGCAGGATGCCACCCTGATAACATGGATGCTGGCCATGCACTAAGCCCAAGCCATGAGCGGTTGGGAATGGAGCCCAACATCACCTCTCCTCCCACCTCTCTGCACCTCTCCTGCAGCTACAGCCCTTTCAATGAGTGCCACAGGGTTGTGGAGCTGCAGGGACAGCTCTGCCACCCAGGGCCCCTGTCGCTGGTGCAGCTGTACCTCTCAGGATTCTGTGTGCTCTGGTGCCCAGGAGCCCCAGCACCTCCACCCTCCTGCCATGCCCAAGCTGTAATGCTTTACGAGAGCATTTACAGGACCACAGAGGATGTGAAGGAGGTTCAAAGTGCCAGCAGCTGGGGTCTGGGATGGTTCTGGAGTGTGCTCTGCTTCCCTCCCCCCCCAGCACTCCATGAGCACCGTGTTGCCCTGCAGTGTCCCTGCTTGTCTTGGCGGAGGGTGCTGCAAGCAGGGGGTGCCTCTCTCCTGCCTTCCTGGGTGCTCCTTTGATGCCTCTTTTAGGAAAGGGCTGAATAAGCTGATCTTCTCCATCCTGGATGATGTGATCCAGCAGGCTGTGCAGTACAGGAACCTGCCATGATGGAGCACGTGCTGCTCTTGCTCCAGGAGGAGATCAAGGAGAAGCAGAAGCCAAGCGGTGCCTGGCCCAGGCCAGGTCAGTGGGATCTCTGGGAAAGGAGGCACCAGTGCAGGATTTAGCACCTGTACCATTTGCAGAAATACAATCTCACAAATCTGACTTTTTGTATCCAGTGAGGGTGTTGGAAGACAATAAATGGGTCTGTTACCCTGACAAAAAATTACATGCAACATTTGCATTTTCATCTGATGATGAGGAAATAACACTATTATCCCTAATTAAAACTGAAACACAGATGATGGTCAGGGTCAGCAAACTGCTACCAAAAAGGTGCCATATATGGCAACTGAGATACCAAAGTTCCAGGAAAAGTCTAGCAGACTTACACAGGATGGAAACATACAGAGTGATCCCCACAACAGAGAACCGGGGAAAAGATGATTCTTTATCTCCTTAAACCCCCCCTGTATCTACTACACCTTGGAATGGAGAGAAAACCACACACAAAAAGCTACACCATTTGATCCAATTCAGGTGACTGATTTGCAAGAGAATTCTGGCCATAAACCAGGTGATACTGAAATCCAGCAACTGGAATCCTATCAGTGCATGCACAATAATGGCCCATACGTTCAGATTCCAGTTGATTCTCATCAACAATTAATTGCTAACACCATTGAAACACTCCAAGATAATGTCTCTTTGGCTCTTGGTTGTACTCAAGCCCAGCTGTGGGTGCAGTATATGACAGCTGCTATCACATGGGAAGGTCAAGACGGTACCTTGCCCGCTGAGATTCGGTGCTCCCTTCCCCTGAAGGGTGGAATGCCACAGTGGGCCCCATCACCCCCACACCTCCAGCACACTGAGATCCCCCATCACAGCCAGAGACCCATCGTGGCTGAAGCCCAGTGCCCAGCATCCCTTCTCAAGTGCTCCAGCTTTACTGGTGCAGTTACAAGGGGAAGCACTTTGGGGTCTGGCCCTGTGACTGCCCCACTCCAGGGCCTGGCAGTGCCCAGCCTGCTCCTGCCACACTGGTGGAAGAGCCATGCACGCCAGGTCCTGGCTCCCTGGATTTCCCAGCACCCACAAACTGCTAGAGTAGGACGCTGCTCCCCACTGCACCCTGCAGAGCTGGGTAGGTGGGTGCCAGCTCCTGCCACCTCCCAGGGTGTCACATGGGTCCCCTGGACCCAAGCAGCACCATCTGGGGACAACCACCCTGCTGTGCCAGGCACACGGCTACATCCTGCCCTGGTGTCTGTTTATTTAATCCCCCACACAGAGACCCCGATGCCCTGGGGCCAGATGCACACCCCATGTCCCATGGCAAGGTCCCATCCCAGAGCCATGTCTCCCCTGCCGGAGATCCCCTGCCTGCCCCACAGTGCCCAACCGGGGTAACCACAATCCAGGCTCCCTCTTTTAGCGTCCATTCGCAGCCATGGAGCCTCTGCTTGCTGTCACGTGCATGCAGAGTGGTGCAGGAATGCAGTGCAGGAAAACAGCGAGTCAGGGTGCAAATGTCCCAGAAACATGGAAATGTCCCAGCTCCAGATGGATTTCTGGGGATGGCTATTAGCTCTCCCACGACAGTGTCAGGAGATAAATGGATTAAAACCCTGCTCTTAGCTGGCTCGTTGCTCTTTATTCTGGAACTATTTTTCTCATCCATCCCACTGGGGCTTGGTGACCATCTCAGATCCCTCCCTTGTCTCTCATCCCCAAAACATATCTAGGGGTGTTGGGCAGGAATGTCATCTGTAGCTCAGCGGGATGCTTTGATGCCCAGCTCCCGGTCCATTGCCTGGAGGAAACGTTCGTTGAGAAAAAGCATCTGCCCATGGGGCAGGAGACGATCCAGGAGGCCATCGGCAGCATCAGGACGGAGCAGGACGTCAGCGCCGGAGCCGAGGAGGCGCAGGGAGAGGAGCAGGCGGGGAGCCAGGCGCCGCAGGGTGATCTCAGCCAAGGATAGATTCTCCTGGGGTTCACAAACCAAGGCAAAGGCGAGGGCCAGCACTGATAACCAGACTACTGTCACCCGCTCAGGGAATGGGTCTCCAGGGGGCATCTGGAAAAGACCTCCTGGAGCATCTTGGAGTGACATCGGCTCATCAGGTAGCTGGGGGAGCTGTGGGGAGGACGGGCGCCCCAAGGATGACTGAAGCAGTTGGCACTGGGAGGCCACTTGCCTGGAAGAGAAAAGGGGGACCCTCATGTTAAGGACCCCAGCCTCATCCAGGGACAGAGCGACCCCTCTTTTGGGGGAACAGGGTCCCAGGGGTCCTGCCGAGTCCAGCATCCCCAGCAAGGGTGGATCCCGTGCATGGGGGGGAGCACGGTCCTGGGGTTCTCGCTGAGCCCTGTCCCCCGAAAAGGGGGCTGCCACAGTTCTGAGGATCCCACCGAGCCCAGGCTCCCGTCAGGAATGGAAGGTGTCCCACAGTAAAGGGGTGTCCCAGCCCTGGGGGTCCACCAAAGCCCAGGAGCCCTCCCATCAAAAAAAGTGGTGTATCACGGCTGTGGGGATCCCAGGGAGAGGGATGCGGTGTCACAAATCCAGGGGTTCAGGAGATGGAGGGCACACGGCGCCGGGTGTCCCACCGAGCCCAGCATCCGCAGGAAGGGGATTCCCTCAGAGGGCGATGTGCCGGGTACCTGGCCACGACCAGCAGCTGCTCCTTGCGGCGAAGGCGCTGCCGGGGGCCCCCGGGGGCGGTCCCGGGGGGGGTCCCGAAGGTGCGCGCGTACAGCACGCGGCAGGGGGCGTGGCCGGCGGGGCCGCCCGGCGCCAGCAGCACGAACGCCCGAACCATGGCCGCGACACGGCCCCGGCCCCGGCGCGCCGGAAGCGGCAGCGCTGGCTCGGAAAGAGCGGCCCTCCATGGGCGGGGGGGCGGGGGGGTGTGCCCGAGCGTGCAGGCGGCGGGTCACGATTGGCCAAGGCTCGGGGGCAGCGAGAGCTGATTGGTGGGAAAGGCGGTGGGCGGGGAAAGGTCGCGGGGGCTCGGCCGAGGCGAATGCGCTGTTCCGCCTGAGGGACCCCTGGCGACCCCTCCGCAGCCATCCCTGCTCCATGTCCCCCTCCCCGGGGTGATTCCGTGGGTGCGGCCACGCTGCCCTGGCACCGGCAGCTGCCGGCACCGGAAGTGGGGCAGAGCTCTGAGCCCCCGCCGTGCTGCCTGCCTGGAGTCCAGGTCAGCCCCTGCTCCCGCGGGGCCTCGCTGCTGCCACCCCCCGCGCAGGGACAGCTCTCAGTGGGCCAGTGCTTGTCCCTGCCACAGCCCCGCTGTCCCTGGGTGAGCTCTCAGCACCCCAGGGAAGCTCCCATCGCCCCAGCCCTCGCCTCTGCCAGCCGCTCTCCCTTTTCTTAAGCCCCCATACCCTCCGCAGCCGCCGTTGCCTTGTGGTGCAGTCACAGGTCAAAAGCCGGGGTCGTTTTCTCTCCCGAAGGAGTTAACAGAGTATGTAAAAAACACTTCCCACCCTCCCCAGCTCACAGTGCCCAACCCCTGAATCCGGGGTTGGGATGAAGCCCCAACGTAAACCACAGCTGGCTTAGAGCAGGACAAACTACTTTAAGTAAGAAGGGAGGGGGCCCTTGATGTGGCCGTCCTGGTACTCGTGCACTGGGAATGCAGCACGGGGGATGTGGCGCAAAGTGGCAGCACAGCACAGTTTTGGGATCTAAATGCAGGAGGGAATGTGAGTCCTGGGCATGGGGTGGACATGGCTGGGAGAGAACATGGGGGTAAATGTGGCTTGAGGTGGCTCAGGGGGACATGGCCAGGGCCAGCATGGAAAGGTGCATTTCTTGTGGAGGGCATATGGAAGAGTGTGTGGCTGGCAGAGGGGACATGGAGGGGCCCATGGCCAGAGGGAGCATGGAGAGGGACATGGCTGGGTGGAGACATGAGATTCTTCCGTGAGACCTTTCCAGCCATGGAAAATTTGTTTTCTCCCTCAAGTGGCTTCAGTGGCAAAGCTGGTTTTTGACAAATTCTTTATGGCTGTGGCTGGTTATTCACGGGTTGTAGGTGGGGGTGTGAGGGTCTTTCTGCCGCGTTCAGGGCATGTATGGGGACATGATATCCCAGCTATGGTGTCCGTATTCAAACTACAGTGTCCATACTCCAGCTATGGTGTCCATCCCAGGCATGGTGTCTGAAAGGAATAAGATGAATGTGTCTTTACAAACAGATCGTGTGAATCTGTTTGTAGATAGAGCTAGGAACTTATAGGGAAGTAACAGAAGAAACTATTAGTTCTAGAAAATATTACTAATCAACACAGACTGTTGCTCTGCTGAGGCCGTGTTAAATTCCTGAACCTAGAGAAAAAGAACAAAGACATAATAGAATTATGAATAGCTTTATTTTTTTTCTTTCTTTTATATAACAAAAGGGGGATGCATATTAGAGTGGGACATAGAGTAGGTGATTTGGGAAGTCTGTACCTTCTGAGTACCTCAGCCAATGGGGAAAAGGAAGAAGGTGATGCGGAACTTAGGATAAAAAGGGAGTGCATCCCCCAGCAGTCTGAGAGATATGATGGGAAAAGCCCATGGCCTCTCCCTTTATTTGAATAATGTTATAGGAGCTGGGACCCTTGTTTCCTCGGGGTCCTCCTTGCTGGCGGGTGCCAGGGGTGTCCCCCTGCCTTCCCCATGTCCTGTGGCCCCCCTCGACCTGGTTGTGTCCTGCCTTGAGCCTCCGCTTTGTTCAGGGACACCGTTGCTGCAGTCTCAGCACTTACATACACACCCACCCACCCTCATTGCATGAAGCAGCTCCCTCACCATGCTCCAGGGTCCCTCATTGCTCACAGGCTTCCTCAGCCTTGTCCGGCACCCCGTACACCACCGCCCCGCTCAGAGCCTCCCAGCACCCCATTGCTCAGAGCCGTCCCTTCCTCAGGACCCCGCACGCTCCCGCTCAGGTCACTTGTAGGAGACAGCCAGGAGGAGCCTTATAATCAGCAGGGGCCCGGGGGCAGGGCGGTGGCGGCACCGCGGTAGGTACGGGCAGGGGGTCCCGGTGCCGCTCCCGGGGCTGCGGTGCCGCGCCGCGTCCGCCAGGCGCCGCCCCGTGCGGGGCAGGTGCGCGGCGATGCTGCCGCTCCGCACAGGCCACGCCGGGGCCGCCAGGGGGAGCCACCGCCCGGGGCCGCGGGAGCCTGAGGGGGCCCTCCCGGGGCTCCCGTCCCGAGGCAGCAGCTGCAGGTCACCCCCCCGGTGACCCCTCTTGCCACCGGGCCTCACCCGGTTTCTTCTCCCCAGCTCTTTTCCCGAGCCACTGCCGGCAGGACGAGCCCTTCGGCCCCGCTCTGGTTCTGCTGTTATCCGGGAGAATAGCTCGAACCGGCCACACCCGGAGCCAATCGTGCCCAAGCGACCCGCGCCCGGTGTGGATCCCCTAGGAAGATTCCGGGATGCCTGCACCGAGGACGATGCTGCTGCTGCCTGCTCTCAGCACGGCCCTGCCAGCACCCACCCGGCTCAGCCCGCCCAGAGATGCTGCGGGGAGTTGGCGGCTCCAGTTCCTTTGTGACTGCCGTTTGTTTGCGTCTCCTGCTCGGGGAAGACTCTGTCCATAGTTTCCGCTCCACTTCATCTGCAGCTTCAGGTGATTTGTTTCTGTCCCCAGTTTGTCTCACATTCAGCTCATAGATGGGTCCAGCTTGTTCGTGCCTCCAGCATCTTTTAGACTCCAATTTGGTTTCACCTTCCCCAGCTTCATTTTGGCTCCAGCTTATTTGCAGCTCCAGTTTGTTTCCATGTTTGGTTTGTCTGTGGCTCCAGTTCATTTCTGCTCTGGCTCATTACACCTTGTGCTTGTTCAAATGATCTTGGCTTTTGACAGGACCACAAATCAATCACTATCATAACTTAAACATGAACAGACATAATTGTACGTTGTCTAAAGATGGACTAAGCTTCTTGGACCAATACAAGTGGACCCTCAGTCTCCAGCAGGATTCCCCGCAGGTTCTCACTGTCAGGAAAATCTGCAAACGCCAGAGGTTTGTGTCCAAAAAGGAGACAGAGGAGTCCTGCAACTTTATTCGAATAAAGGAAGAAAGTCTATTGGGGCACACGCCCGCACGATTTTCTCTCTCGAGGTTTCGAAGGGCGCAGCCTCGTTTTATCCTAAACTCCCGGCTGCATGTTCCCTCTTCCTTTCCCTGCTGGCTGAGGTACTAGGAAGGTACAGCCTTCCCGAACCACCTGCCACATGTTCCCCCTTTGATCCTACTATTTTACCCCAAAGCTCAGAAACTCAGGCTTGTGCAGACCCCCGCTTGTCTGTTTCAGGAGCCAAGCTGTCTGAGCCCTGTAACAAACCTGCTGCCCAGAGTTAGTAGAGGCATGAAGACCCATTTCAAAGAGATTAACACCCAAACCTTCACCCATCGAATTGTTTGTAAAGACATCAGCTTTCCTCTCATCACCTTGATGAATAACGGGAGTGAAGTTTCAAACAAGGTAAAGAACAAAGTGGTTAAGCAATGGAAGCAATAACCACAGGAATGGGGAAGACAGAAAATTGATGGCCTAAGTTCTTGAAGGGGGGAAAACAAAGAAAGATAATACCCTTCTTATCCAGGATGCGTAATGATGAACTAAAAAAATCCCCAGTTTTGACTGGTTCTGTAGTGAGAACTTGCCATAGTGATGAACTTTTGCTCTTTATAATAGTAAAAACCAGACCCCAGCTCAGGCAAAAAGACCACCAGTCACCAAGCATGTGCTATGATTTCTTGGGACACAATGGCTTTAATTTGAAATAAAGAAAGGATGAGCCAGTAACAGCTTAAGCCAAGTAGTGACTTAAGTAATACTTAATAGCCCAAGATAGTAACTCTGTAAGTAGGCCTGCTTTTTTGTGTCTTGGGGTGCTGGCTCTGGGGTTTACCACCCAGCACCTCTTTCTGCGCAGAACTGTAAATCAAATTATGTGTCATGGTTAGAAAAATCTCCTTTTTTACAGTGACTGAGTTCAGTTGAGTATCCGATTCTGTGTTAACCTATAGAAGCTCTCACCCTTTTCACCACACTGTTAATTCCCTCAGTAATTTTGATATAGGAAGATGATCCAAGAAGAGTTTGCACATTGTTCTAGCAGGGAAGATACATTTTCCTTGAAAGCGAAGCCCTGTGGCCTCAGACTGTGTTCAGTGGCTGCTGCTGTATCAAATTATTTTTTTTTCTTGCCATTGCCATCCATTCATACCTGCTATAATATAACTGCTGCCCCCTCCAGCAATATCGTGGACCTATAGGGAAAGTCACTTCAGATATAAGTAGTTTCAAGGTAGTTTATGTTGTGGTGACTTCATTGGTTTTGATCTTTCAAGCATTATGTGCCAGCCTTATGCAAAGTGGCTCCAAGACACCTGAAGAGGGGCTTTAGACAAGGGCATGGAGTGATAGGGCAAGGCGGAATGGCTTCAAACGTACAGAAAGCGGGTATGGATTATATATCAGGAAGAAGTTCTTCCCTGTGAAGGTGTTGAGGCACTGGAACATCCCTGGAAGTGTTCAAGACCAAGCTGGTTGGTGCTTTGAGCAACCTGGTCTAGTGGCCCTGTCCGTGGCAGGTGGGGTGGAACTAGATGATCTTTGAGGTGCCTTCCAACCCAAGCCATTCTATGATTCTAAGATACAGACGGGTCTGGTTCTGTCTTCTGGGGGCTATGCTTGTGCAGTTGTGTTTTCCTTCTGTTATACCCAAACTAGTTTTCCTTCTGTCTGAAATGAAAAAAAACTAGTAGGCTGAAGCAAAATTAAACTGAGGAATGAATCACTCCTCTATTTAGAACAGGATGAGGATTAAAAAAAGCCCCAAACAAATAAGAACAAAACAAACAAATGAACAGCCAAACCCCAAAGCACAGAAGGATATTTTGGTACTAACCTTGCCGGTGCAGCTGCTAACATAAATGTTTTCTGGCACAAGTGCTTGTTATGAACCAATGTGTAACAGTTAACCCATGAAGGCCTGTGTACTCGGAGCAAGGCTGGGGAGGCGATTACTTTTGGCCACACTGATTTCAGGTGGGTTTTGCAATTCTGCTTTGCTTCACTTATGAAAAAAATCAGAAATGCCTTCATAAATTCTGGCAGAGAGCTGATGGCATTGGAGTGGCTGGATCTGGAGAAATCCGAAAAACCTGAGCCTCCTAGTGCTGATGGGCTTAGTTTGCCAAGTGAAAGGAAATTCAGTTGCATTCTCACAGCCCATCCTCTTGATCAGGGAAAAGAATTCCCAATGGTGTCTCTGAAGCCACTTCTCACTAAACAAATAATCAGCTCCAAGGAGAAGCTCTTGACTCAAAATAATATAGTTGCACCATTTACTGAACAATGTGGTTTTATCTGCCTTTTATGGGGAAAACTACTTTATCACAATAGAAATCCTCTTGGGTCATCAGCCTGTACCCTGAAGCAGCCTTTCTTGTGTTCTCTTTTCTCCTCACCTTTGGGTTTCTTGGGTTATTTTTAGTTTACAGTTACTGTCACATTTACAGTGGAGGTATGTGCAGTAGGTTGAATAAGCTGCATCCTTGAAAATGAGCACAAGACCCACTGTTTAACTTGTCTGCTGTTTCATTTTACACCCTCCTGCTTGATTTCTTGGTGAAAATCATATCTATGATTTTCTGTGTCTGTATTGTTTTCTTGGAGAAACTTTCCCTCTGCTGGCAGCACTGATGGTGAGGACCAGGACTAGTATGTCCACGTGGGAGTGTCTTGTGAGCCTGTCGTTCCAAAGTGTCACTGCACACGTGAGCAGGAGCTCGTGCCAGTTCTTCTCAAAGCTATGGCACTTTCATGTGTATTCATAGACTTGTTTCCCCTGTTAATGGTAGATGATTTACAGGAGCACAGAGAAGAGGCTGCTCTCCAGTAGGAGATTTAAATGCTGTGTGACCTTGCATTTTGAAGGATCATTTAGCCTTTGAATTGTGTTTACCCTTATGGCTTTCGGGTTGACTGTCTTATACATCAGTGCCAGAGCCCCAAAGCCCTGGTTTGGCTTCCCACCTCCCCCCACTTAGGTTTTGCTATTTTTGGCTATTCCCATCTCTATTCCTCCACAAAACCAGCTCCCACCTACCAATCCCATGAAAAAAAATGCAAACAGTAAAAAGTTTAACAGGACCTCTACCAGAGTTTTCCTGCAAGTTACCTGCTTGGAGGTCCCTCTGCCATTACTGCAGTCTTTGGCTTCACTAAGTTTGAGCTGTAAATATACTACTTACAGCTGGAACAGCATCTGCAAAACCACTTCCAGCCAGGTGTCAGTAATATGGCTTTGATTCAAACTTTGGGAACAGTACATGACTGATTACAAGGATATCCAGCTCCTAGATCTTTAATGAAGTGACTGCTAAAACAGAAATATTGCAAACCTCTCGAGATGCTCATGTCATTTCCCAGTGTTAAAACAGCTGGTGCTTTAAAGGGTACCTTTGGGATACAGCATTATAAATCTCCTCTTACAACCAATGTTACAAGGAGATCCAACTGTGCAAAACTGCATCAGTACTGTGAAACTTGTTTGCTGAGCACTCTTCCATCTTGCCAACACACTGTGTCCCCAGGCATGGAGAGAGGGACCAGTTTGCCACCACAGCATATGGCAGAGCACATCATGTCCTCCTAAGTAAATGCCACAGCAAAGCCATTCCCACTCCTGAGAAGACAGAGCAGCGTGGACATGCTGCTGCATGCATTCTGCGGATGGATTCTCACGTGTCACGTCCCGGGAAGCTCTTCCCTCTCTATAGCTGCCGCCTCCATGGCTCAAGGACAGCTCAAGACCCTTTAGCTGCTGAGCTGAAAAAACTCCGCTGTCAGGGGGATACTCAAAAAGCATTGCCCAAGTCAGACCACCTCCCCAAAAACCCTTTTCTTAAATCAAGAAAGTAATTTGTTTGAACAAAGTCCATACAGATTTGGAGCAGCAGCTTCATGTTTCCTTCTAGAATAAGTTAACATTTTTAATATGGAAAGTATTAAGTAATCAGAGAAACAAAATAGAAATGAGAAGGCTTAACACCAGCTCCTGGTCACTGCACCCTCCCCAGGACTCTTGCTCCTGCTCCTGGCCTCTGCTGCAGACAATGCATTTCTGGGACCATGATCTGCTCTATTGCTGCCTTTGGGTCCTTGAGGAGCAACTTGTCTCCCTGCCTACAGCTTCTCCCCCTGCTCCAAGCTCCTTTCAAACTCTCCCTGCTGAAAGTGCATGGGGACTTCACTGCAGTGGGGCTCCAGCCAGCTCTGTCTCTGGCAATTTTAAGGCAAGCCATAGTCGGAAGAAGGGGGGTGCTTGGGACAGACGGAGGAAGGTGGACCAATGCAGCAGATACTGTTCTGATAGTCTGACTTTATGAAGGCTGCTGTTGTGCTGTCCCATTTCATCTAAATAATTGTGTGCTCTGTGTGTGCTCCTTGGAAAGCTTCAGTATTGCACTTGCTGGCTACTCTACTACCTCCTTCTTTCTTATTTTATTTGTCAGAAGCCACGCAGTCACACTGTGAAGCTGAAGGTGCTCCCGGCACTTTTCTTCCAATATTTGGGTTCCTAGAAGTCCAGTCTCTCTCCTGTAAGATGGCTAATTGATTTCACCCCATTAACTTGATTTAATATATAGTCCCACTTCACCCTGGCACAGGTCCTTCTGCCATGTTTCTACCCTTTGTACTTCCACATTACTGTCTCAATAACCCTCTGCCTCCCACCTACTGTGCTATGTTCTAGCATGCTTGTTCCTTAGACTCCCAGGATTTGGGAAGAAGGACATGAACAATCCTATCGCTTTAATTTTCCTTGTGTTCTGATGGCAACATTTCCCAAGAGTTTGTCCAGAAAGTCCCTGCCGCCTCCGGCCAGTGAGCCAACTTGCTCTGGTGTTGCACTTAATATGTGGCTGTCAGCCTCCCTGTGTCACCAAAAGCACTGCCAACCAATCTCCTGATCTCCATGAGTTTATCTAGGTAAGATAAAGAAAATAGTTGGTTTCAAGGTCTTTAGTCCACATTTCTACTTTCTTATTTGTCACCTTCCCAAGTGACAGGAGAGCTTCCAATTTTTCAGTGAAATCCCTGTTGTAAATGTAAATCCATGAGCACAAAGCAAGGCTGTGTGGGTGTTAGTACCTCGCCAGCGTGAACTGGACACAAGCCAGTATCCTGGGCAGGAACAGGGGGGCCCCTTCTCCCCATCAGCTTCATCCTGTCAGACAGGGATGTCCCACGCCAGGCTTACCACATGGGCAGGGTGCATCAGCGAGATGTGTCAGACCGGGACCTGTCTCAGACACTGGCTGTCCAAATTGCCTTTCTTCAAACCAGCTGCACTCCTTGTGCTCCCTTGACTTGCTGGGAGGCTGACTCTGCTGGACAAGAGCACCCCAAAATTCCCATTCCCACCTCAAAAGCAGAGTCAAAAGTCCTCCCTATCTTTCTTTGGTAAAATGAGGCAGGCTGGGCTTTTGATCATCAAAGTTTTCCTGTTTGGAAGGAGGAGGAGCCATCTAGTCATGGGTTCATTGATTCCCTGCCCAGCAGGAATGTTTGCTTGGGCACAGCCAAGCCGCACCTCTGATGACTAACAGGCAGTGCTCTCTCTCTTTGATATACTATCAGCTGGGTTTATCAGAGTATCAACACAACGTCCCCACTCCAGGCCTCGCCCCTTCTGGCCAGCTCTCTCTGCAGAGCGGGCAGGGGCTGTATGAGAACTGAGCTCACCTCTTATTCCAAGGAATCTTAACAGCAGGTTTTAAGCTACTTATTTACTTTTTTTGGTCTGTGCAGGAAGTCTGAGCTAAAAAAAAAAAAAAAAAGAAAGAGACAGAAGTATAATTGCTTTGGCATGCCTGCATTCCTACTTCAGTCTCAGACAGGCGGGCACTCTTTCTTGTCGGAGCCAGGAAGAGGATCTGATCCCTGAAGATCATTGCCACGAACGTGCGTAAGTGAAACCTGCAGCCATGCTGAAACAGATATTATCAGACATGTACATCGATCCGGACCTGCTGGCAGAACTCAGCGAGGAGCAGAAGCAGATCCTCTTTTTCAAGATGAGGCAGGAACAGATCAGACGGTGGGAGGAAAGAGAAGCTGCTGCAGAAAAGATTTCAGCAAAGAAGCCGCTGCCAAGAAAAGGTAAGTCTCTGCCTCCTGGCTGCTTCACCTTCTGGCATGTATCTGGCCTAGTCAACTGCTTCCTAGAAATAGGAAGTAATGTATCCTTAGAGCAATTTCTTCTCCAAGGGACATGGCATAGGCTTATTTCCAAAACATGACTAAATCCACCTGCAATGGGGTAGTTTTGGCCAGGCACACAATGGTTTTTACTCCCTGGCCCAGACATTCTGTCTTTGACCAAATTGCTCAACTTCCCTAGCTGGGAAGACAGGGCTTATTTGCCCCCAGGAGATGAATCTCATTAAGTTTCCCACTAAATAGTGCCTCTGAATCTGTCTTTAACATAACCATGGATTTGAATATCTGTCCTGAGGCACCAGATCTGATAAGAAGTTCCCACTGAGACTTTAAACTTGAAGTTCCCTTGCCAGGATTACACGGCATGCCAGCTATTAGGAAGGTAGCACTCTTTTCCCAGGTCTTCCCCATGTGCTCTATTTGCAGGTAGCTCACCCTCATGCAGTTTGGGGAGGGCAGTGGTCAGGAATTAAAACAAGAAAAGAAACAGTGGTGAGTCTTCTCCTTTGCTCCCAGACTCAGAAATGCCTCCTTCAATGACCTAGCACAAGTAGTATGAAAAAATTGGGAAGTGTAGGCTGCAACCCGGTTGAGCTTTCCTCATGTACATTTGCTTTGAGGGGGGCCTCTGTCACCAACAGCAGCTGGTAGGGCACAGCAGGTGCGACACAGGCCCTGCAAAGAGCTACCCAGCAAAGAGCATTTGCCAAAGAGCTGCTTCTTTTCCAGCCAACAGGAAGTCAGTGACATGGAAACTCGGCGCTGACAATGATGTGTGGGTCTGGGTGATGGGCGAGCATCCTTCAGATAAATCCTATGAAGCCATCTGTGAAGAGATCCAGGCACAAAGAGCAAGGCGCTTAGCGAGAGAGAAAGGCCAGGAGGGCAGGTAAGCACCCTTCAGCTGAAGGACTCAGTGGGCAGATATGGAGGAGAAGGCTTTTCTAGGGACACACAGGCTAGAGTCTTACCTGTAGGGACTGTGATTACCACTGTCACGCTGGCTTTGCTGGCAAAAGGCAGAGGCAAAGGCTGGCTTTCTGAGAGGACACATGATGCAGGCAGAGACCAGCTGCAGTCTGAGACTTGCCCTGGCTCACTGAGCCTCCCGTGACATGGCTCCTGCGTGGGACCCTCTGCAGACCACAGGAAATGCTGATGCTGTTACTGCAGCAGGTGATGGGCTCGAATCACGGTGATTCACCAGCAGGTGCCCAGGTACAGCCAGACGACAGTTACTCACCACGAGTCATTAATTTAATTACTCACCTACCTGATCTGGAGATATAACTGCCTATGCACATGTGGCTTCATTGCAGCTCTGCTCCGCTCACGTGTAGCCTCCTCACAAGATGCTCAGACAGCAGAAAGTGACTCCCTCCTAAGTCCTCTCTCTCTTGCATTTCAGAGAGACTGACTCTTCTTCAACATGGTCTCTACACCCACAACCAGGACTTCTGGCTGAGACAGATATTCATGGGAATAAAAAAACCACTGCGGAGAAAAAGGAGGAACATGGGAGAAAAATGACTGATATTGATACAACGGGAAAAAGCCAGGAACTCACAAAGGTAGTTTTCCACTTTCCCGTAACTATAAGAAACATGCATTTTGAGATATAGGAAGTGCAGCAAATCCTGGCTGCTGTAAATACAAATCTGAAGGAAAAAGCCATCTTTCTGTTAAGAGAGAAGAAGCCATGTTGTTACATCCTTAAGACTCGGGAGGTCCATGCGCTATTCTCAGCTGGGATAGATCTGCTCTGCACCAATGGATAAATTACTCTGAATTCCTTTGCTTCCATTCTCTGTGGGTAAAACAAGGGGTGCAGTACTTTCCTTTCTGCACTGTGGCTGGTTTGGATGGCTTTTGGGGAAAGACCAGGGAGGTTATCCCAGGATCTGTACATGCAAGGCCACAGTCCTCAGACAAAATCATTCACTTTTATAAAAGACTAAATGAAGATAATTTTATCGGCATCATCTAACATATATATTTTAGGTGGTTCTTGGGGTTTTTTGTCTTCTAAAACAGAAAACAGCATATTACCTTGACAGCACAGGACAACTCCAAATGCAGTAATACAGTATCTGCTTTCCTGTGGTGTTTCATTACAGAAATATTTTTTTCCAGCAATAAATACATTTGTGCTTTTCAACTGGCTACAAAAAGCCATTTGCAGAGAAAGGAAAAAAAGAAGAGTTAAATTAACTACCCATGCAACAACAGTTGAACAGAAGGAACAGAACACCCTGCCAATTTAATGGGAGATGTCCAATCTCATTCATCAGTTTTCATTCAGCCTTGAATGAACTTGTGAAAGTGTATATTCTTTTATTGTACAGCCACTCCGTACTTCGGTATAAAAAGTATGATAACAGAAGGTTGAGTTTTGGCAAAATGCTCTCCTGCTGCTACCAAAATAGTGAAGGGAGTTTGGAGTGACTGTCTCCTTTATCAAAAGCCTCTGAGTCACATGGGTTTTTTCTCTGCACTGTTTGCTGAAGTTGAGCAACTATGTGAGAGATTTTTTTTCAAAGGAACTTGTTAGTCAAAGCTGACAAAAAAACCCAAAGCAAAACAAAAAACCAAACAAGCCACCACCAAAAATCTAACCCCCTTTCAAAGCCTTGCACATGGAAATAGATGGGGGTTGTATATTTTCCTTTCTTTTCTGTCATTATATTATTAGTAAATTTTCCCAGGTTTCTGGGGCTTTTGCTGTTAGAAGGAGGGCTCGAGACTGAAGACTCCTGTTGTATTTTCTAGGCTTGGAGAGGGGCTTTTTCCCACCTCCTGCATTAAAATGTTTTCTCTGAGATCTAGTTCTCATTTAACCTGAGAGATCCAGGTATCGTGCTGCAGGGAATGGGGCTGATCTAAGAAAAAAACCTGCTTCACATGCATTTGAAGTTCCTAGTTTCCTGTTGAGGAGAGGGAAATTGTAGAGCCATGTTCATATTAAATATTAGCCAAGTAGGTGATGGAGCTAAAAGGAAGTGTGTCCTTGGTAAGCAGACTAGTACAGTTAACTCATCACTCGTTGTGCTGTGGGAGGCAGTCGGGGTCTGATGGGGAGGTGGGTGGGTGTTTACTCAAAGCCAAACTTAACAGTTTGTCTGCCAAGGCAGCTCTCAGCTAGGGACTGCTGGCAGGGCAGCTGGGCTGGTTTGCAGGGGAGAGAGAAGACAAAATATCCAGCCAGTTGGGTCAGTTTGTCAAGTAGGAGTTTTCAGCAACCCAGCCACAGCTGCAAACATGCACAGGCAGGTAAAGTTGTAGACAGCAGGTTCTGCAAGGGATTGCTTTAGAGGAAGGGAAGAAAGGGACTGCTCCCTGGAACACTTGTGAGCATTGCCTAGCAAATCTAGGCATGCTTTTGGCAATCCTGACACCCCTGAGTTCTCTTCCTGAGGCATGTTTGGCCTAATATGATGGGAAAACCCCTCCAATGTTTGTCAGAGCAGGCTGGCAAAATTTGTTAACAAATGTCACGACTGCTTTTGCATTAAACACCTATTGCACCAGAAAAAAGAGCAATTATCCTAATGTCATATTTATTTCTCACCACTCTTTTGCTCTGCTCAGAGGGGAACCAGAAATGTTCACCAGATGCTAGCAGATTGCCATGTGAGGAAGCATAGCTTCCAACAGGTAAGTGGCAACTTACGATGCTCCTAACACATTGAGTGGGGTCAAGGCTTTATCCTAGAGTCCCAGTCAGCTTCAGAGCCTCATGTGAGCCAAGAATGTTCTCACCTTTTGGACCAGTTTTATCCAGTATTGCCATGCTCCTCATGTATGGTGTGATGATTTGGAGATGATACAAAGCAGGCCAGGCTGGCAGATTGGGGAGTAGCACAGGGAGATGCTCCTGATGATTTTTGGTGGACTGTTTTCCCTTCCTGCCTCAGTTGTCACCTGCAGTAAAGACGGAGGGTCTGTATGTTGTTGAAATTGGAGGGATTCACCGTAAAGAATGGAGTTCCCAGTATTTCAAGGCTAGCTAAAAAGCAGGGCTAAAACTTGCCTGCGAAAAAGCTGAACATACTGTTTCTGTCGTAGATGAAGGAAGCACAGAGGAGAAATTCAGAAGAGATCACAGCCCCCCAGGAGCCAATACCACAGAGCCACTCCAGCACAGAGACCCAGAGAATGCTGCAGAAATCGGATGAGAATGAGCCTGAATGGCAGGAATTCTGTAAGATCTTAAAATGACCTTTTCCTATAAGGCTTGAGAAGTCCTAGGGCTCTGTGGGGTCATCTCAACCCTTCTCCTGCCATACTAGAAGTGAATAATAGGTCAGAGGGTGGAGAGTACTGCCAGGAAATATAGCACTGTATTATAAGAAATATTTCTGAGTCCACGCAGCATTGATACTAGAGCTGGGCAGGGGAATGGAAAACTTTTCCAACTGATACTATGTTAAAACAAGCAACAAATAGGAACCACAAGAGTATAGCCAGTACAATTAATTTTAAACTAGAAGCTGGCCTTTTGTAGGACTTTGCAGTAACCATTGCTCTTGAGGACAAGGATAATGGGTAACAGGGACTAATCAAAACGGGCTTCCCTGTCATTTCAGCATGATCTCACCTAAGTAAAGCCCTGCTGCACTGTCTCATGTAATGAATCCCAATGATAGATAGGAAAATGGCAAACAGTATGAGACTTGCAGTAGCATCCATCAGTGCTGCCAAATGTTTCCTGAAGGAGAACCTGAGGCATTTTTTTTCCCAGTTCCTCCCCTGCTGCTCAGCAGATGGCAATGGTGTACCACCAGTTGTTTCCACTTCAGTCTAGGGGTTTTACTTTTGTGACTGATAAGAAAATAAAGCTGACTGGAGAGCTGGTTAATTCTGCAGACTCCAGGGTGAGATCGACCTAGACAATTGAGGCAGTTTTACAGGAAAAAAAACCCAAACAAAACCCGAGTCAAGTTCTCCACTTTCCGTAACAGTTTCAGCATGACTCCTTCCTCTCCCCTCCAAAATTGATTAACACTTTCAAATCCTTCAAATGATTGATTTGGGGTCATTTCAGCAGTTTTAACTCCATAAGCCCCGCTTCCCCACCAGCTTACATGAAAGGCACTACAGAAATCCATGTCTGAACCAGGAGTCAGTGTCTGAAACAAAACCAGTAAGTCTCTAAGTACAAAGGGACCTGTACCAAGAAAAGAGATCTGTACCAAGAAAAAACACACAGATTTTTAATCTTGTCCCAGAAAAAACCTGGTTTTTGATCTCTTAAAGGAATAAAAACTGTGCTACTTAACATGCGGGAGACACGTGGCAAATGGCCTCACAACTGAGTGAATCTTTCAGCTTGTGAAATGGGTTATTCTTCCATTTCATCAAGCACGAAGATGGCCAAAGGTAGCAAGCTTTACACTTGGTGCTTGTTCGCTCCTGTAGGACTCCTTTTTTGTTCCAGTGCGGAAATCCAAGGCAGCAGATGAGAAGAGACGCTCCCTTGCACGCCAAGCCAGAGATGACTACAGGAGGCTTTCACTGCAGGGCATTCACAGAGGGAAGCGGGCAGATATTTCCAAGGGTGCCACAGAAGGCGATAGGCGACCACTTCAATATCCACCTCTCCCCCCCAAGCCTAAACTTCCACCTCCTGCAATGGCAAATGGGAGAGCAATTAGGTAAGGAAGCCCCTGTGCACTGTGGAAAGGAGAAGGGATGAGATTCTTTTGCTCTAGCATGGGATGGTTGAGAAAGGAATGGTTAGCTCTCCCCCTTGTGTGGAAGAGACACCCAGCAGGGAAAAATACAGAGCCTAGGCTATATTCTAGCCTAGGGTGTGATGAGGCCTTCATGTGTTCATTCCTGGAGGTTTAGTTAGTAGAGTGTCCTAAGCCTGGAGCACATGGAGCCCCTATGATGCCAGATGTCCACTGAAAACCATATTCCACACAGTTGAACTGGTGTAAGCTGCCTGCTTAGGACTGCTCTTAAAATCCTAAGCAAAATGTAAGTCCTGCACAGGGACTCAAAACCCGTCGTTTGAACCTGATGCACAAACCAGAGGTCTTTTCTAACAGAAAAGAGGGAGTCCAGAGGACAATCTCCAATTCCACTGAAGAAAGCATCATCAAGTGGTTCAAAGAGGAGCAATTCCCTCTCCGAGCTGGCTATCTGAAAACCACGGACACAATAGCACCTTGGTTCCATGGTGAGTCCTGGGCACTTCCACCACAACCCAACTGTTTAAGGAGTTTTTTCTGCTAACATGGCTGCTAACACAGGCTGGGCTTGGAAGTAAAGCTCCTATATTGGAATCAACATACAACAACTGCAATACCATTCTCTCTTTAACACAGCAACAGTCCTTTCGAGCCCTCCATGTTTGTCATTCATCATTGGCCAAGTGTGGAACAGTTAACAACAAGCAGTTGGCATGTGGCCATAGCCTGTTACTAGCAATGGCAGCACTCTTTTTCCTGGGCTACTGGGCAAGAAAACAGTGAAAGGGATGGAAGTGCCACAGGCTGGTTTTAGAGCAGATTTCTTGTGAGAACTGTTCTGTCCAGTCCTACACAAATGCTTTTCTCCCTTCAGTTTTCTGTTTTGGTTTTTAACAGGTATCCTGACGTCTAAGAAAGCAGAAGAGCTTCTGAATAAAACAGTACCAGGGAGTTTTCTGATCCGGGTCAGTGAGAAAATCAAAGGCTACGTGCTCTCCTATCGGTCTGTGGAAGGATGTAAACATTTCCTCATTGATGCCTCCAGTGATTCCTACAGCTTCCTTGGAGTGGACCAGCTGCAACATTCAACACTGGCTGACCTCGTAGACTACCACAAGGTGAACATCTAGTAATGCATTCATTGACTGTTTAATTGCCTCAGGGCACTTCAAAATAACAAAGAATAGATTCAGTTGTTTTGAAGTAGGTAAGTAGACCCATTTGAACTGCTGCTGGGTATCCTGTGTGCTGCTCCAGAAGGGTATGTCAGCCTGACTGGTACAGCCCAGGCGACCTAATACATCTGACATCTCAAGCTCAAGCACACAGAACACCTTGCACACAGGGCCCAAGTTACTTACAAGCAACTTGGTAGAAATGTTAATGAGAGGTGACAGCACACTCATGCAAACTCCTTTCTTTTGTATTCTCTCTATGGTTAAGGGGCACTGGCAAGTTGGGTAAACACAAAATCCTGCTTATATCCAGCTTCAGCATGAAAGAGAGCAAGGTATCTCTATAATCTCAAAGCAGGCAAGGGGTGGTACTGAGCAAATGTAAAAAATAGAATGGAAGGAGGAAGGTTGGCAGGCTCTTGCAACAATAACAGTGGTGTTTACCAGCACTGACTGCAGTTACATGGGCTTCAAGGAGAACCAGATGGATTGTTTATTTGTATACTGTAAGATCTGCCCAGGGAAAGGACAATAATTTTTCTTATAGGTTCATTTAAAATCCCTGTTTCTTTTAAATAAGTGCCTAGCTTAATACAGACATGGCTAAACAAAATTGGACATGAGAACAATAGCTATGCTCATTTGCTCTATAGAACTCTACCTGGGCTGCCTGAATGTGCTTCTTGCGTGATTTTCACAGTTCAGGCTGAAAGTATTAAAAGCAAGAGTTATACAGCTATTTGTACCAGAGCTGGAGGATTTAAAGCCTGGCTGTGCATAGCTACATCAAAGATTGAGCCATGCCCACAGTCTGCAAAGAATCCTGCAGACCCCCTGCACTGCAGCATGTGTGGGCAGCTGAACCCACTCTGCCAAAGTGCCCCATTGGGTTCTGCTTATCGTCCACCGGGTGACTATGAAAGAAGGCAAGTCCCCACTATGCATCTGTTGCTAGGATGGAGAACAAGATTGGAAGCAGAGACTCTACTATCAGGGAATTCCCTGGTTAGAACAGGATGTGCCTGAGCAGAGGGTGTGTGCTGTCTCCAGAATCCACCCTTGTCCCTTCCACAAACACAGCCAGAAGAACAGTCCACAATCCCTGGTCCTGCTTTACCTTCATGCTGCAGAGTCCTGGCTCCAGCACTTTCTGGGCAGGGCACCACTCCATGTCAGAGAAGCTGTAGTTTCCTCAGCGATTAGCACAGTTCTTTCCTAGAACTGCTGGAGTTGTGTCACTGAGTTATGGCACAGAGTGCAGATGTTGTATTATGAAGACAGAGGGCAGCCATTTGGGCCCTTTCCCAAGTTCTCCAGGGAACTGAACTGTATCACACAGTGGTGCGAACACATCCACACCATAACAGAGGCAGGGAGAGTGCTGTCCACCTCATGAGGTTGTGACAGGCAGGGTCTGTTTGAAAGCTGCTTTTTGATCATATCCTATATCAACAGGATGAACCCATCACTTCCTTGGGGAAGGAGCTGTTGCTTTACCCATGTGGTCAAGAGGACCAAGAGCCAGATTACATCTCTCTATTTGAGTGAACCTCCCCATCTTGCTGGGCAGCCCCAGACTTGTATTCACAAAGAACTTGGAACAGAACTTGGAACCAGAGCTGCTGATACTTACCTGAAACCATAAATGCCTCTATTTTATATCCTTCACAACAAAGAAGTAGGAAGATAAGTACTGTTGAGAGCTACAGGATGCATCAGCCCAGCAAGCTGCAAAGCACCTGGATACATCCCTCAAGATGGAGTGAATGAGTTGATGAAGTAATCAGTTGAAGAGGGAGATAGTGCCATGGATTTTCAGTGGGTTTTTGTAGGTTTCTTGGGGGACTTCTGTATTCAAGCTGCCTTTTGTTCTTGAATGCAAGGTTGTGTGCCATCTGGGAAATAGATTAGTACCTACAGTTGAATGAGATTATACCTTCCTGAAGGCACAAAACAACTTGGAGAGGTGAATTGATCTTGATATGTAATTAGCATAATGTGAAGCTTAATTCTATAAAATGTGTCCTTGGAATGAAGGATGTTCAAGCCTTCAAACATCCAAGCAAACCCTGAGTGCCTTTCAGTGAAAGGTGCTCTCTGTGGCAAGAGATTTCCATGAAGAGTGCATTTTTTAAACTCCTCTAGCCTCTGAATATAGATCGTCCCTCTTTTAACCTGTATTTAACTCCCACACAGGCCTTTCTGCATTGAGAGAGCTTATCCTTTTGAAAAGGAAAAGAGAAGGGACAGAGGCGTTTGTCTGAATGACTACCACATGTACAGAGCCTACAAATGTAAGAAGGAACATCTATATCAGTATTAATACAGTTTACAGAAGAGTTTTTGCCAGTAAAGAATGCTGTTTTCCAAAATGGAGCTATTTATTGCAAGTTGTGTCCCAATTACTGAGATGCATCTGGTGTAAACTTCATCACAGAACTTGTTCTTTCCACATAATGTTCTCTCTTCTTATCTGTTACAATGCTCTTTAAATACATCATTCAAAAGACTGGGGAAGAGGCTGGCCAGAATCACACAACAAATTAGTCCTCATCCAGATTCCCTCATGTTGTTGCACATGACTAACTCTGCAGCTGAGGATTGTGGTGTGAATCTGCAAACATCATTTTTTAGAGACACAATCAAATAGTGAACAAGAATCGATCTTGTTTCAGTTTTTTACCTGTTTTTACCCGTTCCCTTTTTTCTGTTAGATCAGGGCTACTCTGCTTAACTTGAAGAAGCAGTCAAAACCTTCAGTCTTACATTAAGCTGGGTTTTGCAGAATAGAGATTTAAAGAAATTGTGATCATCTGGTCTTAATCATTTGCAACTATGCTGACAGGTGGTTTCTGTTCCAGTAAAGAGGGGATAACAGCACTCCAGTTGCGGCAGGTGTCACTTGCTACAGAAATAAAGCCTTAATGTAAACTGAGATTCTAAACGTAACGACACTCTGCCACTGCAGATGACTTCATGAGCTTCTTGAGCAATATATCATATGTATCAAAGAGAAAATTTCAATATAATCTGCATCAATCATGAGAAAGGGTGTTAGATTATTTGTAGTGGGGGAAACATCCCTCTTTCCCTCTTTATGAACTGTTTATTTTAAAAATACGGTCAAAATGACAGGTCCTTCAGAAAAGCATCTGTTTTCATGTAAAGAATGTGCCATAGCTGATATCCTGCTGGAGACAAATAGTGAAGTGTTTTGCAGACCTATGGGCTGGTAAAGACAGAGGAAAAAGTATCCTCTAAAAAGGCATTTTGAGAGGCAGGATGTTGACTTGCAAAATAAGATGCAGTCTGATCTGGCATGGACATAGCAGGACATAATCAATTTTAGCTCTAATATCTTTAGTAAAGCTCTTCAGGGTTTGACTTGCTGACAAGTGGACCAATGGATTCACTGCCTTTATATTAAACTACTTATTTGCAAATATTGTCTCAGTATAGCCTGGGGAAAACCACTGTCCATGTTCACATCTATCCTACATGTTTGAGTCATGCCTCAGTTTTTCAAAGACCCACTTTACTGCTGTGAGGAAAGAAATATGAAGTTATGTACCTACACATTTAGATTGCTGCACTGACTGCAAAGGCAACTACCTTCCTAGAACAGATGCCCTCAAGACTGGCTGTTCTATTGCTCCAAAATCCCATTACCCTGAAAGTCTATGGAGCAAGGATGTCTTGCAGCGGTCGAGAATCAAGGGTGATGACATGTCTTTGGGAGTTTCTCTGTAGAATCTTTCCTTTTTCAAGGAATGCCATGCAAGGATTACAAGAGTAGTCAATTTGAAAATTGCTTGCTGGAGACATCATGAATCCTGGAGGAACATGGCAATTTGTTTTGCTCGATGCCTTTAGCCAGAGCATCAAAAAGTAAAGCAAGGAGTCCTTGGATGGCCTCCTGGATGGCCTGCAAAGGGCCATCTCTAGTTCCTCCTCAACCAAGATCCAATCAGTTGTCATTCTGAGAAAGATCACAAGCTGGTTTGGGGGCAAGGAAGTTAGAGACCTTCATAAAAATATCTATTGTTCTGTTGGCTGCTCTCTTTAGATTTCATCTTTTTCTAACTGGGCTGGAAGACCTGTTGAAGCTCCACTTGGCTCACAGAAACGTAAATAACAGCAGCTTCCCTTTCTCATGCTGTTCTTCACCTCTTCTGTCAGTACAGTCTCCACCTCTAAGAGAGCCCTGCCAGATCTCTGCTGTGATTAGACTGTCCTGCACATCACTGATGTGGCCAATGACTGTGGGCTGGATGTCTCCATCACTGATACCATCTCAACTCTTGCCAAACTGGCTTCTGCAGCCAAGGAATGGAAACTGCATAGACATTATTATTCCTGGCAAGAGGAACAGCATCTTTGTGGAAAAGGACATACATGAAAATCACAAAGGTGCTATTTAAAAATATAAGTTCTGAAACTCTGACAGGATCTGGATGACGTGCTTGCAAAGGTACCCCAAGTAATGAAGTGTTGAATTTACAACTGCCCAGTGCTTAGAACTGGAGACTAATAGAGGTTTGAAGGGACCCCTGGAGATCATCTGGTCTAGTCCTGTTCTACAAGTGCAGCTCAGGGAAGACTGAATAAAACCATCATGGAAATAGTTAAGGTGATGCTTGAAGTAGGCTATGATTACAAAACTTTCATAGTGTACAACACCCAGTTTCAAATTCAGGTTCAAGTGGGACTGTGGGAACTACTTTTGCCTTGGAGCAGCTGAGTTACCCAACTTTCATATGCACTTAACAAGCCATACCTGTCTCTTCCTATTGCAAAATATTTGTAAAGTTACTTCATCAATACAAAGCCCTTTAGAAATAATTTATAATGTGTTCTGGGAACAAAACAGTTCTGTGGAGGATCTACTTGAGTGATTGCTGAAGTTTCTATGGTAAGTGATGTATTTTGGGGTTGAGGTTTTAAAGTATACAAAGTTTCTATTCTTTTTGGACTTCTGCAGGTTTTTTTTTGATATTTGGTGATTTGCAAGGCAAGTGCAATGAAGATCCTTTGCACCAACAAAAGACAAACACATATAAACATGTCCAAGGAAAAGATACTTACAGCAGCATGGTCTCTGTCTGCAAATCCTGCATGCAGTGCTTTCAAGAGATTCACAGCACTCTTCCTACTGCACAGCAGCACAACAAAAAGTCGTTCATTCATTGTTCAGTGCTACCTTTCTTCCCTCAGCTTTTACAAACCAAAAACCAAATTAGAATCTGGTTCAGACTGCCTTGAATTAATCTGAATTGATAAAACAAAGAGACTGCTCAGAGAAACAGCATTTAGGTAAGCAAATGGGATATCCAAGCCCATGCAGTTTTTGTTGGCTAGTATATATTAAAATGATAAATAGCAGTCAGCATTAAAAGAAAATGTTTTATAAGAGTAGTAACTTAGACTTTCAACAGTTTTAGGCAATTGCAAAAAAACCTATTAAGAATATGACTAATTTTTACAATTAGTACCTATAATTTTCATAAGAGAAATTGCAGTAATCCATCACAAAAATTTATTTTGTTAATTAAAAAAAGCTTTCTATATCCTGGGCAAGGCTCTGTATTTGGTTTAGAAGGAATACTTTGGTATAAGGTCAGAAAATGTTCATCACTGTTGGTATCTGGCATTCAGAGTTCAAAGCCTCCTGCTAAATCAGTACTGCAAGTTGATATGTATTTCCTTTTCTTCAGTATGATAAAGCTTCTGCCTTCCAGTGCCCAGGTTGTGTAGAAAAATCACATATCTGAACCCAGTTCCCACCCACAGGAACACAGATCTGCAGAGCATTTTCTAAGCATTGGAAGGCCGTACTATTTCCTAGTAAGGCTAGAAGTAGAAAACCCAAAGTATGGCAAAATAATTCCCAAGACAAACAAATTTCATTTAAAAATAAATCTTGAGATACATACAACATTCTAAAGCAGAAATACACCATCTGATTTACAAGACACAGATGTGGCTCATTGCTTTTGGTTCACTGTCCACAGAGGAGAACAAACAGTATCCTCCAGCGTTTTTCAACCATCACACTTGACCAGTAAGGTTTTCTCTTTCTGAAGTTTAGAAAGCACTTTCTGAGTTACCTCTTTCTCTGGATGAACTGGGAATGCTGTGTTATTGCACTGCTGCTGTTTTCGCATCTCAGCCCCTTAAAGGAAAAGTATTTTTGGTCACTCCAGCTTTACCATCGTTAACAATCAGATGTCCTTCTCAGAGCAAGAGTCTGTACTTATTCAAAAATAGCCCTTTTTAGATATGTCAGGTTAGATGTAGAAAATAACTCCTAATTATTGGCCCACCAAAAGGTCAATCCTTTAAATAACTGTACACATCTTACAAACATTTCAAAGGAAAAGCACATCCATTTGTTAGTGTGAATACCACACTGGCCACATAATACCACATAATGTTCATTGTCCCTGTGACATGACCTTGAATCTCATCAAGTCTTCCCCAGAAGCAAGTGCTGAACAGTGAGGATAATGGAGTACTTAAAGCCTCTTTCGAATAAAAACAAAAGTAGGGAGGACAAACGCTTTCCCTCTTCTTTTGCTGCCATTCTGCTGGAATCTCCATCCTCTTTCAGTCTCATTCCAACTTTTCTGGTTAAAAACTCTTTTCCAAAACACCCAACAGTCCAATTCAGAGGCTTTTTACTTCCCTTTCTGGATTCATGTCTTCTTACTGCTCAATTTCTGTCTATGCAGGTGTGTCTCAATCTCTTGCTTGAAAATAAGCATCCCAAGCTGGCCATGAGAAGCCTCATTCATGGCCTTGGACTGCATGCACATTTTGTACTGCTCTGGAGTCAGCTCGTCCAGACACTGCTTTTCATGCCACAGATGGAAGAGACCCCTGACAGGCGTTCGGATCACCATGAGGTTGCTGTGAAGGTACTTGCGGTACAGATGCACATCTTCACCACCCCAGCCTTTAATGTCCAGGTCAAAGCCACCTGACACAAACAAAATTTGAAATAAAACTAGAAATATATATTAGCAAACTAGATACTATTAATTGCACTGCAGCTATTTTCTGGCTCCAGTCAGCCCTTTAGAACACACACGCTTTCTGTGAACATCAAACTGCCCATCTTCAAATCTTTCACTATCAGACAAAAGTTCTATATTTGTAATTTTGCTTGTAAGCAGCACATAAATTCTGGAAACCTCTACAGCACCTAGGAAAAGCCTGAACATCTAACCACAGCACTGCTGCAAATTAGTGACATGGACATATTGGCAAAGGAAAGGGAGGCTGGTCATAATTTTCTATGTTTTAGCAAAAAGGCAGGTGTATTGGAGTGTATTTTTCTTACCTATGTTGATAAAATCAGATCTGTACTGGCAAGTCATCCCAAAACCAAAGTCTCTCCAAAATCCAGTTTCTTTTTTAATAATCTGCATGGATGGAAAGGAATGTTTACATGGAAGCAGAAATGCTTTAAGATGAGCATTGTATCCTGAATGTGGTCAGAAATAGGAGCAACTACCCTTTTATTCTTCCCCATGTGAATCCACGGCTGGTCCTGAACCTGTTTTTGTAGATACTCATTGCATATATCTGCCCCCCTTCCCCCACAAACAGCTGTGCTCTTAGCTATCATGGATAACCCCCCTGATCCAGAACAATCAGATTTTGCTCCACTCCTGCTGTTGTAGACCAAGTAGAACAATATCACACCTCTGGAATTTACTTCTTTGCAGGCAAAGCATCCTCCAAAATTGTTCATTTCTGTGGGATTCAAACACGATGTAAGAAACATACTGGTAAACCAGGGAAGCCAGACTCTGCTGCCAGAGCAGATGGTGGTATCTGCATTGTGGACCAGAAGAGCTCTGGAAGAAAACAGTGGTTCTAATCTGATCACACAACTGACGGCTTTTTGATTACATTAATTTTGAGTAACAAGAATAATTTTCCATTACAGAACTGCTATATCCAGCTAAAATTGATCTCCAGATATGTTAGGTGATAGATATATGTCCCATAAAAGCCTTTGTAAAAATGAATGGTCTGCCTTCCTGAAATGGACAATGAAAACATTATGTATTACAGGTAGAAAATCAGAGCACTGAGAAACCATGACTATCATTTTGGAAAGCAGATATCCAAGTACAGATCTCTAAGGTCATAATTCATGCATGTGAATGACCTAACCCAATCTGGTGAGACATCCAAGAGCTTCAAGGGACTGGGACAGGCATTTAAGTCCTCTGAGCAACTCAACAGTACTTCACACTCTTGAATGTCTGGTTAGAAACCTATCCCTTAGCAGCTGCTTTGGAAAATCTTGACTTCCCTTGTGACAGAATTTTAGAAGATGAGGAAAGAGAATTTCCACTTCTGGATTTACAAATCCCAGTATTTCCTTTATGAAGAAATGCTCTTCCAAAATTGTCTCTCCTGATTTCTTGTTCATGCCTCCCCTTTTTGTTCATAACTCTTGTCTCTTCAAATACTTTTTTTTTTTACTGTTCACATTGCTATAGATGTCATTTCTCATTTCTCCTTTCCTTGAAAAATCCAAGTCACTGCAGAAGCCAATTAAAAGGAAGCAAGATTTTATCTGTCAGGTCTGCACTGTAACAAGAAATCTCCATCACGATGCCCTTACAGCAAGCTATTCATGTGCATTAGCATTATTATTTCCCATTAGTGCAAGTGGCTACTGCACAAATCAAATTCTATCAAAGATTTCTGAAGCCTTTTTTTTTCTCCTCAGCAGCCCAAGTTCCAGGACAGAGGGCTAACACTGTCTTGTTTTATTGGCATAGATCTGGCCTTATGCCTGGCAACTAATGTGGGCTAAAAATATAAAAATATACCAAAAAATGTGATTGGCTGCACTTCTTTAAATCAAGAAGCTTTTCTGACATAAGCATCACATTTTATGATTCAAATATTAGCTATAAATACTTTCACAATCCTGACAATGTACTTTGTGGAATTTATGCTAGCTTGAGAGCTAAACTCTATTTCATTCCCTAAGCACAATGCTTACAACCTTGAGGATCCCTGACAGGCTCTGAGCAGAGAGAAAAGCTTATGTGGATCCCATGGTATGATCAGAACAAGTTTGTTCTGAGGAAAAAACTGTAGAAGGGATTTTCCAGACTCTTCAGTAAAAGGCTTTCTGCCTATGTCTCATAACACAGAGAGCAGTAGACAAAAAAACCCCTTTAAAATATTTTGGATGGACCTTTCAAACTCTCATTCTTCATTTTCATAGAGGAACTGTACACGGTGGGGGTAGTGATGACAGAAGACTGGACTCAGACCCCAAGTGATCTTTTTCAGCTGTGACTGTCCCTGGGTTCAGACCACCCCTAATTCCTACCTACCCAGAACAACAACAGAAGCTTGGATGCTCTGGGGACAGTGTCTATCCAGGGACGGTGTCCAGCCTGGGACAGGATGAACCCTAGTAAGTGCAGTGCCTGGCAGTAAGAGAGGCACATGTGGCAGGTTAGGACTGGGCCCAGCAGAACTGAATGAAGCTGCATAGCTGGCTTATGTTTCAGTTTTAAAATTCAGCCACTTAGCACTAGTGGGCAGAGGACTGTGACCCACTGACTCTGGAGAGAAGCAAGACTCTCTATCAGGCCTTTGAGTTCAACAACAGTGCAACACCAGAGCACAAGGGAATGGAGAAGTGTCTGCAGCAGTGCCAAGCAATGGCTCGGTCACTAACATTCACATGAACCTCTCGTCTGTGTGCTCTTTCTTCCTCACAACAGCTCCCTCCTCATCAAGGAGACTCATACATGTCTTAATCATATGCCTTATGGCAATGTTTTTAAAAATACCACTCTGTTTTCACACCAAAAATAAGCAGGTGAGATGGAAATCAATGGAGTTGTGCTGTGTTGTATCAGTGCCAGATTAAAGTGACAGCTCCAAGCATGTGATTTGACTCTGAGACATTTCAGAAACACACAGTCTGCTCACAGGCAGTTTAATCATGAGCTGTGGGATGGGAAAGGCCACTGTAAGGTGTTCAAGTAAGTGGGAATAACTGTGACAGTCCCTGGAATTCTCTTTTCACTGACTGATTTGAGGACAGGTCTGCTTTTTACAAATGTCAGTTTTTCAAAGGTGAATAATATTCAGCGCAAGGAAGAAATCAGAGCAAGCCAAGGACTGTCACTCCAAGATAGCACACCATGGAGGAATTGTTCCCTAGCTAGGAAATTCCTTCTAGCAGAGAAGCCGACACGTTTTAAATTCTTAAGTTTCCGTGTAAAAACTTGAAAAAGGTTTAAAACAAATGGCAGGAAGATACTTCCCAGTGAAGCATACCTGCAGAACTCACAGTAAGGTGAGTGTTGTAGTTAATTTTGTCTGTGTGGTGGTCATTGTGCACAAGGAATAGGGAAATGTTATCCAAGAGCACATACACCTTTTAAAAATGCTTTGTTCAAATAAAAGCAGGCATTCAGAGAAGCATGTACTTACCAGCTGCTGTTCTAAAGATGGGATGGAATCATGGTGACCATAAATTATACTGGGGTTATACTGGCTGAAGAGAACAGGATAAAATACCTTCTTCCCTGGAAATGAGAATGGGTTATTTTCTTAAAAAGCTGTATAAAACACACTTGTCTCTTACAAGATGCAGTCCAGGCTTGACCAAATCCAAAGTCATACAGATTTTGCACTGAGCCTATGTTCTTTCCACAGGAATGTTAATGCGAGGATATAATTAAAAGAAAGATCCTGTTCCAGAAAGCACAGGTGCTGAATGCAAGAGATTCTATCACAGTGGGAGCAGGAATTGTTACAACTGATTTACAGTAGCTTCATTACCAATTCAAAGGCAAGAATACTCTGGTGAGGGATTTTACATAATAGGTAGAACCTGTTGAAAGACAGTGTACTTCATGAGAAGCAGTACCTGGCTGTGTGTTCAATCTACAGGAGTTCAAGAATTCGGCTGTGAAGTATATGTCCACATCGCAAAAGAAGAGAACAACATTGTTTCCTTTCCAAAATCGAGCACCAACATCTAATCCTTTGCCCCTGGAAAATTCTTCATTCAACTGGATGAAGGTAAAGTTCTTGAAGTTGGCTGACCTAGAAGGAAAATATTCAGCAACTTACTCTGTCCATCCAGCTCTTAATATAAAAGTCAGGGGTGGGAGCCCCATATGAAAGAATTAACCTAGAAATCTGTAATATCACAGTTCCGAGAGCAGCTGGAGGGAAGAGATGTCCTGTTTGACTCTTGAGGAGATTTCCACTATGTCTGTCTACGTTCAGAGCTTGACCTGTGTACTCATGCACTAGCATTCCTGTCACAGACTTTCTTTGGGCAGGTCTCACAAAAATCTCAACAAGGCTTAGATTAACAAAAATATCTTCAGTATGCAGATTTCAATTACTTGTGGTCACATTACTGTATCTATACCAGGGTCCTCTTCCTACACGGAGAAGACAAGCAAAAGGCTGCAGTGCTACGTGATCTTGACAAACATAGCTATGTAACCAAACTCAGCAGAGCAGAACTGGCCAAAAGTATCCAGTTCCTTTGCGCTCTACTGAAATTGTCTCCACCAGCCTTTGGAAGTCAGCTTTCAGTCCTAACAGGTAAAGTCACCTTCAAAGAACTAAAGAGTTACCAGTGTGTGGGGGAGAGGAAGAAAGGAAAAAAAGCAGTTGCACTGAGGTAAAATCAGTTAAAATCTGCTCTGCAGTTCAAAAAACCGAGTCACAAAACCACAGATATGGGACTCTCTGGGTAACACCATTTTTATTTGATATAAAAAGAAAGCTGTTTTCTGCAATGCACTTTAGAGCCTTTTGGTACAACTATGAGTTTTGAGCTATCAAGTCTCCACTTCACGTAGGATTGTTGTGTATGAACAGCACACACCAGATGTTCAGTTACTTACTTAGAGGTATTTTCAAGTATCGATTTGACTTCATTCATTTGTTCCTTTCCAAAGTAAACTACAGTGAGGTGAATTCTCCCATCCTGCTGAATGCCCATTTCCCTGGAGAACAGAGATAGATTTGTGACTTGTCCCAGAAGTTAGCTTCCTTCAATAACCTACAGCAGCTGGGGAGGGCAGAGTAGCGTGAACCTCGGAGGCATTCCTGGGGACATGATTCATTGACAGACAACCTTGTCCTGACAAAGCAGCTCACTGTCTCTCTTAGAAGCAACAGAAGTCTATCTTTCAGGCAGATTAGGTACAAGCTCTCTAAGCAGCATTTGTTATATTAATAGGACACTATTAAAAGAGGCCATCCTGCCCCAGGAAGAATGATCGGGCAGGCAATAACTTCAGTACTTAGGAGAATATGAGAAAGGGGATTTTTATAATACCCTACCTCATAACCTTGAGTTTTTGTAACAGATATTCCAGAGTTCAGATCTTTGGCATTTACTAAAACCTAAGTATCAACCAAGGATCAAACGTGTAGCCCAAGGGTAAGACCAATCTGAACAAATGCTAGAACCATGCCTCGCTTGCACAATGTTTAGTCAGCAAGAGTTCATCTATAATCAGCAGAGATCAGCATGACCAAAGGGCGATTTCTCCCAGTCTAAAACAAGATAATCAAAATACAAATCAGAAGAATAATTTAGACAAGGACCCTATTATTAGATGGCTGTAATTAGACAAAACAGATCCCACTGTAAGAGTCATTATCTGTTGATAACACGGTGTTTTCTGGGCAGCTATTTAAAGTTACATTTCAATTAAGTTCTCCCTCCGAACATCATCTCTGTGCTGAAAAATAAAAGTTTAAGGGTAACTGCACTGAAAGTTCAAATACATTTCCTTCTTGCCTTTTGTTGCCTTAATATTTTATCTAATGGAGCCTGGCAAAGTGTCTGGGAGCATTGATTCCCCTTTTCCTCAGAAATGCTCCTTTGCAACCACTGCATGAAATTCTCATGTTGCCACAATTGTACGTGCCAAACAAATAGACTGAGATTCTTAAGTCAGGTATATGCAAATCAGAAACCCTGATGACTGCAATATAATTGCCTTTACTGCTAATCACAATGCATTACGCAAACAAATGCCTTTCAGTCTGTAATCTCGGAAATCAGTTACTGGCACAATGAACTGTTAGGTAAAAGTAGCAGTGAGTGAGGTCTTGATAACTCCTAAAATTGCATCTTATTTTCCAAGTAAGAAAAAGACAAGGCAGCATTGAAGGAAACCCACCTGAAATTCTGCATGAATTGCCTAAATTTGCTGGCTCTCTTGGCCAATGGCACAATGACATTAATAAGTGTGTCAGCCATATTGACATTTTCATTTTTCACTTTCATTACGGGACCAAATGGCCGGAATAAAACAATCTTCTTGAACTGATGTTTTGCATCTCCTTTGAAAGTCAGCTCATACAACGTCCCTTTATTTTTTTCTGTGCGATAGATCCCTGCATGAAAACAAAATGAAGAGATTTTTGGATTAAAGCTGGGCTCCTGGGGGAAAAAAAGGATAAAGTCTTCATTTGCTACACCTAAGCTGAAAATGCAGCAGAGGCAATGAGATCTTTACTTTTAAACCAATACACAATCCACCATCGTTCGGAGGAGGCCTTCACTCTGGCAGGGACACAGCTCTGGGTTACATGAGCTGTTTGGTATTCTTACAGGCACATTCCAAGGCTTGGCTGAGTTACAAACCCCTGAAGGTTACCAACTGCTCACACTCAGTATAACCCAGCAGACATACTGTCCTTATTTTTCAGACTGCTCCAATTGCACACTGCAGACATGCATGGTAATGGGATGCAGAGGGACAGCAAAGGCAGTTCTGCCTCTCTGCAACAGGAGGGATTAGGCCATCGCCCAGAAAAGCAATTTCCTGATGAGCACTGGGAGGTTCTCTGGAAAGTCCCCTAATAAAACTATGCAACCAGGCCCCAGAAGCCATCAACTTCACCCACTGCCAGTCAGGACAAAACTCTCAAGAGACTGCTACTCAACTCTCAAGAGACTGCTATTTCCTTTGTGAATGCCCACTCTTGGTCAAGTAATGGTCTGCAAGGATGACACCACAGTTTGTTGGAGGCTAGACAAGGATACTTAATTCATACAAGCATGTATTTATTTCCTGTATGGAAGGAACTTTTAACATACTTGATGGCTGAAAGTGGTCTGGTTCATGCTGAGGGCCAGCATGAACTATAAAAGCCTTGATCATGCCCCATTGAAATACTGTAATATCTTAAATGAGATCAAGTTGGCAAAAAACCTGTATATTTTACCCACTCTAAATGCTACTTCAGTCCCTACAGTGTAGGCTGAAATAAAACTTTTTCACTGGCAGATCCATTAGGTTTAAGAAAGAAAAATTAATGCTAATTCTAACTACTCACTAAGCCACTGTAAACATCTTAACAACTTAATAAGTACAAGAGTATAATTGCAATGCCTTCCATCTCTAACTTAAAGAGACAAGCACAAATGTCTGGAAAAAACTCCTCCTCTTGACTTGTTTTTCTTTCCTTTTCTTTTTTTTTTCTCCATCTGGCTAGGAAGCATAGCTTCTTCTGGTTATGAAAAACAAGACCAAAATAAGGCTTCTTTTTTTTTTTTTTCTTTTTCTTTTTTTTTTTAAATCTTGGTTGTTCCCTGATGTGTAATACTGCTGGGCATCTGACCCCTAGACTGTCAGCTCTCTCTGTATTTCTTGTGAAGGTCTGGGTCAAAGTTTTCTTCAAAGAGCGAAGTGACATAATCTCTTCATCTTGTATTGCAGATTTTACATTGGTATAATCAAAAGACTAATGAGGTGTGATTTTATCTGGAGAGAGTTCTGTGGACTGTCTTATCTTCACTATCATTCTCTAAGTGTTTTATTCTTAATGAACACTTCAGCTGGTTAATGATATATGCAGATTTACTGATCTGTTATTCACATCATGTTTTATTTTTAATATAAGCTGATTCAACAAATGCTCCAATCCTCCTTCTGGCATAGCAAATGAATCTAGGGAGATAGCAGCTCAATTTTTCTTTTACTGCTAACCTTTCAAAGTTGTGCCCTTGACTCCTCCTAGCTTTTTTCACAGAGTCTACCCAAGCGGCAGACTATGAACTACATGTTACTGAACTGGAGATCATCTGAATAGTGACCTAATAGTCCCTTGATTTCCTCCTCCTGGTGGCCATAGAACAGAAATCTGGGCCTTTGAATTCTGCTCACCCATTTATTCTTACAGAAAGCCTGCTGATGATCCCAGTGCATTGTTGGGTGCACTCATTTGCTCAGGCAGTTTTTGAACACAGGTTTTACCAAGGAAGTTTGTGTTTGAAAGGTTAAGGCAACCTTTTGACATTCAGCTAAACAAAACTCTAAACTGATTTAACTGATCAAATCTGATTTGCGTTTTCTTAAGAGAGAAATTGATAAGACTGTTTCACGTTTGATTTAGTGAACTGACATTTTTCATAGTAACAAAGATCTAAATTAAATTAACAAATTTAATAGTATCTACCACACAACACCTCAGTCTTTGCTTTTACATTCTCTTCTACCTACCCCAGCCAAGAAACAATGACCCCACAAATACCACTTCCCTGGAGAGATGTACTACACAATAAAGAAAGCCTTGCCGAATTAGAAGTACCTTAAAGAAGAGTGCAAGTTGTGACCTGAGTGGGGTCCCTCCTAGGGCTATACACACAGAGGCTGCTTCTGACTGTAGTTTTGTTCTTGTTCAGTACTTCTACTGTGGCTAAAAACCTTAGGTGAAGGCAAGGTTTTGTTGTGCAAAATGATAATCCAAGAATTCATAATCCTAATGTTTTATACTGAAGAGAACTGTATGCAAGTTTAATGCCTCTAATTAAATATAGCTGTTCTTGGTGCATGTTTAAACTATTTGTTTTCCATTTTTAAGCATTTTCTTTCCTTTTTTAAGTATCTTCTTTTCAGAAGCAGAGAACAAAGTGATTTGCCCAAGGGCAGGCAGTGAGCCTTGGAAATGAATCTGAATGTCCTTAGTCACTCTGGCAACTCACCCAGCAGAACATTCTGCCTTTTACAATTTTTTTCCATTTCCAAAGATTCTACTTTATTTGTGCCACCAGGACTTTCTACGTGATTCAGGAAGATGTGTCAAACAGCCTCAATTCCAAGATATGAACTACAAGGAGAGGAAAAACGTAGTCTCAAAAAAGTGAACAAAAAAACCTTTTCCACAAAAGATTGCTCCTGAAATGAAAGCCTTGGAAAGGCTAGATATTCAATATGGATAAAAGAAGGTTACTTGATCATCTATTGCTTCCGTTACAGCAGGTATGTTTCAAAATATGCATCATTCCTGTCAGAGGCAGGGAGAAAAGTCAAAGCCTTTGGAAACCCAATATAAAAAAGTAAACAGGAGCTCTCTGTCAGCAGATAGAATGGCCCTGAAATGAAGGAAAAGAACAAGTGAGAAGCAAAAATGGCCTGGGCTGAAGAATTGAGTAAAGAGCAGTAAGTCTCCAGTCTTCAGAGCAGCAATTCCCAAGGCTCTCTAAAGAAATGGAAAATAACTGATGTCTGTTCAGCAGGGCAGGCAAACAAATGTCACCTACATGGATCTACATGAAATGTGTAACTAGCAAATAGACATGCATTCTTAACAAAATGCTGTTGAGTGAATGAAATTTTAGCCTCAGTTCCACAGGCAGGTTTCAAGTCTCCCACTGTCACTAGAAACAGTCCCTGGACTCATGCTCATTAGTTCCCTTCTGTTAGATGATGTGGGAGCCACTGTGAGGATTTATCAGCATTCACTGTCCCCACTTTAACTCAGTATTACAATGGTCTTCCCACTTCACATGCAGTAAAATGCAGCATCTTATCCTTTGATGAAAAGTGTCATTCCTTTTACCCAATAAGCTTCCACGGCAAAACTCCATCAGATAGCCCACCACCAGTATCTGCCCATTTGAGAAAGCAAAGCTACTCCTTTTTCGTTTGCCTCTGAGACATTGATTAAAATTCCAGTCACTAGACAGCCACATACTTCAAGCAGGAAAACTTATGATCCCGCATATTTGAAGGTGTTATGGCAGGGCATTTCTTAAGCAATCCAGGGATTTTCTGGAACTGTTCATACTAGGAAAGAATATGACCAGGCAGTGATTCCATTCACTTATGGAACACACTACTCAGGCTTGTCAGAGTCTCCAAATTATTATCTCCATCTCTGAGAAAATGAACAACTCCCAGATCTATTCGGCTCTGCTGCTATTTACATAAATTAATGACCAGACTTCTTATCCTGCTTTCTGAGCCACTGGCTCTCTACTGGAAACAGAGCAGTCCTTTGCCTGCTTATAATGCACAGAAATTTCTGATTTTTTTCCATGCTGTTTCTTACTGACTCTGCTTGGCAGAGAGCTAGTGAACTTGGTACATAAGTGGGAGGAATAAGGGGAGAAGGGAGCATTACAGCAGCTCAACAGCCCAAGTACCTCTGTCAAGAGAAAAGCTAAGCAGAGCAGCAAGCAGCCAGATGCATACATCTTGAGCTCCAGGGAGAAGGTGTGGCTCTCTTGGTTTTCATTAAGGGGGGAAAAATGGAAAATTCCACTACGTGTCTGTTATTACTCTGGAAGGAGAACTGAGACTCCCATCCAAATTTCATGTAACACCAAATCTGCTGAGAAGGAGTTTAACTCAGATGTAAGGTACCAGGGTCATAGTCTAATTCCCACGCACAAGTTGTTCTGTCTAGAAACTGCAGAGGATGCAACACTAATTTTAAGATATCCCAGCCACAGAGACAAAACATTTCTCCTTAAATGCAAGAAGTGTTTGAAGAAACATTTTCCCCCTGCAAAGACAAGAATAAATGCACAAAATCAAAAAAAGGAAGAGATACAGACCCAAACCGAGTTTATTACCCCACACCATCACCCTACCTGTTGGCATATGCTAACAATGACCTAGTACTGAAAAAGTGATAGCAGGTGCCAGATGTGATCCACAAAAGAAAAATCCACACAGGAGGCCCAAAAAACCAAGACTATTGTGCACAGCTCTATGTTCTAGCAAGACTCAGGATCAGCAACACACTTGAGTAAAGCTGGTGTCAAAGGCATCGCTGAATAGAGCAAAAACAAGGACACAAATCCCACATACTGACAAATCCCACATCAGATTTTAAATCCTGTCTCTGACCCTGATTACCTGATTTTCATTTCAGCACATCTCTCCATCTGATCAACCTTAAGATGAAGTTGGTAGCCCCACATTTAATGTAAGAGAGGCACAGAGTTTTTGTGTGCAGTTATTGCTAAAGCAGCTGGAAAACATTTAGAGGGCTAAGTGGTATTACTTTCAGTGCTGATCTGGGCCACGTCTCCCAGAAATCTCCATCTGCCCATGGCAGTTCCAGAAAATGAAAACAGCTGGCTTGGTGGCTGGGTAAATGCACTCATGGTTGCTGTGTTGCTGACTTACGCTAATTTGCCAGAAGCTGACATAGAATCCAGCTTATTACTAACTTGTGTAGGCAGTGGCACCTGCAGAGCACTGTTTCCAAAACAAGTTCAGAGTCCAAACTACACTTGAAATGCAGAACTGGAACAGAAAACTCAGTCCTCCCTACACATACTGAAGTTACACAGAACAATGGATTTGTCCTTTGATTGGCAGTCTTTGCTGTTCTTGGGAGAAAGATGGGGAAAAAGAGAATGACAAGGAATTTGGCAGGGAAATTTTCTGCCAAGTCTCTTTGTTTCCAGCCCCAGTACATGGATCCCTGCATTTGCAAACAAATCAGTCTGTGCTGATGAATGAGAATGAGAATTTATTTCCTTGCACCTACAGAAGCAAGGACCTGCCCCACAGGGGAGGACACAAGGAAGGTTTCTTGAGCTCAGATTGAGCTGCACACAGGGCTCCAGTTTCTTGAGCTCTGAGTCGCATGAAGGGCTTCCTTCCTCTGGAGTATTTCACCATGGTATGTGAAAGCCAGCAAGACTATTTGTGCATGAAGAACCTGCACAGAACCAGCACTAGTGTGCATCTCTTCCCCACACCTTTATGTACTTGTTCCCTAAGCACTGGTACCCAAAGACTCTTGATTGTGCATAAAGGCAGGCTGGATATTAAGTAAAGTGTATCAGGAAACGTCTCCTATCTCCTCACCCTCTCGCATGGAAGAGCTGGTGCCAAACAGTCATACGTGCTTGCTCAGCACCTATAATAAACTATAGAAACATTTTGAAAAGATAAACTGAACAACAAACAGAAAGGAGAAGAATGGCAGCATGGATTTGAACTCCAGTTGTCAATGTCAACACTAGAAATAGATCTGGAATTGCAGCCTGGTCAGTGACTCCTTGCTTAGTCAGTTCTGAGGTAAGCGCATGACTTGAGAGCTGTGAGCGCACACTGGTGTCACTACAGGAGACTGGCAGGCTTTGTTGTCACAAAGTCCTGTTCCCCAGGAAAACTGCCATTTTGCAATTGTGCCTGAGACAGCATTGCTAGGTCATAGCACTAACACCATCCCAGACATCTGTGCTCTGACATAACTCCCATCTCCCTCAGCAACTCATTCACACCAGAACTCTGCCCCAGCACTGTGTGGACCTTCTAGCCTGCTCTCTGCATACAAACCTTCAACAAAGTCAGAGGCTGTGTATACATGGGGTTTTGCTTTGCTGACCCCATCTGGCTTGTTCAAGCTCCCGACTGCTAACTCGATCACCTCTATCAACTCATCTCGCTTGTCCTTCCTTACAGGTTTCTCCTCTGGGTGGCGTGTCAGCCCTGTCTCCAGCTGGTACACCTTCTGGAGGGTGAAGCTCTCAAAGGGCACCGCCGCGTACTCTGTGGACAGCTTAACACCGCTGTGTACCTCTGCTTTGTCTACTTGGGAACGGAGGAAAGCCAACAGGTTGGCCTGGGCATTCTCTGGCTTACTGTGGTCAAGCCAAACGTCCAAGGAGTCTGGGTACTGGTTTTGCATGTTCTTAAGCTGCTCGGTCCTGCCCTGGAGCTCAGCCTTCAACTGGGCAATTTGTTTCTTCAAGCTGATGATGTAATTGCGGTGTTGCTCTTCTCGCTCTTGCAGAATGGCTTCATATCCCTCCTTCACAGTCGGACTGTGCACCCTGGGCAAGGCAAGCTGCTGGTTGTCACCCTTGGGTGTGCAAGCCAACATATAAACAATAGACATTGAGCAACAGGCTACCACCAGCAGGCCTACAAGTCGGGGAAGAAATAGAATAAATCCTCGTCGGAGCATCATATCTCAAAAAGCATAGTCTAACCTCACAGATGCAACAGTTCTTATACCCATGCAGTGCCACAGAGGCCTCCGGTCTTGGAGTACTCTTACACAGATGCATGTATGTGCAGGAACTGGTTTGTCAGCTCTCTTGAAATGTGTGTTCTGCCTCTATATGGAGCTCTCTCTGGTGTGCACCCAGCAGGACCAAAAGATAAGCTGTGAAGCAGATAGGACACCTCCTGATCCTCATGGCAACATCTATGTTGCTGCAATACAATCAGATGGTGGCTGATGGAGCCTGAGGACCTGAAACATAAATGACAAAGTCAGACAAGTTAGAATTTGGTCATTCAGTCCAGACCATTTAGAGTGTTCTAAGAATTCACCTTGTTTCTCAGCTGTTCTAGCAGATCTCAAAGCTGTAAAGTGCTTGAGCTAAGCCCCAAAGGATGCCAAGGTCCTTATTCAGAAAATCTCGTATGCATCCTTTTGATTGTTAATAACATGACTTGGCCCATTGCCAGTGAAAAATTAGTCCAGGCCTCAAAGACTGCCACATTTCAGACTTACTGAGAAGTGTCTACTGGTCAGATGCTAAGGTGCTCAATTCATCCAAGCAATGACAGGGTGTCTTGGTTTGAAAGACAGGTGTCTGCTAAGGAAGGCAGGAGCCTCCCTTGGAATGGAAAATATAACACCCTTCCCTCCAAATTATTTTAATTTTGAAATTAAGGGGCTTTCAGGCAAAGATATGAGAAATAGGAACAACAGTTCTTTACTAATATATATATATACCAAGGCAAACAAACAACAATAACTATGGCAATAACAACAAACAGAACCAGAACCCAGTGACACCCTTCTCGGCTGTCAGGCACTTTCCCTTTTGGTGCCGTTCCAGTCACAGCCGGCAGGGCGCTGGCGGCTCCTGGTGAGCGGGNCAGGCACTTTCCCTTTCGGTGCCATTCCGGTCACAGCCGGCAGGGTGCTGGCGGCTCCCGGTGAGCGGGGCGGGGGCGATGTTCCCCCGCGCCTGCAGGGGGCGCTCCGCAGCGAGCTCGGGGAGCACGCGGTAATGGCGGCTCGGCAGGGCCAGGAAGGGATGGAAGAAAGGCGTCACAACCCCCCTGGGCAGCCGATCCCAGTGTCCCAGCAGCACCCTTGGGAACAGCAGGCTGGAACAGCAGGAATGAGCACAAAATCCTGGGTGGTAGACGAGATGTATCAAACTCCACAGCTGCAGTGGGAACCCCTGCACGTCTCCGCAGACAGGGGGTGCGGAGCTACAGTGCAGCGAAGACTCGGAGCAGTGCCAAAGGAACGGCGGAGTCGGGGCATCCGCGGCCCGGCTCCCAGCGGGGCAGGGAAAGGCGGGCTCAGGATCCTGGGGTTTCTCCCTGTGACACCCCAGCAGATGGTGAAAAGGTTCCTCTTTTAGTGAGGTAGGGTGTTAAACAGGGTCCCAATGAAATGGCCGCTCCAGCAAGCAGAGCTCCACTCATGGTAGAAGACAGGCAGCAGAAGGCAGAATCCTGCAGTGGTGATGAGCTCTCCCCACAGCGATCGCAGCTTCTCTCCCATCCAAAAGCCGAGAAAACAAGAGCCCCAGGGGCTCCACCCAACCCCTTTTTCCCAGTCCAAATCTCAAGGCATCTCTGCCCTACATGAGAGAACCCCAGGTAAAAAAGAGTGGCCAGCTGGACCCCTCCCCTGAGCTGTGGCCAGGTCTTTCGTCTGTCTTAAGTATCCAGTCGTTATTGCCTCCAAGCAACACGTAACGGGAAAAATTCCTTAAGAGAAAAAAAACCCCAAAAGGAGAACTCCTAAAACCCCAACATGGGCTTTCAAGTGTTCTCAGATCTTGGAGTGCTCACTCAAGTTTTGAAAGGAAGGCACTCAGTCCCACAGCTACCACATACATTTTAGCTTCCAGGCATGTTTTTTACAAAACAACAGGTGGTAAATATGGTCCATTTGAATATGAGAAGCCTGACCTGGAGCAGAAATTTGATAACCAGAAAACTAAAAACTGTTATCAAGGCCAGTTACTGCAACTATCATTGCCTGACATATCCTACCAGATGCTCCCATAAAAACCAAATAACCAGGAAAAGGACATTTTCGAGGAACACTCAGACCAATTTTACTCAAAATCTGCAGAAGCTTTGTTGCAATTTTGAAGGCTGTCGTCATTGCACACTATTTTAACATTTCAAGACCCTCTTCCGTTTCTCATAACATTATGAAAAGCCGTGCAAAAATGTACAGTACTACTGTGCTTTCCAGTCTGCCTAGGACTGTAGACCACAGAGACGGTGGAACTGGGAACATTATAATTTTTACTAAAACTTCTTCAAGTATATATAGAAAAGGGGAAAAAAATTAGACGATTGAAATTGAATATTGATCTAACCGTAAGCTACATTAAAAAAATTGTGCTGAGAACATTACCAGAGGGAATTTCAAAATCCCTCGGGTTTGGCCCAGACCCATGCTGGTGCAAGGAACTTCATGACTTACTCAGCTGATTGTGAACTTAGGGCAAGGCTGAGTAACATCCTAGATTACACAGTGTTAGACACAAACACAATCAAATTAACCCCTTGATGCTCTCCCCTTGGATGCATGCATGACGTTATGACACTCTTGACAGAGAGTCACAGTCCTTTTAGGCATACATCCTTGCAGGCACACCCTTAGGTAAAAACAGTTTGACTAAGAATAAGACTTTCAGAGTTATTTTCAGTTATTCCTAGTCTTGAGTCAAAGTCTTATGTAGGACTTTTTATAAACTGCTCTGTGGCTTTCCCCCCTCTGTCTTGATTGACTATTACTCCATATGCAGCAGTTATGCAGAGATATTTCTGATGTTTGGACTGTTATTATTATTTTATCAGTTTGCAGAGCTTCTGGGAAAAAACCCAACTCTGAGCAGGAATTGAGGGGGCTAGAATGAGCCATAAAAATAGTACTGTATTTTTTTCAAAGTAATGCTAAATTACTTTCATAGCATTTATAGGATTCTCCAGAAAATGTCAGCATTTTGAAAGGAAGGATTGCTGATTTTCAAGAAAATATTCAAGTAGCAGGAGAAAAGGACAGGATGAAGTTGGCGCTCTTACCTTTTTGATGTGATTTTCCCTTTGGAACATCTTGGTCTGCTACAGGTTCTGCTCAGCTTGCCAAAATCATCGCCTGTTTATCTCCCTTCTTATGCCCTTTCCAGAAAATGCGTGTACTATGAAAAGCGCTGACAACCTCAGAACACCTCTTCATTGCTTTCACATTTGTCAGCTGCCTACATCTTCAGTCTGTCTCTCGTGTGGTGAAAGGCTGTAGTGGAGACGCTTCCTATGGATGCACTAAAAAAGTTGGCCTCCTGCAATGTAAAGAAGCTTGTCAAAGCAGGGAAAATTAATCTGGACATTTCTAACTGTACAACAGATCTGACTAGAAGACTGCAAGAAGGTAGTGTGCAGGGAGACAGGGTCAGGAAGTGGTGAGATGTAGTACATAAAACACTGCTGTGCTTGTATGCTTCCCTTCACACAATTAGTCCATTGACTGAATTGGCAGAAGCTGAACATCAGTGAAAGGATTAGTTGTGCTAACATGGTATAAACTGAAATTACATCTCAATGGCTTAGATAAACACACTATTTCATTTCCATAAGCAGCAACAGATTTGAGTTTTCGGCAAAGAGCTCTTCAAATGTTGACCTTAGAATATGTGTCTATATAGATAGCTATCTTCACTAAAACATAGTATGTCTATCTTCAGGGTACTATTTCTTTTCTGTATAGTTTTGTGGTTTGAAATCTCCCCCAGCAAAGATGCATCTTTATAAAAACTTCAGGACAGTAAATTAACAGAGCTACTTTGTCCTTTGAAACAGCATTTTCATAGTAAGGAATTGAGACCATGGGGACTTTAACATTCTTCACTGGGATTTTACCATCATGACTGGAGGCATCCTGACAAGAAGCTTTCATTGCTTGCTGTCTGGATCTGTCTTATTAAATTGTACTGGTAGCTTCAGTGGCATTGCCTTACAGTGACTGACATTTAAATATACAGCTGTTACTGTACTACTATCTCATGGGCATGCTTGTGAAAGCCGTCCCAATCCAGGTCAGTGCCAAAAAAAGCAGATTACTTTAAATCAACCCCAAAGGTGGTCACAGCTAAGGCATCTCAGCTGCACAGACGAGTACCAGAAAGCCAGGGACGGTAACTCCTCCTAACAACCATTCTGTTGATTTCACCAGATCAACATGGTTTCACACCAACTGAGATGAAGAGAAGACAAACTGAAATGTCAGATTTTTTTCCAGGAACTGACAAAAACGCCTCTGTATTTCACAGCAGTCAGCTGCATCAAGTAGTATTAGTCTCTTTGCAAAGAGAAGCTGTAACAAATATGCAGTGATTAGTCTGGTGGCTGAGGAAAAGGACGTTAATTCTAAAAAAAGGCCTTCATTTGTGAAAACATCTTCAACCTCAGCTCAACCTGTTAGCCCAGCCAGAGGTCAGCCCAGCTCACAGAGGTGCTTTTCACTTGCTTTCAAGGAGCCTGGGCCCAAAAATTGAACTAAACACAGAAACAGATTCTGTCATCACTCAAAGCATTCTGTAAACATTGCTTCACAGTGGAGGGTGCTGCGCCCAATCACAGGGAGTGGCAAAAACCAGAAAGTTGGTTGGTTTCAAATGTCAGATGGTATGTACCCATCACTGTTTCTCACCAACATCTGAATTTTTATTGGACTGTAGAGATACAGGAAATTAATCTCTGCACAGAACAGACAATGTATTTCAAGTCTGAAATTTTTTCTCTCGAAAACCACACTGAGAATTTGTGTGAAGGAGAAAGAGACTCAAACCAAAGTATCTCTGGATACATATCTCCCCCCTGAGCTCCACAATTTCTGCACTCCTCACGTTGAGGACAGAAACAAATAGCAAAAGCACAGTCATGTTTGCAGAGGCAGTGATCTCTCAGCACATGTGGCATGAGCAATGCCAAATAATTCCACGTTTTTAAGTACTTTCTGCCACAGCTTCTTATTGTAGGTGTAACTCAGACTGGCAACTCCCATTTTAGCTCACAAAACTTTGAAATTCCTTTTATTTTCTTTTTTTTTCTCAATAGAGGCAGTAAGTGGCAGAAGCTGCAATTAGGTTTTGTGTAGGTGTTTGAAACATCTTCATTGAATAGCAGTGCATGTCACAGTGAGATTTTACTAGAATCATATTCATCTCTGAAATGAGCTGTGGGGAGGAGGAAACAGATGTTTCATCCAGACTTTAAGTGCCGTACAAAAATAGAGAAAAACATTCTGCAGCCACTTGTAATTTGCCTTGAACTTCTTAATTACAAGGACTGTGCATAGCACTGCAGACAAATTAGTCTACTTTGAATGTTAGGAACAAGACTTTTTCCCCCTTAGCTTCTCAACAGAAATCCAAGCCACTCAGAACAGGACATGTCACAGGGATTAAAATTTAGTCTCACACAACAATTTATGCACTTCATGCAAAAATTAACTCTATTTCTCCTTATGACCAGATCATGATTTTTCGACTACTTCTCAGCCCAGTTCATCTGCCCAGGGCTGAATTAAACAAAAGACTGAACAAAGAAAAAAACCTGTCTGACAAACTGACTGTGTGCACATTCTTAACCTTCCTGTATTGTCCCCTGTTAAAAATTCTACTGCTCCTTCTTGGGTTGACACTCACACATCCCAAACAAACCACTCAAAGTCCTAACATCTGGTTTCCAATCTGCAATCCAAATAAAGGATTAATAAGAAATAGTATCTAGAATGAAAATGCTAAATGCTAGTACTTGAAGACAGTAGACAACTTACTGTAAAACTCTTCATTTCCTAATCTTTGATTCCAGAGTAATCTTCAACAGAAAATCTTACTTACAATGTCACATGTTCTCTCAGAAAGTCTCAACATCTAACCCTGCCCACAGAAAGACAGTTACGCTGTTCCCCTTTGTAAATAACAATTACAGTCTGATCATCTTGCAAATAGGTTACAACTGTTAGAAGCTGACTTCAAAACAAGAAACCCTCAAAACTTTAACAGTCCTGGAAATACTATCTTTTCCTCTTGTAAGGGAACTGAGAAGCAGCTGCTTCATTCCAGAAGCAGTTTACATTCAAGATACTGCTATAGACTTCTCACTCTGAAAGCTACAAAACCAATGCAGAAGTCCTAACTTTTGCCTTTATTAGTATCTGGACCCCATTTCCGCTAATTTAATTGGGCTCCTCTTACCAAGGTAAAGCAGTAACTTTATCTGCCGTGCCACTTCAGCTAAATTCTGAGGTTAGTGTGTACTTGTGTTAGACCATCCACTTACGTATGGTCTCAGTGCTCATGAAAGCAACTTTCCCAAGACAGTCCAGAACAGAAATCAAGATTACTCTGAAAGCCCTTCTGCTGTCATATGCAGCAAACATGCCAGAGTTGTTTCAACTTTTACAGTAGCCATTATTACCATTACAGTAGACAGCCAGTAATAATTGTTTCTTCTACAGTATCATTATTTCTATTTTAAATAAAGCACTCAAAAGGAGTATTGAGGTCTCTCTGTCCTCCCAGTGCATACTCATTCTGTGTGGGTTTATCAACATGTATACACAGACGAGTAAAAGCACCATTGCTTTCCTTTCTCCACTGTTAATCAAACTAATTTTAAAGTAAAAAAACCACAGAAGTTAAACAGTAATTACGTTCTAACTACATCTGAAAAGAACCAATTTAACACCTAAAGTTATTTCCACACACCAATAACATAGTTATTTCTGATAAAAACCCCGTTACTTCAAGTTACTGCAACAACACTCCTAAAACTGCTTTCTCTACCCTGGAACGATGTTATCTGTGTAAGACTTGGCAGTTTTCCACAGATAAATAACCAGCCATTGCAGGGGTCTGTATTAGGAATGCTAATTTTTGTATGAGATATTCAGATTTCCACTTTACACCCTTCTCTGCTAAACACACTGATCTATAGGTGTGTAACCCACACATCCTCAGTACAACTGTTAGCTGGGGGTACTACAGGGCACTTCCAAAAGCCTTCACAGGACTTCCCTGTGAGTTTCTACCACTCTGTCTCTCCTCCAGTAAGGACATGACAGATCATGCCTTGTCAGGCTCCAAAGAGAAAATGCAGAGAAGAGATGGCAAGCATGCGGTGTTGCTGCAGAGATGCTGTGACTCACAAAGACCATCTCCATGCTACTGCAAGAAAGAAATGACAAGGCTTTTCTTTAAAGGTCCGTTTCTCATTACCAGGCTCTGGCCTGGAGTTTTAGGAATTCAGTTGGTCCAAAAATGTTTTGAACTTTGCTGAAATGGAGACAAAAAATACTCATTTGAGTTGAGCTGGAATCCAGCCGGGTCTTTTATGAGCAAATTAGCAAACCATCATAGTTTCCAGAACTAAAAATTAATGGTAGGGCTGGACAGCTGAGATGTCCAACTTAGCTGGAAGACCAGCGTCTTCTGAACATGACCATCACTTTAATTTCATTTAGGTGAGTACCATCTCAGTTTTGTAGATGCGTGAAAGAGGAGCATTTTTCTTGAATCACGTGATGCTGCAAGAGCCCTATACAACATCTAATATAGCAGCTTGCTGAGAACAGTTTCTTTTTTGCAGGAAATTAGCTAACAAAACAAGGACAAGCTACAGCCAGGGAACAGCAGAATTATACTACTCTAATTTACTTCATTTTAAGATCTAATTCAACAATTTCTCTGCATGTAGAGAGCTTCCAGGAAGACTAGCTCAGCTTTAACATAACACTAATCTATACCAGCTTCTGAAATATCTCAGAATCAGCGTAATGAGGGATAAAACACAAAATCCTTTAGTATTTCCTAATTAAAACAAATAATGGGATAAATTTTGCTTATCCATTTAATTCTGGACTTGGGAAAAAATGCTGTTATTTCACTTTGAAATGTTTACACATGCACCCTCAGTGATTTAAACAAGCAAAGGAAAACTGACAGCCACCACAGGACTGAACAGTCATTCCTTTTAAGAATGAAGATGACCACAGCTTTATGAAAGTAAATCAGGTCAGCAGCAGCAAGGCCTGGAAAACTGAAGGGAACTACACCTATGTGGGGACACTCTGTGAAGGCTTGTTGGTTTAGAGCCATCTCTTCATGACTGTCACTTTAAATGTTTTCTTATACGAAGTACATACTAATGTCACTAATGCCAGGAACCCCAAGGATTCTGCCAGATGTACATCCCACAGCCAGACTTTCAATGAAATCTGAAGCCCAGTGTATGCACACCTGTGATGTAGGTCATGAATCAGGGAAGGTTTTGCACCTATTTAATTAAGCAAGAGCATAATTTATCCATTGATAAGAATGCACAAACATGCGTGACTAAGTTGTGTTCAGAAACAGGAAAGTCTAGCTAGGCTGAGCGGCAGGGTGGAAAGCAGTTTGTGTGTCTTCCAGTATTTAACTAGGACTTGTTTAATCAGGGCTATGAAACCTATCGTATGTTTATCTGCCAGTCCAGCCCTTCAGCTACAAGTGCACAGTACAGTGAAAGCCCCCTGCTTTGAGAAAAGCTGTGAGGTGATATAGTACAGTAACAGTGACTGAAGGTATCTATCCTATCAAAGTCCCTGTGAGGTAGCAATAGAGTTTTAAGATGTTTGAACAATCCAACCTGACCTAGAGATTATGTCTTCCTCTCCTTGCCAGAAATCCCTGGTACAGCTAGAATGCTCTGTACCAAGCTAGATGTGGACTTGAACTTCATTAACTCCAGCAGAGCTGGCAGGGGAAGAGGTTTCCTCCCTCCCGAGTCCAGCATGTGGGAACTGAAAAGAGACATCTGGCTCCCACAAGTCTAATGTTATATTCTTACGGTAATGCAGAGCCCTGAATTTTGAGCTCCTTGTATTTGAAATGAAATTTTCTGGGTAGTGTGCTATCAATACACACCTTCAAATAAAATAATTAAGAGCAAAGGGGAGAACAGAAAAAACATTTTGGTAGTCAAGGTATTAAGGATTAGGTAGGTTATCTAGGCTGAGCAAGAGTTAGCAGGATAGGGACTAATTTTGCTGATCAGGATTATTTCTCATCCATGGTTTACATTACAGAAGAAAATCAAGTTTCAGACTACAAACTAAAAATCAGGAAGCCAGAAAACAACTGCAACCTGGTTCAGCATTAGACAGGCTACCCAAGCTCCTCACAGAACACCAATACATGCAGCATTAGCAGGTCTCATAGCTCACGTACCAACCCCACTGATCTGCATTTCCCTGACAGTCTGGTCTGTACTGATCGACAGGAAGAGGCCAGGCCCCTGATTCAGCCCCCATTTCCTTCCTCCACCAGGTTAGTGCTTACTCAGAAACAACATGTCACAAGGTCTCGTTTAGTTCATCACCTCTGTTTTGATACGTGGTTTTGGTCAAAGACCCCGCATTACCTTGATATACCAGGAAACAATCTCCTAGCAATTCTTTGAAAAGCCCAAGCTCTTCCAGTTATTTCAGTAAAACAGTTTTTCTCTTTCTACAAAAAGTTTCCAAATATCTTTTTCATTTTTTTATTTGGGTCTCACATAATACTTGAATCTCACTGACTTCACCTTCATCATTAAACTAGCTGATTCTTTACTATGGGAACTTGAAAAGATAATCACAGCAAAGTCTCTGCAGAAAAGGTCTAGGCAGAGATGAAAAGAAAGGGAGGCTTTTTATATTTAATATTATACAGTCCTCTATCCACTTGACCATGAAATTCTTCTTCCAAAAAGGAATGAAAAAAACCCCAAACCAGAGGACAACCGAAAATTAAAGAACTATCTTGCAAAACACAGCTATCTACAAACTTTCATTCAGGTCAATTGATTTCAACAGAATGAAGATGTTTATCTTTGTATGATATTTTATCACTTATATAGATTTATTTTTAAATAAAATATTTCAATAGGCTGAGAATGCCTACTTTGTTTTAACTTAACAAATCACAGTGCTTCAAATTTCCACTTCCTGTCAGGTTTTGTATCTTTGAAGGTGTCAGAATGCACACAGGTCCACTGAAAACTGCTTTTGCTCAAATGGCTATAAGAAAAAAATAGTCTTTTAATTTTATGAAAAATGGCATCACATTTCTATATCCTTTAGTTAAGTAAACCAAGCCCCATTTTCAAGTGTTGAGACACCTGCTCACAGTTACTTGGTTAAGTTTTCATCTCTGATCCTCAAATCTTATTGAAAATTGAATAAATCTTTAAATTTCTTTGTAAGATACCTCAATTCAAACAAGCAGTCTGATATTCTGTTTTACAGCTCTCTGATATACCAAATTACAGCCGTAAACATAATTTCTCATTGGTCCTTAAGAAATTTCAGTTCCCTCACTGACTCTATTGGTATATGGGATTAAAACTGTAGTTTATTAAGGAGCTTTTAATTGCAGTTATTGCATATTGTCAATAGCTCTTAAAACTGAGTCATTTAGCTAGAAACATGTTAAAATGTTAACAGTTCACACAAGAGGCATCCTGGTTCTCTAACAAAAAGCTGATTGACGACATAAGTAAAGCCAGTTTCCCTTGCCAGCAAAAGCTATCCTTTTTTGTCCCTTTTGTTAAACACGAGAAGTGCACCCTGCAGTGAGGTTAGCATTTCCTGAAAAGTTCCAAAGAGCCTATCCCTTGAAAGAACTTCAGGCTTCAATCAGAAGCAAAAACATTTCATGTGAAGTTATGAAATAATGCACACAATATGATCTTACTCTAACATTTTTCCTCATTGTACCATGAAAGTATCTGACTTGGTTTGATGTAACTTTTTATCGAAGTTGATGCAAACACAATTATTTTTATTCTTTTAAGGATAGTTAAATTTTTTTTAGAGAAAACAGTTTTCTGCTTACCCTTGTTCCTTAGGTGCAACATTTTTCAGAAAAGAGGAATAGGAAAAAATGTGTAATCTCATAGCCTACCAGAGTACTTGAAGAAATTTCCTTATAAGATGAAGCTTCATGCTACTGAGTCTTTGTTTCTCTCCACAAGGAAACGTGTCTGCAAATGACAGCATTATTTTTATTTTAACAAAGATTGGCTCAGATGTGTGCTGACACAGCTACGTAAGCTAATGAATCAAAAAGAATAAATTGCTGCTGCGCCTTTACAGTTGTCTCCCTTTCCCTCCTTTTAATACAGTTTTCTGTAGAATATTAAAATCATACTACCATTTTCAGCAACAACTTGTGGCAGCTTAACTCAGTTTAACTCCTTACATCTCCACTACTTTCTTTCCTTGTGTTGTTCTAATATCATGGAACAAGGGTTCAACAAGGGCTATTAGAAACAACAGTGAAATGTATCACTAAAAATAGTTCACTAGTCACTAAAAGAAAAATCGTTCTCCTATGGATGTGAAAGCATCTCCTTTTCCTAACTGCAGTCAAAATAATGGGCAGAGTTTTTCAGGACTGGCATCTTAAGGACAAATGTCAAGAGAATTTAAGAGCCTTTTGTCTAAAAGAGGAAGGAAAGTAACTGTTGGTGGAACATGTTAGTTGGAAATCAGCAGCTGAAAGTTCCTACAGGAAAGAATGAAATGTGAGCAAATGGTGTCAGCATGTGGATGTGGACTATGTGATAAAAAGCAAATCATACCCAGTTTAAACAAAACTCACATAGAGGGAGAATTTTTAAGCACTAGGTTAGTGCATGCACAGGGGATTTTGGTGGTTTAATTCTCTCCTCTGGCACGTACCCTTGACAACAATCTTGGATTGACTTTGCATTGAAAGCATGAGAAAAACTCAGTGAAACTGGAGAAGCTGAGGGAAATCCCTATATTCTTAAAGTAAAATATAGATAAGCAAAGCTACCTGATAGGGCAGATGACCTCAGCCATCTATGTAATGGTTTACATTGCATCTCTTAGAGGATACAAAATGCTTTGGAAGGTGAAAAAGGATCTCATATAGCAGAGAAATATTTTTAATGTTTGTGATTTTGATAATCTATCTATTCCCTAAGCAAAAGTTTGTATTTTGTAGCAGACATACATAAGAAACAATTCTCCTATTTGGGAAATGTTACTTTTCTTCATTACTCCTCTGGATTTTTACCATGATTTTGACTTCCATTGCTTCAAAATTGGTCTTTTTCCATCTCCTGGTCAGAGAAGCCATACGCTACTACATGCTTAGGTATTGCTTTTAGCTACTTCTGGAAAAGGGCAACCATTTCCAAAAGCTACTCTTCCTGATTAGTACTTCACCTGATTCTATTAAGTTGCAGTCAAAAAAGACAAAGAAAAGTGTATTATATGTAAATTACTGGAAAGTACAAAGAACATGATTATCTTACAGACAATCATAAGCAGAACTCTCCCTTGTTTACTGTGAGAGACATGCATACTGAGAGATCTTCTTACATTACCTAAGGTCAGGCTCCTGCACTTACCCACTGAATTATCTCCTGGACTCCATCTACCCACATTCCTGCTGGGAGCCCAGGGAATTTACCTGGCTAGCTTAACCACCTAGTCTGTCAGTTGCCTATGGGTGGCTGGGGCAATTGCCCCCCTAGACCACCTGGTCCACATGATTGTTTCACTGAAGAGCCATCATCACACAATCCTAACTAACTTATTATACACAATTACAGTGTGTTCATTACTGCAGAAAACCACAGCTCAACTGAGGTAACATGCCAGGGAGTGGGAACCCTCCTGATAGCTTTTACACACTGATTTGCCCCCTGTAAGACTAATCCAGTGTCCTACTGTTTATTAATTTTATTTCTAACTTCAGTCACTTTTACAGGATTACAAGGCATCAGGCAACCTGTACAGTGCAATAGTTCAGTGTATCTCCAGCAAGTCCAACACACCTAAGATGCACTCAGCACAAAAGGGAAAGAATATAATGAAAATCAGATGTTCTCAGCCTCCCCTTTGGTTTTATACACCTACTTCTGCTTTATTTCAGATATTCTACCTCAAAACGTACAGTTGACTCGAAATATAAAAAGATGCAAGAACCAGGCACCAGTCTGAGTTAACAAGCTGCTTGCCAGCTGAGGAGTCATGCACACATCCATTATTACAAGTCTAAAAATAGCAATCCCTTGAGAAGCTCTTAGAACAGCAAAATGTGGCATGTCGATATAAAAGTAATCTGTGGATAAAAAAGATGGTAAGAATCTATTTCAAACAGATGGTTAAAGAAATAAAGCAATTTAATCCCAACTTCCAGAGGCAAATATTGCCATCATTATCAGTGATGTTAGAGCCAACTGCTCTACACGGGGTCTTGCTGCATTCCGCTCAGAATGTCCAGGCTCCCAGGCAGTACGGTCTGCTTCAGATGAAAGCTACACAGTTTCCTAGCACTCCTTGAACAGTTTTTAGGTGTTTTTTCTACCCATTTTCTATCTCCCCACAGCAAACCTTTCCAGAACAATTGTGTTCCTTGCTGTTCAACACTTTGCACAGTGGAAATCGGGTTCAGTTGGGCCCCCAGTGAATCTGTTGTGACAGAAAGGCATCAAATACCAGATGGTGGCCCATAGCTTCTTCTTTCTCCCTAACAGATGTGCAGGCCACTTCAGAGGCCCTGGCAGAACCAACTTCGCTGGTCTACTGAAATGACACATTAGTGCTGGCAATCAGCCTGGAAACTTTAAATATGGTATAAACTATGACTCCAGCCCAGAGGAAAATGAGTAAGAAAATGGTAAATACCTTGAAATTAGAACTCTGTAATCTCATCCAGCCTTTAAAATCAGGAGCCTACAACTAAATACTGTGCACATATTGCAGCTACACAGTGAGGTTCCTCCTTTGTTGGCAGATCTGGAATTTCACATGAGTCTGTCACACAGGAGCATCTAGGAGGAATTTGAGGAGCAAATGTGAGGCAAATACCTTGGTCGTGATCTCACAGCATCATTTTGCATTTCCTTCTTTTAAGAAGGGCACACCCTCAGGATGACTGTTTTGATGTGTGCACCATTTGCTGGGTGAAGGCTCTTTTCAACTTCCAGAGGAGATGCCCCTTGAAATTCACTCCCTCCAAGTACATGCTCCCTTATGAGCAGAAAACTGCAGTTTAAGGAGTACAGCTACACACAAAACCCCCAGGCTGCAGTTATAGAATGAGCCTTCTACATCCACTAGCACAGGCAGAAAAGGATTCCCAGCCTGAAGAGAGACAAGAAGAGCAGCTAAGAAGTGGCTTCCTCAGATGCTGAACTGCATGTGGAAGTCCCTCTAGATATGGGTCCCTGGTGTCCAGACAAAGGCGGCAAAAGTAAAGACAACTAACTGTAATGGGTCGGAAGACTTTCTTTTAAGCAGCCTCCTTTTCCAGAGCAGTTCAGTCTAAGAGTCGTTCTCCGAGTACACGCTGCACTAGAGGCTCATGCAATAGAGCACTTGTTAGCAGCACATTTTATGGTCTGCAAAGAAATAAATTTCAATTGCTCATGCTCCAAAGCACTGGCAAAACACAGCCATTGCTCAGCTCAAATCCACACTTTGGCACAACACTGCAAAATGCAGGCTATACTCATTAGACAGGTCAGTTCTCAGGCTTGATCCACTTCAGTCTACAAAGCTGACCAAAAAAAAAATCACAAAATGATGAGAAAATGCTTCCACCACACCTGTAGAAGACAGCCCAGTTGTACAGTTTAAATATTTTCTACACCAAAAGTACATGATTTTGAAGACCCCAGCATGCCCATTTCCTGGTGTAATAAACACCTGATCAATCTCAGCTGGAAACACTGCATCCATCCCTGGGAACACTGAGAAGGCTTTCTAAAGGACACACTGCTTTTTTCACCAGGGTAGCAATGAGGTATCTGGATGAGGTTTCTCACACAACTAAAACAGGGCACAGTCGGACTGCTTAAAACAAAGGGCTTGCTAAAAGGAGATGGTTCACTGTGAAAGTAGAGCTCAACTTTGTGTTTCATTAGGAAGATAAGGAAACATGTAACCAGAAAAAAAAAAGTAATGTCACAAAAAGAGTATTACTGGGATGATCACTGAAATTTTGTTCCTTTGAAAAAAGGGAGGTTCCACAAGGAGTTAAGATAATGATGACATGATACTAGAAGAGGAATATTTGTAATGTATAGTACTAATTCTACTGTAACTGAAAACCATCGAGGCATAGACGAAATACTCTGTATTCAAAGAAACATAACATCAGGAACACCAACACTACAGTTTATTAATACTTGTCAGATAACATGAGGAAGTCACGCAGTTGACTTCAGTAACTACTGAGAAATCAAATGAGAAAGAATTTATAAATTGTAATTTCCTACTAAAAGCAAGTCAGGTGTAGTGATGGAAAGCAAACCTTTTCACACATCTGATTTTATGCCTCCTTGGTAGATTTCAAAGGTGCAGACGCAACATGAAAATTATTTTTAGAGCCTTATAGCTGGAAACATTTAGTTGCCTTTTGCTACTTTTCCCGCTATAAGCGGACATGTTCTCAATAACTTTTCCCTTTTATTCTGGAATGCCATAATGATTGGGGATCAGGATACTTTGTGTTTGTCTTATTTCCCAAATTACTTGGAAGAAAAAAACTGCAAAGAGTATCCATGTATCACCTAAATGGAAAAACTAAATTATTACCAATGTCATAATGATTTATTGTAGAAGTTTTAGTTTCATTTTAAAGGAAAAAAAAGGTTGTTCTTTTCAAGGCATAAAACAGTACTATCTGCTGAATGCCAATTGATACTGATTCTTTGTAAAGCATTTTGTCCATCCAAAGCATCAGTACAGTAGTAGTAACTGCTATTAAAGAGCATTGCAAGTAGACCATCTGACCAGAGCCATTACTTAGACCCGTCCATGCCCTGAATTCATTGAAAATTACAATAATAATTCTCTTAGTCCTTAGTTCACCTATTCAATATCAAAATGCCAAATCCCTCTGATTAGCTCAGCACATACTCTGTAATTGAACATCTGAAAGGAGCTTCAGAGGTGCTTTGCACCTTCATGTCATGTGCACATGGTCACCAAAGAACAGAAACACAAACTTTAAAATTCATTACCCAGCCTACGCCATTTAAGCTCAGCAATCAACTTACAAACTTTTTGTATGCAAGACAGGAGATCACTTGCCAAGATGACATTTATACTCGAAGTAAACAAGCTGATTTCCTAATGCATCAGGCTGTTTTTAAGTTCTGATTGCTGATGCTTAATGTCAGAACACAGGCATGCAAAGAAGCCATATGGTTGTGAAAACAAAAATCATGGTGCTTAAACCTGAAACCTTCATCCTAGGAATCAGAAAGGACTGGGTTAAATTGTAGGTTGTGCTGTTCTCAAGCATTCCTCCAGTCTCCTCCATCAGCACTGATATACCTGTGTCGGAGCACAGGACTCACTTTTCTTTGCTAAAGGGATGGAAAAGCATATTTGGAAGAAAGAAGTGAGGAGTAAACAAAAGATGAGGGCATTTGTGGAACCACTTAGAATCACTATGTTGCTAAAATAACCTTGTAATGTGATGAAATTGGCTGTGAGTAGGTTTTCAGCTACAAAGAGACACAAAACCTCAACATAGTTTGAAGCGGTTTTGCTGAAGGGAAGCAGCTGTAGTAGCTGGCTTGGATTCTGAAATGTGTTTGGGATAAAAAAACCCAACAAAACAGCAAAATTCTCCACATGTTCAAGACATACATATCTGCAGAGAACATCAGGAGAGCCTTAGAGAGCTCAACAGGGCCTGGATGAGAACCACACCTCTTCTCAGGAAGGAGTGATGAGTGCACAGAGAGCCTTACTCAATTTACTCTATTATTTTCCCTGCGCAGCCTCTACCAGCAAGGGACTTTCAGCTTTTGTTCTTCCCAAAGGTAGGCTAGGTTAGAAAGCTCTTAACACTCCACTTTCTACCAAGTATATTTATCTGAGCAAGTCCCAATGGGCCTGAATCCAGCTACAACAAACTTTTTGGGCACTTTTGACTGTTATGAAAGGTAGTGACTCAGCCAAGCTACATCAAAAAGAGAACATATTTTATTTGTTTACTGGAACTTAATAAACCAGGGCAGGAAAAAAAAAAACCCACAGCATCAGAAAAGACACATCCCCACATATCTTCATCTTAGAAAGCTTAATCCTTCTCTCTGACCCTAGGCACGTGCTGCTATCTGGCTTTCTGCCTCCCCATACACTATTGACTGTCTGCCTCCCTCCCCAGGCCCACAGCTCTGCACTTCAGACACCGTTAATCACCTGTCCTGTGATGCAGTTGAATCAAAGGTATCAGCATTTCCCCATTTATGTTCCCATTGCCATGGTGAGCAGCAACAGAGCATGAAAATACAAGGTCAAAACATAGCTTAGATATCTCCCACAAGCCATATGGAAGAATCATTTTCTGAGGAAATTTCTGGCATAAATTTGCACTTGCTCTCTGACCAAAAGCACACCTCAGCTCAGCACTCTGGATTCCTAACTGAGCTCCTGGGACAGAGAACAACAAGCATCCTTAAAAAGCTTGAATCTAGATTCCTCTCCAGGAACTGAAGAGGAACTTCCCAGTTCTTTATAGGTTATCAGTGTTACCTCTTCGATGTCTGTCAGCCTCACTGTGTTTCTTTGCACCATGTGGAAGTTCAAGTCCCTGGCACATACCTGCACTGCTTTGCCAAGCACCCCAACATCACTTCATAGGAACGCATTATTATTTTCCATCTTTCAGAAGCCTTCCAGCCTATCCTTGCAGAAATTACAATGGTAACATATGACAATATATGTTGCATTTGGATATAATATTTGTGAAGACAAACCAGACCTCTTCCCCAGTTACTATTCCACTGAAAATCAAATGTCGGTCTGCATAATGAGTTGGATTACTCAGAGATAATGCAGTTAGCATCACAATACAGTTATGTAAACTGTATCGAACTAATCAAACATCAAGACAGAGGGAAAAATAGGAGAAGTCAAATGAACGCTGGAAAGAGACATGAAGTACAGGCTGCCAGACTGTACATTCTGAAATTTCAGAGGAAAGATTAAAATTGTTGTGGTAAGTACATCACGATTTAGGCCAGCCTAAGAGGGAGGCTGTCCACTTGGTGAACACCTGGACCAAAGCAGATATTCGGCATAAGAGACTGTGTTCTGGAGACAGGTATGAAGACACAAAGTACGAAGCAAAAAAAGGCAGAAACATACTAACAACGTACAGTCGCTGTCTTGTCTCAGCAGGAGTCAAAATTCAATTACTGGGACCTACCAGATTTCAGTATAAATTGACATTTCTGGGCATTAAATAGGATTATTCAATAGATGAGAACACAAAAGTGCAGTATTGACGATAGTGTTCATATATCACAGTGGCGATACTGCAGCCCAGTTTGGTATCCTAGGCTTGATGAATTATACACTGGGCAACACAGAAGCTTTTCATTTCTGTGTTACCTCCTGTACCACCTCAGCCTCCTCTGGATTAATTTTAAAACAGCTATTTTGGGAACTTGTGAAAACAAAGGCAGCTCCATGTCAATTTTAGCTTGGGAGACTGGCAAAAATCCAATTCTAGCTGCAGCTTATGGGGAATCAAATGCAGACTCAGGCCTTAATTTTGACATTAGTATCACAACACAGAGATATCAGCTGTTTTTTCCACTGTGAATTGCAACAAACTTTTTCTACTTCTACTGATAAGTTTTCATGTCATAGCTGCTTTCTGACCTGAAAAACAACAGTGCAATTTAGAAATTCTTCTCCTCTACCTTTAAACAATCTTGAGGAATGCAAGTGAATGCTTCATTTTAATCTGGATCACCAGCAAGATGAATATGATAAAAAAAAATAAAAGATATCAAAATTAAGAAAAAGACGCAATATCCAAGGAAAACAAATAAAGATTTAGCCAGAAAATAGGCATAGCTGAATGGAAATTGCCCTATGCAATATAAAAAGTGCCAGTAAAGGGTTGTGAATAGTTATGCCTGCTTTTCTCACTTCACATCAAAAACACATTTCAATGCTTTGTTGTTTCAGTCCTAAGAGATCTGAAATGTTTGCCTTGAACTACTACAAACCATACACATCAGTTTGATGAGAAAGACCAAAAGTTTAGTAGCAAGGGTGTACCATAAGCTGAGGAGCAACAGCTCAGAAGTTGTATCATTCAGCAGGCAAAAGTACACTATAGCCTTCATATAAAGAAGTAAGTCCTCTCTTGGAAAAAGCCCATGGAAGTAAAAACAAAAGGACACTGTAAGGAAGAGCAAAAGCTCTCTCAGTGCATTGAGGTGACCAGCATGCAGCATATCAGAACTTTTCCAAAACACTACTGCACTTTCTAGGTCACCATGTGCAGGTTCCAATATCTTTCCAAAGACAAAAGAGTCTGGAAACTGTTCTGGAAGATAGTCCTGATCAATTCCTAGATGATAGATATATATGTCATTATGTTACAGGACTGAACAGCAGCATATGCAAGCCAAGTCTCCTTCCTGAAGGTAAGATGATCTTGTGCAAGTAATTTCCTTGTCTTCTTCTTGATATTTCCAGCTGTAGCAAAGACAATAATGATGATGCCCACTCTATTATGCATTTAGATAAGATGATGAAAATAAACAGAAGTGGATATGTACTTAAGATGAAATTATTTGCTGTGGCTTCTTCTCTTCACTGTCATGCAAACTCAGTCAAGGAAGCTTAACAAGATACTGTGCTTAAATGCATCTGGAACTCAACAATCCAGATTCAGCCCTAGCAGTGTAAGAGTTAGCATCCTTATTAATATGCTGAATACCACTTCTCCAAAAATCTCAATGTGAAATATCAGAATCCTTTAGAAGGTGGGGACTTTCCCCTCTCCATGGGTACGTTGCCATAGATATTAATTGGAAAAAGTCTATTTACTTCAAATAGGAGGGGGAAAATGTGCCAGACTGGAGATGCCCATGGCTGTTGCAGTGAGGAAACAATAAACTAAAGAAGTCTAGACCAACATGAAAGCTTTTAACATGCCACTGTAAAGGTTCAAGTATCAGTTACACAGACTTCTTTAAGAGTTAGATGATTTTATCACCAATCACCTTAAGGATGGTACATACTCAGCTGAGAGGAACTGTGGACACAATTTGACTCTAATTATTTGAATTCATAGACTTTTTAAAAATTTCTATTTTTTAGAAAGACAATATAAAAGTAAAAACACAACTCCTAAAAGAAGCAGCAGAAAAGTCTTACTGAGCAATCACATAATCATAGAATACTGGGTTGGAAGGGGACCTCAAGACAGTTTTGCTGTGGCACTCCCAAGGCAATGCCCACCTTACCTGTGCCATTCTACCAGCATGAAATCATGCCCACAAGCTTGTAATCCGGCCCAGGGACTCCAAAGAAAAAGGCAGTTGTCACCTCTACCTGTTGTTTATCTAAATAATACTCCTCAGCAGTAAAAAATTGGCACACCACAGCTATTTATGACACCAGCACTCTGTGATCTGCCTCATCCACTCTCTCTTTCCCTGCTAACTCTGGAAAAGAGCTTACTCTTCCTTTGGACTCCCTTTGATAGCAAGGGACATCCATTTAGCTCTTCCCAGTGGAAGGAAATTCTCATGAATCTAAGGTACCTGTGACAGCCAAGGCTTACCTATTCTCTCTGGTTGTCTGAGCACATTAATCAGCCCAGATGAAGATTGTAATGTATGCAAGGACTCCCTGATGACTTTTCCCTCACAGACAAATCTCTCCTTTGCTGTTTTATGAAAGTTGAAATATGAAATATTATGTGGGAATATACCAATATCAAACTTCCATTTAAGATTCTTTAGCTCTAGGCTGGAACTTTGGAGGGAAATTTAAGTAATACACTTGATCTGCTCTGAGTACCAGCACTTCTGTAAAACAAACACGGCAGCGATGAAGGATCTCACAGGACCCAACATCTTTGAAACTCAATATCACACAGCAAAAATACAGTCCCCTGATTCATCCATCCTCTTTTCTGCCTCCTCTAACTGACTACATTTGAATCATGCATATTAGAAAAAACATCAGGACGGTACCGTTAGCTGCACTACAAGTCGCAGAAGCACAAATGGCATGGAACATCTTAGCCTTTTAATAATGATTCTGTTCTCCGTTGCAGATCACCTGGCACACACAGCTCAGCTCTCTGAAAAAATAATGCAGTCACTCCCTGATTAAATTACTCATGGAGTGGAAAAGACATTGAGCAGCCTGCCTGTTTCGATTGGCTGTGTAGTGACTGAGCTCCATGAATATGGAAATAATTGGAAATCCTAGACCAATATAGAGGACGATGAAGAATATGTGACCCACATAAAGGGCATGCTAGAGCTGCATGAAAGTGAAATCATAGTGTAATATTAAACAAGTGAAAAATCCTTGATATCAGTGATAGAGGTTAGAAAACAAATAAAGATTATTCAGTAAAATGCTGGAGGGTTCCAACAGAGATGCAAAGCCTTTTCAAATGCATTTTACAGCCTCCTTTCTCCTAGGAAAGAGGTAAAACTGAGATTTTATTTTAAATCCTAATTCATAACTCTAATCTACACCTTTGTGTCTCTTTTACTCTATACCTTTGTGTCTCTTTTGTTCTTGATGTTTCATAGGTTAACAAGATTACTAAGTAGTTGTCAGACAAATTTTTTGATTTGGGCTCTGAAGCTTTGACCTTAGTAGTAGTTAATAGCCCAAAAGATTCTAATCAGAGTATGAGAAATGGACAAGTACCCTAGAAAAACCAAAAAGCTTTACCACCAGATGAGTCTGTTTCCACCAACTCAAGCACACAAACTGCAAAGTAGGTAAGAAAATTACAGCCCTGAACTTACTGGAAAAATTCTGTCACATATGTCTGTAAAATCTCTAAAAAAAACTTACATTTTCCTTGGACATGGCTCACTTGCCCACCTGTGCTAACCAGAAAGCATCAGCACTCCAGTGTAAGAGGTGCTTTGGTGAAATTGAAGTGCTCTGCTTCCCACATACTCCCTGCAGCTGGAGTACAAGGCATTTCCAGGCATTCCATATAGCTCTGTCTCTCCTGCCACTCCCTGGAATTGCTGGCAAACAGGGTATGTTACAGCAACCTTCTTCATCTTCTTCTACCTGGCTGTCATAGCAAAAGGCAGTTCCAATAGCAAGGGAGAAAAATGAAGTCTAAACCACACTGGACAAATGCAAACATCCATGCGCATAGAATTCTAAACTCTTTCTGTCCCCATCTGAAAACTAGGGCTACTAATTCATGACAATCCTTTAAGAGATTCTGAGATGTGCTCTCAAAACAGTTTTGTGCATACCTTACATTTGCAAAGATCTAGTTTCTTAGTGTAGTTAGTTCCTAAGGATTTTAGAGTGAAGCTTTATTTTCCTTTCTGTAATGCTAAGAAATTTTCCTTTCATTCCTTCAACATTACATAAGTGCTTTTCATTTCCTGAACAATTTTCAGAGAAAGCCGGTATATTTCTGGAATAGCTTATTGATTCATAAATTTATATACATGGTTCAATTAAGCATGAGAAAACTTCACCACTGGCTTTTATCTCACAGAATCACCTTACACTATCCCACAAATTGAAAAGTCAGTAACATGTTTTCTATCCCTGTGGCTCAAACAAATCTCCATTATCAGTTTCTAAGCTAGTAACCACTATTTTCACAGTAAGTTCATTAACCTAAAATATTTCTGTTTAAATTTGCTAGGATTAGAGGTAACATTATGATGTGTTACATATTTCCCTCAGATAATTTTTTTACTTAATAGCAGTATGATGAGAAAAAAACAGTGCAGGTAACCATGATTCACAATACACACCACTGTATATTTTGCTAATAGCTTTTTACAAGTTTTCCCAAAGTTTATTTGAAATCTCTTCCCTGAAATCAAGAGGCTCCACCTTCTTGCAAACAAAGTAATACAAAATTTCCTGTACAAAGGGTGTTTCAAACCTGTTATCCCTATTTTCAGACTATTCTAATTGAAGAGGAATGCTTTTCTAAAATACTGGCTCCACATTAAAAGTACACATGGGAAAGATTATTTGATGTAAAGCTCCTCCTTTCAAAATCAATACAACTCAAAGTTTCCCTCTGTGAAGGAAGTCGATACCTATGTGGTCATTCTAAATGTTAATGAAAATATCAGTTGTAGGATACACGAATGCAAAGAACCCCAATACAGACATACTCTGGTCTGGGCAAGTTGAAATCTAACTGTCCTATCAGGGGTTGGGTGACTGGCTACAAAAGCTAAAAAATAAAAATGAACACAGTGTTGGAAAAACGGGAAGCCGCTTGGTTCACTGAGTGATTACCATTGTTCCCTGGAACATGGAGCTCTATCTAACTCTGTTATAATCATGACGTGCACTTTCATAACTATCTTCTATGAAATCAATTCCTAGGGGAAAATGCTAAAAAAACCCTTAAAATTATACAAGGACTAAAATCCCACTTTTAAGACTGAAATGTTCTGCCTTGTAAGCCCTCCCAGATGTAATTGAAGTGCCACTTTGGCAGCAGAAATGGCAGCACAGGTGACATAGTATCTCCTTACATTTCACCATTCACATCCCAGCAAAAGATGTGAGTGCAACACAAAGCAGTGACCGTCAGTACTGGTCTGAGTAACATGAAACTCTCTGAAGCAGTCTGCCTTAGTGCATGTGCCTGGGAGGCCTTTGGATATTCAATTACTCCTGTGGTTTGAACATTTTGGCTCATAATTCTTTATTAAGCCAACTTTCAAAAGAAATGATCACTGAGTAAACCAGGTGGAGTTACAGATGGCTCAACTGGTTTGAAAACGAAGTGATTCTAATTTCTAAATATGGCTATACAATAAAATATAATCTAGTAGGCAAAACTCTGAGCTTAAATGCAGGACATTTAAGTCGGGCAGGAGGTTCTGCCACTGGCCCACTGGCAAGATTCCATGTGAGTCTTCTCACCGTACAGAAAACAAGAACAATAAGAGAATTGCCTCAAAATCTGAGCAACATTATAAGCAGATGATTAATAGATATATTGGGCTACAGACTTTTGGCTTTGAAAATCTTGATCCAGTTTCTTATCCTGGAAAGGAAGAGGGGATTATTCAATTTAAGAACTGTCAACTATTTATAGCCTCAGCTATAAAAAACCAATTCTTTTAAGAAATAGCAAGCCAGAAACCTCTTGCTGCCTCAACCATCTCCAGTAGAAACAATTCCCAGGGGTATTTGCACACAGTTCCAAGGTTGCTGGAGTGCATATTGTTCCATGTCCTCTTGCCAGTAAATTGCCAAACCACTGTCAGACACACAATGGAGAGGAAAAAGGAAAAAACATTTCAGAGGATTTAGCTTCAGTAGAGTTTCTATCACTGTTCTGTTACTCTAGGAGGATGATGTCCATGTCCAAGTGACTGACATTTCTCTGTTATCAAGGCAATGCAACCTGATCTAGTGGAAGGTGTCCCTGCCTATGGCAGGGGGGTTGGAACTAGATGATCTTTAAACAATGTTCAATGCTAATGTACTCTTAAGAACATTCCCGTTGGCTTTAAGGGTGCTTGGCATGGAACAGAGTTGGCATAGTACAATTTAGCCTAAAACACATAAACCTGTTGATGATGAACCTGAAAACAGAATCCAGAACTGTAACTACTCTAAAACTGAGGGGCTATCTTTGTGCCTTAAAAAAAAAAAAAAAAGTCTTGTCACCTGCTTCAGTGGGCTCATCCTTAAACAGTAACACACAGCTCTCTGCTATCTTCTGACAATCAACTTTCTGCCTCCATGTCAGAAGAAAGCCAGAGCACTGCACAACATTGAATATGTTAATTTACTCATTGGTAAAGAATACAGCTCACCATGAAGACATTTTTTCTGAAAATTAAGTCCCAAAGGGAGGTGAAGACGTTTACTCCCGTTTTGACTAACCAGTCAAGCATAAGGAGGCAACACATACAGTAGTAAAGATATCTGTCAGTCTCTAACAAGGAAATCACTAAGAACAATGATGACATCTTGTCTGGATAGACACAAACGAAATGGTTTGGGGATGAAAGATTAACGCTGCACTGTCTGAAAACTTTTGTAGTGCAACTAAATAAAAAATGAGTTTCTTCAAGAATCAGAAAGTAACTTGAGATATGCTGGTGTGGCCAAAGACATGGTGTGACAGAGCTTTCTCTCACCAGAGGGTAACTAACTGATGAAGGCTTGTGAGCAGGCTTTTTTGAGTACATGTGACCTGAAAGGCAAGCTACATGCAAACAAGAAAATTTTGTCAGAAGAGGATCAAGTCAATAGGACAAGGTAAAAGAAAATAGAAACTAGGTATAAATAGATTTGGCATTTTTGCCTTACGTTTTTGTCTATATCTTGCACAAGTGTTGCTAAATGCACTGCTGATTTTAACTGTTAAAAACAAATGCTCATAGTGCATTTCCTCTTAACCTGTCTTGACTTGTGCACGGTTTAGACTAACTGGCCTTTCCTTACTAAGGCCATGGCAAGACACAGACCAGGTCATAAGGGTAATAAAACAAGTACCCAGTTAATCAGGTAACAGGAATCCAGTTCAGGGCATGCAAGGAGAAATACAGCAAGCCATGATCTCTTCTACATTCACTAGGTAGAAAGCTGACACCACAAACAACAGGAAAAACAAACATCTTCCAGTAACTGTTGGGAAGCAAGAAGGGTGGAATCCAGTAAGATATTGCATCAACTCCAAAGATCCCAAAGAACACACCAAGGCACCCACATCACTTATCCTCCTTCCCCACTCATGTTTTCTGGCAAAGGAATGTCCATAGAAATGTCAACATGTCATGGTGGGATTCTGCTAAGATTGTCTTTGAAAAGCAGGGCTGGCTACCTCACAAACCAGAGATCAGAAGGGAAGGAGGGCAGCCCAATACACCTTGTGCCAGTGATGGCAGATCAGAGATCATATCTAATTTTTTCAGAAAAAGGTTCAGAAAAGATGTTCTATAAAGACTGCCTTAGTTTACGCTACAGCTTACTTTTAAGTTTTTTAACGAACATTCAACTTGAGATAACTTTAACACTAGGGAATAAGGGAGGTTTTTTTTGACAGTAGAAAACAGGTTATGGACAAAGTGTGTATTTGCACTGTGACAGGATATGGATTTATAACTCCAAAAAATAAGATGATAGAAAATAATAAGGTTTGGTGTAATGTTGATTAAAGAAAGTTAAGCCTCAATGGGTTTTAAAACACCTTTGAATTAATTTGAATATTGTAAACGCTTATAGTAGTAAATATTTTTGTTCTATAAAATTAAAAATAGTTTACTGTAACTTTGTAACTCTACCCTCTATCATTCCGTACCCCATCCCAAGTGAAAAACCTCTCGACAAACTGTTAAAGGACACTTGCCCTGAATGGAGCTAACACTAGGTGGAATTCAAAAAGCACACAGCTTCAGGAATGTGAGGAGACAGAAAAGATAGATTTAAAACATTTTGCTAAATCAAAAGTGTTTCTGGACCTGCAGTACAGCATGTCTGTAAAAAACATGCAGACTCCCCTTGTAAGAGATGCCCCAAATATTCAGATGGATTGATTTAAATGAGAAAATTATAGAAAGCATGTGCAAAAATCCTGAATCATAAAAACTGTAACCTTGATACAGAAAAGGGTAAAAGAAAAATTAACCTCCCTTGAATGGCAAGCTCTTAAATTGCTTGAAAAGAAGTATGAACAAGAAGTAGTACTTTCTAATTCCCCATGCACTAATCTTAACTCACCAGCAGTGGTTTCCCACACAAACCCATTTTCAATGCAGTTGCATTGGGCAATGTTGCAGTGACACCTTTCAGCTATTCTGACGCTCATAAATAATGATTCAACCTTTTAAAGCTCTGTACTTCCTGTAAGAGGCAACATTAAGTAGACAAGAAAGTAAACAGCTTGATATGAATAAGTATTTGTCTATTTTATTTGGACTGCAGTTAAAAAACGAATACATGAAAAATACATTGTATATGTCTGAAAACAATTCTACTCAAGTTAAACATTACCATAAAAGTCATCCTTTTACAAGGAAAGTGATTCACCGTGGAAACAATCTGAAACTCAGTTTTACAAAGTTTGCATAAGAATTGCCCACCCAGGGCAAAAAATCCACTCACTCCCACACAATGTGATAAGCATAGAGGAGAAAACCAAAGCAATTACAAAAATGGTCTTTCATTGATCTAGAGTACACAAGCTAATAGGAACATGCAGATATGTAGTAGATATTGTTGAAATAAAAATACAGGATTTTAAGTGTCACATAGACAAGGAACAGCTTTGTGAAAAGTATAAACACATTTTATCAATAAGAAAAACAAATAGCAACAGTATAATCTTAGTAACTATAAAGAAAATAAATACTGAATCTACCTTATATTCTAATTTCTGAGATAAGGATAAAAAATTGCCAGACCTCAAATACGGCTTGAAGAGAGACATTAACAATATGCCTACATCCTTTCTTAGTTCCCTTGATAGCAATCTAAGAAGAAATACAAAATAGCAAATAACTACCTTCCCTGCAGAGAGCATGTGCCCAGGAATAACATGCTTCCCAGAAAAGAAGTAAAAAAGAAGCAAAAAATTAAAACTCAAAAAGACAATCCTTGCAAAACAAAAAGACAAGAACTTTATATTTGAAATTCACAGTATGGTTTATTGCATTTTAAGGGAGTAGAGACATTCAGGAATTAGATAATATAGACTTATCTGTGATATCACCTCAATTCTCACTAAAATATTAAAATTAAAATTTGTCTACAAAAGGAAGATCGTAAATTCATCCACACAGAACTCAGACACTGAAGACCTAAAAAGATTCCTATTCCAGTAGTAGGCACACATGGGCTCACATGATACAACCATATTAACTTGCTTTTTCCCCCAAACTACAGTGCTTGCTAAAGCGACACTCAAATGTTAAATGCTTTGGTCAAGAGTTCAGTCACTGACCTGCAATGAAAGCCTTATGTTCAGCTCCAACATTTTCTAACAGCAAACAAGAAAAAAAAAAATGGTTTCACGGAATGAACTGTTAAAAAAGAAAATCCTCACATAAGCTTTCCCCGAGGGGGAAGAAATATCCACAAGCTTTAAATTGGCCAGGCGGATTTAAGAGGAAGCAAAAAAAAAAAAAAGTCAGCTCTTTCTGTTGCGTCAAAGAGCCCACTGTGCAATAGGAACAGTGAACAGAGTTGTTAAACTGGCAAGCTTTTGCTGAAGACAGCTTTTCAATATGCTCTCAGCATCGTCTCCCAGGGCTGGCTGGAGACAGTCCCACTCCTCTTATATGGGCTCTGCTCCTTCAAGAGGCAATCGCTCTTAAGGACAGTTTCTATAAACATGCTGTTCTCCTGGCTTGGCTGCACATGATGAGGGCAGTTGCACACATATACATACCTGCATTCAGGGAGCAGACCTGCACGCACTTGGGGAAAATGCAGGCACACTCAAACTAGCCATCATTACCTCAGCTTAAGAGCAGGATGCTATTGATGACTGATGGCTTGCTAAAACTCCCTTCCCCACTTAGACCTTTCAGTGTGCTGTTGGAAAGCAATCCTAAAAGGCACAGTACTTAGAGAGGAAACCTCTAATGCAATTCCATTGGGATGTTGTAGCCCCAGCAGTGCTCTCTGATTAAAGGAAATCAGTAGTCACATGCTGCTGCCCAGCTTTGTGTGCAGTACAGAGAGCTCAGAGAGCCACCAGAGACTGCAGCTACATGGGATGAGTGAACAATCCCTCCCGGGAATGACAGCTCCATCACTGAAGACATCTTTAGAGGCTGAACCAGTGTACATACAGTGAATGGAGTAAGGACATTGAGCAGCCTGGTTAAACATTAGTAAAGCCACATTCATCACCACATACAGGAAACTGCCACACAGATCTCTGCAGGTGAGGACACCACCCTGCATCCCTTTTACAAGCCATGGAGACCTAAGCAAAGGTATTCAGAGCACAATTCAACCTACTCCAACCTGCATCTGGTCTGCTGAACTGCCTTCTGGGCTTCACTGCCTACAAAGGGAACCCACGATGGCTTTCCCAAAAAGAGGTTGCAGACAGCAACATTTTTAGAGATGAGTGCCACTCCAAATGACAAGGTGATGAATGCCTACAACATGTGCGCAGAAAGAACTTGCAAGGAAGAACGGCATTGGTAAGAGACAGGAATAGAAAAGGGAAAATACAAAACACTTTCCAACGTGACTGCAGAATTAAAAGCGGGGACAAACATATGCAGCTGGTTAATTTAGAATTTCTCTTCTATTTATACATCTTTCAGAGTTGCCACAGGGACATTATGAGCCTGAATATGTGGGAAGGCAGCAGAAGGAAAGGAAGTATATGCAGGAGTTAAATTCTCTCTATTTGTGTTCTTTCTTTACTTAGTGAACTTCTATATGGAAAAATTACTCCTTTAACAGCTTCTCTTGAAATCCTTCCAGGTGAAAATGAATTTCTCTCCTAAAAAGTGTTTCCATAAATGAGAGACTGAGTTTCTGCAAAAAGTACCTTCAACTTAGAAGTGAAATACAGCATTTTAACCCTGTAAATTTAATGCAAGGTCCTATTCGTGCACCAAGCAGTGTGTTGCTTTATTGTATTCTCACAACACCAGACAGCTCACTGTGTCCAAAGCCCCAGCTGAAGTGTCACTGGAGTCATATGGGCGTAGCTTTGGCCCTATGAGAGTAGAGTGATTAACAATTCTGTCTGTGCTGTGTGGAAGATAATTACAATCTGGTTCAGTTTCTTAGATCTAAAAGCTGGGCAGGCATTTTAACACTAATAATAATAATAATAATAATAATAATAATAATGGCTCATAAGATTACCTAAATGTTTCCCCCTATAAATCCAGACTCCCCACCACTCATCACTGGTAATGATGAGTAATAGGAAACTGGTAATATTTGCTCTTTTTCTGAAATGGATTTTCTGTCTATCTTAGTATCATAAAAGTACATTTATTTGCATGTTGAGCAGGTGGCTGGACCAGATGATGTCCTGATGTCCCCTTCAACCTAAACTATTTTGATTTTGCAAAAATGAGGTCAATTACTAAAAGCTGCCTTACGCTATTACAGAAATTAAGTGGACTGTGGCCAACTCCAGTGTTTTGAAGCCATAATTTGGATTCAACCCTCAAGACTAAAGACAGTTTCAGAGTCAAAGATCTCCACTCTGTCATTCTGGGAGAAGCTACCAGATCTGCTGAAACATAAACCATAAGCATTTGTACTGATATTGCCACCTGTGAGGTCATTAACAGATATCACTTTATGGAGAGGGCTGTATTGATTGCCACACATCCCTTGCTGTTTCACTCTTGGATTCCCAATCTCCTTTTGTTCTTCCCTTCTTATCTATCACTCAGTCATCCAATCTCAATTAAGTGTCTTTCAGCTGCAAGGGACAAAGAAGACACTGAGAATTCTCAGTGACTGAAAGCCCAGACAACTCATCTCAGCTGTAGAAATTCCTCTGCACAAAGTAAAGGACAAAGAATTGACAAAAAAATTCTACAAAATAACAAAACCTTCTGCATGATCCCTAGTTTTTGTATTGACTCCACTGCTAGCTCAACACAGACTATCTTCTCCAAGGCCTCACTCAGAAGATGTTAAGAAGATGACCATTTTCAAATGTTTTCAGTATTATGCAAAGCTTTAGCTTCCTTGTTACCCATGCCAGACATCAACTCCTGCTCCCCAGGCCTAAGGAGTGGCTATCAATTCAAGCCCAAATCATTTAGCACAGCAGTTATCCCAACCTTTGCACCTCCACATCCTAGACCACTTTATCCAACATCTAAAACCTGACCTACGTGCCCCTAGGGCTTGTTGTTAATACACCAGTCCTGTGTAAGTGACAACAGCCCGTGGCACCAAGCCAGGAAAGCCAACACAGAACGGATTCTATCTGCTGGGATTATACTGATCCAGAAATGTAGAAGGTGGAGAATGACATTTAAAGCCCTTTGCCCCTGCCAAGTGCCAACCTAACGCCTTCCAAACACTCTCTTGGCTCATGGAGCCTCTCTTTTTTTGGTGCAGAAGGAATCTGAAGCACTACCACCAAGGTCTACAATATGGCCTTTGCACACATCATGTATCTGTCCCTGTGCTGCATCAGCTACACTGCCTGAATCCACGGCAAGCATTATCTCTGTTACTCACAGGCCTTCCTCAAGAAATGGGATGGTCTTCCCAGGGAAAAATCATCCTTCACGAGGTGGGATGGCTCAACTGCCTTGAGGTCAATACTGCCTCTTTCCTGCTATAGAAGGTCACAGAGCCTCTTCCTGAAAAACAAGGCTCATGTAGGCATTTCAGCTGAGTCCTGTATTCCTGCAGGAAGGAGGCTGTGTGCAGTTGCAATTGTCTGGCTAAAACGTTGAGATTCAGCATGTCCTGCACTGTGGAAATCAAAACAGCACAATCTGGGCAAGAACTCAGGAATGTCACTTTAAGTGGAGAGGAAGCTTCAGACCCTGACAGGCGTAGCCCAACCCCACCACCACCTACATGCTTGGCTTCTGGAATGGGAGATGAGCATGCAGTGCCATTGGGACACCAGTAGTTCAAGTTTAGTACAGCAATGGCTCTAAACAGTCAGCCGGGCTAAAAAATGTAGTTTATGTTCCAAGCACCTTCAAATACTAGTCCTGTGTCACCTGTTGCAGACACAGTGCCCATATTCTGAAGAACCACAGTGCTCCTCTTCCTCCCATCTACAAATGAAGCATCGGTGGTGTTTCCTGCTTGCTCAGTGGAATCACTTGCCCCAGTCCCCTGCAAGTCTGATCCTGCTGCCTGTCTTGTATCTATGAGAGGATCACAGAGCAAACAGCTTTACTTCCTAAGTCCAGGGGTTAGGCAGCCTTCACATAAGTCCTTTCTTAGGTCTAAACTCTTCCAAGCCTCATCTACCTTTGCCTATGTCTCCTTCAGACTTCTTCTCTTCTGTCAAGTTATGGTGTTTGTATCATGCAAAACTGGACTCTCAACTCCTCCTTGCCTGGAAGGGCTGAGTGGACTGGCAAACACATGAAGCACTAGGAATGCAGAAACAAGGATTCAACAAATCTCGGCAAGAGGCAGCAGTTCTTCATTTGAAAAAAACCCAGTTTATTTACAGCTTTAAAAGAAATTAAAAAAAAAAAAAAATCCAGTGTCCAGAGAACACACAGGCACACACACAAGAAAAAAAAAAGATGAAAGAGTGTTTCTAATTTACTGTAAGTATTCCCTTTTGCCTAGTGGATTTAATACAGCAACATCTTGCTTTCAGGACACCTTGTGAAACTGGTTCAAAAACTGCCATCTCTGCCTAGCTGATGTTTTAGGGGTGATTCTGCACCAGCAATTTTTCAGGGGACTCCTCACACATCCATTAATTTTCAAGACTAACTTTTGGTAATCCCCTGCCATCCATTTCGCTCCTGTAGCATCCTGATTCTGGCCTCACCAGCAGCATATGGGGAACCTCAACCAGCCCATCAGCTCTTGCTGGGCAATTTCTGAACACAACTTTATTACCATATTCAGCCCAAAAATGCAAAACTATTAAATTATTATTATTTTTCAATCAAATTTGGCTGTATACATCTGCACAGGTGCGTAAGGAAGAGTTCTGGGTAGACCTACACACCAGCCAGCTATTAACATTGCTGCACCTACAAGGGATTGCAGGGCTGTGAAGCCATGTTTAAAGACCTGTGCCATCCTACAGCAGTTTGTAGTTTGATAGCAAGGGCAGGAGAGGAAGAAGAGGAAGCACCTGTTTTATGAGGGACAGCTGACTTTCTGCTGGTGGCTTTGTCACCTCTCTGAATGGCAAAGCAATCATATACTTTGTGCTTCCTCCAAGTGATGCCTCCTCCAGCCACCTAGAAACAGAGACTAGACAAGAGTAAGGGAATAAAGACAGGTATTTATTTGAAGGGCCTTCAAGGTACACCCTGGGGGAGCCAGAGGCTGCTTCCAAAAATTGGACCCCAAGATGGAGGACAGGTCACGAGTTCTTCACACTTTTATAGGTTTGGACCATTTGCATATCAGGGTTAATTCTCCAATTAAAGCCCCAGTTTTAGCGATGTAACGCCCCTCAGCTTGCCCCCCTTAGAATCTTTAGTTTACACATTTTGGGCCTAAAAACAAAAGGCCTTGAAGGCAAAGCCTGGAGAGGCTTTGTTATGTCTACCCAGTACGAGAGAGCAGGAATTACAGGCTACAAGGAACTTCAGAGTTACACTCTAAGCAGTACAGAATTTGAAAATAGAAAAGTTAAAACCTAAGGCATCACAAGTACAACTGACCAGTGTATGGCGAGAGCCCTGAGAAAGGGGGCAATGAACAGGGCCCCACAGCAGCCAGTGTGCACCGCTGCTACTGACAGACTGGGTCAGCCTTGTACCATCAGGCACTGGAGCAATTGGTGTTACTGCCATCATTTGTCAAGGATCCCTAATTAATATTTGTTAGTGCACCCACAGGAAGTCAAAACAGGATTCAATTCAAAGTTAGCCTGGACTCAGCCCCCTTTGCAAGCACACCTCTTGCTGAAATCTGCTGATTTTCACATGGCGGCTCTCCCCCAGGCACAGCCAACGTTGTGGCCACAGAGTGAAATCAAGTCAGACTCCCACCAAAAGAGCATGGAAAGAGGGGCAATTGATAACAATAGAGAAGAGTATCTGAGAAGGCAAATTCCCAACCCTCACAGGGACTCTACAGCTGAAAATCTGTGGCAGGCTAGCACTGCAAGAACAGGTTTTCACCTGCAGCAGAATGAGTGGATATGTGGGCCTTGTGCCGTAACTGAGAAAGAACAAGGCAAAAATACACCACAGTCGCCTCAGCAGGAAAACAGGGGCCTTGTCTTTTATCTGTAACAGAGGTTACGAGTGTATTAGAACTATTTGCTGAAGGGATTATTGCACTAACTCTTAGATGTGTAGATTTATGGATTTGATCAGTGGAAGTCCCCAAGTGCAAAGTATGTAAGGTCTGTTGCAACATCAGAAAGGAAGAGCATACTTGAAAGGAGCAAACAAGAAAGCGACAAGGAAGGAAACAGAGAATTTCTACTAAGTAACACAAAGGGTTACGTTTGCAATCAAGCGACCAAACACTAAAAACTTATGGTAAGAAGCAAGACTCAGTTCCAAGCTGCTGAAAGGCAGGTGCACATCTGTGGTGAAAGGTCCTGCTTTTCCTTGGCATTTCCCAGTAGTGACTTTGGTAGTGGACTGTAAGGACTTTTGAGAAGTACTAGCCCAGGCAGCAGTGGCTTGGACTTTTAGAACGGGCTTTGACTTGCAGCAACACCAGCTTTAGCAAGACAGTGCTCCACTGCCGCTCACATCACTGATTTAACTCGGTCCGGCCCAGCGGACCGGGCGATCGCTTGCCCGATTCCAACATGGCGGCAGGCACGCGCGCTGCTCGCGGCACGCCGTGCCACAGTGGGGCGGAAGAGGGGCGAGCCCGGCTCAAGGCGCGGCACGGCGCATGCGCGCCGCCCGGCGGCCGAGGCGGAGCCAGGCCGGGCCGGGTGCAAGATGTCGGCGCAGGGGGACTGTGAGTTCCTGGTGAAGCGGGCCCGGGAGCTGGTGCCGGGGGACCTGTGGGCGGCCAAGGCCTGGCTCATCACGGCGCGGAGCCTCTACCCCGCCGACTTCAACATACAAGTGAGCGCCGCCGCTGTCGCACACGCTCGGTACCGGGGCCCCGCGCCCCCCCCCGCGCGGCCTCGCTGCGGGCCTGCCTGATTGACAGGCGGCTTGGCCAATGGGGGCGGGGAGGGGCGGGGCCGCTGGGTGTCGCCGTGGCTTGGCGCTTAAAAAACAAAACAGAACCTCCCACTACTACTACTGCTACTATTATTTAAAGTACCTCTCCTGATTATGGCTTTTGTAGCTGCTTGGGGGCTTTGCATTGCATTTGACTGGGTACAAACTTCTTTGAATTCCAAGTTTTCAGTTTGTGTAAAAGTTAAGCCAGCGTGTTCACAGAACCATGGAATGTTAAGGGTTGGAAGGGACCTTAAAGATCATCTAGTTGCACCTCCGTGTCATGGGCAGATCCATCTCCCATTAGACCGGGTTGCTCCAAGCTCCATCCAACCTGGCCTTGAACACTTCCAGGGATGGGGCATCCACAGCTTCTCCGAGCAACCTGTTCCAGTGTCTCACTGCTCTCACACTCGATAATTTCTTAATAATATATAATCTAAAGTTCCCCTCCTTCAGTTTGTACCCATTTCTACTTGTCCTATCATTTCCTGGTGAAGAGTCCCTCTCTGACTTCTATGTCAGCCTCCTTCAGATACTGGAAGGTTGTTAGCGTTAATAATGTTCATATTAAATATAGTATCATATGGAATTGTGTTAATGATGTTAAGTATATTATCATGTAGAATTTTGTGCCTAAATTAATGTATGGTTAGGTAGTCTAAATGCACCTTCCAATTTCTACAGCAAACGTTGCAGTCCTTTAATTTTCTGTTATGCAGACTGCTGTGGCAAATCAAGGGCAGTTTTTAAGAGTGGAAGGACTAATGTGATTGATAAATGTATTCAGGAGAGCTGATACTCTGTTCTTGCATCCCGCAGTATGAGATGTACACTATTGAGAGGAATGCTGAAAGGACAGCGTCTGCAGGCAGGCTGCTCTACGACATGTAAGTAATCAGAGCTGGAACTCTACCTTTATCCCAGGTGCTCCTTTCACAGAATTAGTTTGGGAAAGACCTCTGAGGTGATTGAGTCTAACCTATGACTAAACACAACCTTGTCAACCAGACCATGGCACCAGGTGCCACATCCGGTCTTTCCTTAAACATGTCCAGGGACAGGGACTCCACCAGCTCCGTGAGCAGCCCATTCCAGTGTCTAATCACCTTTTCTGTGAAGAAATTCCTCCCAATGTCCAACCTAAACCTTCCCTGGTGCATCTAAAGACTGTGTCCTCTTGTCCTGTCACTGGGAGAAGAGATCAACCCCCACCTGGCTACACCCTACTTTCAGGGACCTGCAGAGAGTGATGAGGTCATTCCTGAGCCTCCTTTTCTCCAGGCTAAACACCCGAAGCTCCCTCAGCCACTCCTTACAGGACTTGTGCTCCAGACCCTTCACCAGCTGCACTGCCCTTCTCTGGACAAATAAATGTCAGGATTTCCAAAAATATAAACTGAGTGTTTTTGAAAATCCATGTGGATAAATTAAGCACAAAAGGTCTAATTAATTAAGAATAAACAGTGAAAAGGAAAGTGTTATTTTCTGTTTTGCCCAAACACATACTTTTATGAGAAGGTTTTGTCTTAGAGACAGATTTTGAGATTGCTGTGCATTCCTTGCCTCAAACTTTGTTACAGGTTTGTGAATTTTCCAGACCAACCTGCTGTATGGAGGGAGATCAGCGTTATTACATCAGCATTAAGGAATGACTCCCAGGACAAGCAGACACAGTTTTTAAGAGGTAAGGTTTCTATCCTGAAGGAATCTAGAGATAAGCCCTCCGATTATTTATCTAGTTTGGCAAGTAAATGTCCATTTTTCTGACTTTGCCTGTGGACTGCAGGATTTGGTTTTTTTCCCCATTTCAGCCTTAGAGACTTCATGTGGTGTGTTAGGCTTAGGAAAAACAAAGGGACGTGACGAGCTGATTCCCAGTGCTTTGTCTCTGATATGGGTAGACTTACTCTGCCAGAACAAAAAGCACATAGAAGAGCAGTTGCATAGGGAATAAGTGGAATGGGACTTAAAAATCATCGTCCCACAGATTGCAGAGAACAGTGAATGATTGTAAAAATGGGGTGAATTCTTATTTTTGTAGGGAGGGATATAAAAGTGAATGGTGTCCAGAAGGACTTGGCATTCACTGCTGGCAACCTCAGGCAGTTTTGAAAGCAGGATTTACACCTGACAAACTATAATCTACTGTTTGAACACATGCTTCAGAAGCTCTAAGGATATTCCAGTTAAGAAAACATTTGATTTTTCATGGGGTGTGTTTATTTTTCAGAATACATAAAACATACAAGGAGAATATGTGAGTTTCTTTTTAGTGTCTCACTGGACATTTAAATGTCCCTACATTTTAATAATGAAAGTATTAATTGTAGAAGTAGAATATAAGTAAAAAAATAAATGAACAGTTTTGAAAAAGCATCTTGAAATGTCAAATACTTAAGTATTAGGATTTTGAGTATTCCACTTACTAGCAGTCTTACTTGTCAATTCAAGTTCCTTGCACCCGAATAAACACAGATAAATGTTTATTTGGTCTTCTCTGAAAGAAACAGACATTTTTTTCAGGTATGTGTATTAAAAGCAGAACAAAGGATAAGGAATCCTTTTTCATTCAGCATAGCAAGGTGATGTTGATGGTCTTTTACGCTTTGTCAGTCATCTTTACAATTCAGACACAACAAGTTACATATTTTCTGTGTTTTAAGGATTATTTGAGACCCTTCCTGGTCGGGTCCAGTGTGAAATGCTCCTGAAGGCAACAGAGCAGTGCTTTAACACATTAGAAAGGGCAGAAATGCTCCTTCTACTTCTGCGGCGTTTCCCAGAGACTGTGGTGCAACATGGGGTAAGAGAAGAGAAGCTCATAGTAACTATTCAGGATATTGGCACTCAGTCTTCTGAGATTTTGCTGAAATGTGTTTTCCTTTGCCTAGTGAGAGGGTGGGTCTTTTTATTAATGTTTAATTGTGGCTAATAGTTCAGACTACTGTATCTTGAACTTACCATCAGGAAGGAATTGGGCAGAAAACAAATGGAAGCAAATAAAACAATCCTTTGTTTTGTAAATGAAAGAATATCAGTCATATATCACTTTCACGTGTCTCTGCATGTCTTTACTGATGCAGTTTCCTGCAGAGTTTTTCTCTTGCTCTTGTTTTGCTGTCTTCTGGCATTGCTTTTCACTTGCTATTTAGTATGGGTAGTTTAACTATAGATTTGGAGAGTTGCACATGCTGTTGCCATAGAGTGAATTGCTACTCGTGCATCTGCTGAACTACTGTTCAACCCCACTGAATTGTAGTTCAGAAAGTTTCTAAAACCACTGGTCTAGTGTTTGATTTTCACCTCTGCTCATACAGGTAGGCCTTGGAGAAACATTATTAGATGCTGAAAGTATTGAAGACCAAGAATCTCCAGTGAATTGTTTCAGAAAATTATTTGGTAAGAAAATACTAATGTTCTTGTTTAACTATGCAGCTTTTTAGTATGGCAAGGTTCTGAGGTCAGTAAAGTTCTTTCATGATACTATGATAAGGAAACTGCTTTAGTCAGAAGAGGCTCAGGCTATGTTAGTCCAGGCTGAGCATATGGTACAAATTGGTATTAGAGCCATTCTTGTGAGGTTCTTTGTAGTGTATGGTCAGCCAGAAGTGAAGGCTCCCACTTCTGATTGAGAAACCTTACCTAGGACAAACAGAACAAAACACCCCACAAACCTAAAGGATTTTTCGGTTTGTTTTCTATTTTAGTTTGTGATGTTCTTCCTCTGATAATTAACAACCCTGATGTACGACTTCCTGCCAGCTTGTTGTATAAATATCTGAATAAAGCAGCAGAATTTTATATTAACTATGTAACTAGATCTACACAGACAGAAAGTCAATATCAAGGTAAGAATATTTTTACAAAGTTAAACTTTCTTAGAATGTATCTTAGTATCACTGAAGTGATGTCCATAAATAAAAAATGCATTATTTTTACGTAATGTATCCTGTAGACAAGGATTAATACTAGTGTTTAATGTTTCTTAGTTCTTTGATTCCAAAACACCTCCTGGTGCTTCAACTACTTAGTCATGATGCTCATGATGCTTCAGTATATGTACTGAGAGGTGGGACAAAATGTCCAAGATGTCCTTAGCCAGCCTATCAGCTCTCTTGTCCAAAGAGGCACAAATGCCCGCTGTGCCCTGTTGCCCGTCTGTGTAAGGAATGGTTACCCTGAAAGCTCCAATGGAATTTTTACTTGTCTTCTTCTTGAAAATGAATCCGTTTGTTTGATGTCCTTATGAAGAGAAAAATGTGCTGGTTTTCCTAGGTTCACAAGATTCCTCTGATATTATGTCTCCAAGCAAGCGCAGCTCTCAGAAATATGTAATAGATGGTCTCACAGAGAAATCATCCCAGATTACAGATCCTTGGGAGAGGCTATTTAAAATACTGTCTGTGGTGGGAATGAGGTGTGAGTGGCAAATGGATAAGGGAAGGAGGTAAGAAAGGAGTACTTTTCTGGGTATTTCCCCTCAAGGAAAATTTGGCTTTTTAATTCTTAATAAGAACAGTTCTCACTGAAGAACAATTTTAACACAAGAACATTTTGTGTAAGTTCACAGCAGCTTTTCTTTCAAGACTGTACAATGTAGAACAAAAACATGGCTCTAGAGAGGACTTTCAAATTAGTCTCTAAAATCAATTTTTGATGATGAAAGTCATGCATAAGCACTATAGTGCTGTGGGGTATCCTTCCCTATGTGCCTCATAAAGAGAAACATGGTAAATGTTTCGTGAAATTTCACTAGCATGTATTCCCAGCCTCCACTGACTTGAGGCTGGGGGATATCCCCAGCAGAAGCACTGAGATTTTTATATTCACTATGCATTCTTTCCTTTAGTTGCAAAGTTCGTGTAACATCTTGAATTCTTTTTGTCTCTCTTCCCCTCAGAAGTTTTGGTGATATTTTGCATCGAATGAAAGATCTCTGCAGATACATCAGTAACTTCGATAGTGAAGCCCACATTAAATATAAGAATCAAGTAGTGTATTCCACGATGTTGGTCTTCTTTAAAAATGCTTTTCAATATGTCAGCAACATCCAGCCATCACTTTTTCAAGGTTAGTTTCTAATGTTTCAACTTCTGTAATGAGTTCTTTGTGATTTCATTGCTAATGTCTGAAAGATCTTTTCTCATTAGTCATTTGAAACTATCATCTTACAAATCAACATTATAACCTGTTACAGTTCTCTCAAGCCATTAATCTTACCAACAGTAGTTCATAACAACTGTGTAGTGGATCAGACCAAAGATCAATCTAACTTAGCATTGTGGTTTCAACCTTGGCCAGCAGCAGTTGAAGGTCTAACAAAGAGAAAAGTAACAGACCAGATGTTATGAGAAGCATCCCGAGGCTTGATTCCTACTCTTCCATGAGCATCATGTTTGCTTCATTTTCTTCTCTGATCTTGTTTCTTTGAAGCTGACATTTTCCTGCTTTTCTTCAGTCAAAAGAAAATAAGTGAAGATATTTTTGCATTGGGAACATATGACAAATTTGTAATTAAGCAAATAAAAGCTGAATAGGAAAAGATTATCTGAAATTCAGAAGCTTCCAACTTGGCTTTCTTTATATTGTTTAAGCATAATCTTTGGTGTGTGTTTTGCACATTACTCCAAATTTGTAATTAATTTGTAAATCGAATGTTTAACCTATGTGTGTTACCTGTGCATTTTCCTACCCACTCACATCTGCATATGGGACATACCAGATTGCTTGGAACACCTACGATTGCTGCTTTTGGGATTGATTGGACTTTTCAGGAGTGACCCAGAAGCTGAGAAAAGTTTTTTAAGCTCCATTTTGTGTAGAACTTACTGAAATAAGCAGCATCACAAAGAGGAATTTTCAACACTTAATAATGTGATACAAAATTCCTTGCAACAATGACAATTGACACCATAGGTAATTAGTACTTATTAACACTACAATTATTGATTCATGTTAAAATTATAATTTCAATTCTGTGTGTTGTGATCATAAGTTTCATCACATTTTTCTGCATGGAGCAAATGATCATTTGAGTAAGGAAACAGTCAATATAAGTGATGGCTTTTAAACAACTGTACAGAATGTTGGGTGGTCAGTTGAACAGTGTCAGTAGATAGCTAAACTCAGAGGACAAAAGACATGGCAACTTGTATGCAAAGAACGTAGAGTCACTTTAACAAATACAGGAACTAATTAACTAATGAGTCGAGTTTTTTGTTCTGTCCAGAGGAAGGAAGAGTTATGGTGGGGCAGGGGATACTTCAGGTGTGCATGTAGTTTTAGCTGCTTGATTCCAAGTTAAAGAAGAAAGGAGGTAAAGAACTAGTGAAAATGCTGCTTTCTAAGTTGTACAGTTGAAGTATTTCAAAGCTCACGTTTTCTGAGTGAACCACCAGAAAAGGAATGTATACTGAGGTCACAGAGTACAGTTCCTTTGGTACTGCTTTTCTGGTGCCCTCTGTCGTTTTCTAATATCAGGAAAGTATTTCCAAGACATCTTTTACTCATTTCTGCTTTAGCATTGAAGTCCAGTGGTATTCAGTGCCTTTCATATCTTTTTTATCATTACAATTTTTCCTCAGTCTCTTTGGAGGGCTTACTCTAGAAACGTAGAATCCTACATGTTTTGGAAGCATAGTCAGAGCTGTCACCTCCTTAATCTGTGAGGATTAGATCTGTGACTCTCTCTCATGTGTATGGGTTTGCAAGAAACCTCTTGAGGGAAGACTTTTCAATGCCTTTTTCGTAACATAATTTGTATCTGCTTTGCTGGAGACTTGAGAAAGGAATGAGGCAATTCACACCTCTCATGACTTTGAGGCTGCCTGCAGGCTTGGCAGGAGTTGCTATTTGGGCTGATGCTTTTGGGCGTTTATTTATAACACTCTCTGCAAGAAAACAATTTAAAACTCTGTAAGCTTAGATTCTAGAGCTCAGACAGAAAAACACAATGCTTCTTTTTGCATGGCTGTGTAACTTCCAGTACTGTAAGAGAAGGTCTGTAGCCCCAGTCAAGGGTGAGAATGGATTTTCTTTTGTTTCAGGACTGGAGGTTTTGGAATAAAGACTCCAGTGCACTTCTGATGCTGGGAAGGGAACACTTGTTTGGAAAGCAAAGCACTTAGCTGGCATTAATTTAAATCCGTATGAGTAAAAGAAAACCCCATTTTTTTTCTTCTCAGGTGTTAGAACTAGGCAGCTCTTGAGGTTCTAGTGGTGAAACTCTTCCAGCATCCCTGTTGTGGTACTTTGCATCCATGAGAAACAGATATGAATCTTCTGCATTATGTCTTGGCTCTATTTTCAGTTCACACAGGTTGGATTCCAGCACAGTGGAATACATGATGGTACAGGAGAGGTGATTCCAATGTGTTGTAGCCTTTGTGTAGGTGACATCTCAGTGGTGGTATTTATTGACCTATATTTGTTAAGTAGAACAGATTGGCTGTTTCATCTAACAGGAGCTTCTGTTGTAGTGGACTCCTTACACATCACTTTTGAGTCGAGGGGAAAAGCTTAATAGGAATTCTTTTATGTCAAGAGATGAAATGAATTGTCCTTCTACTAAATTCTCAAATTAATTCTTTGCAGTTATGAATGAGGCCTTAGCTTCCTATCTTTCAGCAAATAGAAGAAATGCACAAACTGAAAATACTTGTTTGCACTACTGTCTTACCTGGCAGAGATTTCAGAAACAGAAAACAGGTTAAAGAATTCCTCTTTCCTTTTATATTTCTCTTTGACTGAGCTTTGCACATCTATATGCAACTTGACTGCAAAAGGAGAAAGTGTTTTTGGAAGGAAGGCTGTTTCAGTAGTGATCACTTACCAGTGTTGTTTGAGATTAAGAAGCATTGTTCCTATTTTATGTCTAATGAGACTTAAGCACTGGGGTCTGAAATAACAGGTACCAGATCCCACCAGATGTTCTGTGACACCAGTGAAGATAGAAATTGTTTTCTGTGTTTCAAAATGAGGCTTTTCTATCTTTGAGGAGTGAAGATGAGCTCTGACAGTCAACTAAAGGTTTAATTCTGTTTACTGAAATCAGCGGGGGCAAAGCTGACATTGAGTGACCCTGCTAGGGAAATCTTGTCATAAAATGCACATACTTCTTTGTGGGGCCAGTGCCTGTCAGCATATTGCTTTGGTTTCTCATGAGAAATGTTTTGAGAATATTGCTGTGCTTTGCCATATTTGTGGCTGTTAACTTCAGAGCCATTTGTGCTGTTCATCTGTTAGATAACTGTACTTATATAAAAGCAAATAATGCTTGATCAGAGAACACCTGCTGCCTGAATATATCTTGTGATCGCTCCAGAAGAAAGGGATTCAGAAATATTCTGAAGCTCTCAATCAGACTCTGGTGATGTCTGGTAAATGCACTCTGACCTTTACTGTATGTCTGCTTTGAGGAAACCATAGCTTTACCAGCATAGTTTAAGCAATTAAAGTGACTTAATTTCAGTTTTCTCTAGCATTATAGTCATTACTTGTGAAGGAAAAAGAACCCCAGCATGCTGTAGGCATAAGACCTTTCAGATCAGTTTAGAGAAATTGTGAATTAATTTATCTTTAAATCCAGGTCCAAATGCTCCAAACCAAACTCCACTGGTTCTTCTCGAGGATGTACCTAACATCTATGGTGATACAGATATTGATCGTAACAAACATATCCACAAAAAGAGGAAACTCGCTGAAGGAAGAGAGAAAACAATGGTAACTTTTCTAGGCTTTTTAATTCATAACAAGAATGGCATTGCTACTGGAATTTAGACAACAGTGGTTTTGACATAGATGTAAAAGACATATATTTAGAGCCACCCAGAATTAGCTGTTTATGACCACAATTTTCAATCTATTTTTTTCTAAAGAAAGCAAGAATAAAACAATTTTTGCAGCAATTGCTATAGACACATATGTACTGCTCTGAATGTTTTAACTTGAAGGAGTTCAGCAGAGGCTCTTAAAAAGCTAGAAATAGCAGTCAGATGTTCTTCAGGTAAACTTCCAAAGTAATTGACTTTTCCTGATTGGAACTGTCAATATATCTATTGCTTTAATGGTAGAAAACCACTATTTTATAGAATTTCTCTGCTGATTGAAGTACACACACAAGGATTGCTTTTGTATTGTGCAAAAGCTGTAGGCTTAAACTGAGTGCTAAAATGTAAAGTGTGTATGTACTTTAACAGATAATCTGGCTGAAGCTCAGTGGTGGTACTCCAGGTTTAACAGAATAAATTTGTTTGGGATACTGCTCATCTCACTAGGCCACTGAGTTCTTGGTAGCAAAGCAGATTGGTCTAACCTTAAAACAAGCTAAGTGAAAAATCACTTGCAGGCACTTAAACTAGGACCTTGGCACCTCTATACATAATTGTCTTGTGTTCAGTGGAACTTCTGTGGCTTTAGGGTCCTTTGAAATAAGTATAAATTAAGAAGTTAATATTTTTGTTCTATACTAAAATCTAAGCAGAGCTCAGATGATGAGGATCCTTCTGGGAAGGCAAGAAGTCGCCACATTACAGTAAACAAGGCTGATCTTGCAAATTCCATTGAAGTATTAGAGAGTTTCAAACTGGCAAGAGAGAGCTGGGAGCTGCTCTATTCTCTGGAATCACTTGACAAAGGTAAGGTAACTGTATTTAGAATTGCATTTAGACATCGTTGCTCTGCATAGAAATATTTTTTTTTTTACTATTAAAATGGAATTTGTGCCATTATGAATCCTTAAAATCAAAATTACTTTGGGTCCTGAGTATTTTTGATATAAATTCCAGTAAGAAACTTTACCAGTTGTTGTGTTTCTGAATATTTTGTTCCTGTATTGGATTTCATTCTTGATGCATCTTTGCTTATTCACCGCCACTTCTCTTGGAGCAGTTGGTCAGCAGTAGGGCTGATAGTGCTCAGTGAGGATGTGCTGCTAATGGCTGCCTTAGTTCATGATTAAGAACATGTGTTTTTCTGTGTCTCCCTTTCTGATAATATCTGGTGTGATAATCCTGAAAAAAATTTCTCTTCTAAAAAGCTGGCAAACAGTACCACCTAGCTGCTTTTAGGTTCGTTGGACACTGTGAAGAGAAGTGTAATAAAAACTTAGTATATAGGAAGAGAGTATTCTATATGTGAAGGACTTCATACTCTGGCTGTTTTGGTGCCAGTTTTCCCATTTTTTAATTCATCTTTTTATATATATTATTGATTTTTACCCAAAACTGTGAAATGTTTCATATTCCCTTTTACTTTTTCTTCTCTAACCACTTAACACAGAGTTCACCAGAATTTGTTTGTCATGGAAGACAGAGACCTGGCTTTGGTTAAGAATTTTTCTTACAGATATGATCATCTACCAGGTAAAAAAAATACACTAGGGAAAACACCACCATTGTGTTGCTCTTTCTTCTAGTAAATAGCAATTTACTTCCTTCTAGTAAACAGTAATTCTCGTTAGCCAGTTTGACTGCTTATAGCATTTACTGATTTTATGCCTTTAAATATTACTCCTTTGGGGATGGAACTACACCATTTGCACCATAAGCTAGATACCCTACTTTGGATATTCCTGTCCCAATAGCTGTTGTTTGAGTCCAGCTAGTTTTGGCATATGGAAAAGACATCTATGTTGGCATTTTGACCAGTGGATATATACCTAGTGTTATGGAAGATAAGTGTGTTTTATTAGTCTGTCAGTGCATTATATTGGAACACAATCAGAGAGAAGAATTTTCAAACAGTAAAAGGTTTTAACGTCTCAGTTAACATCTGTTGTTCTCCACAAAAAATAGGCTGACTGTGCTCATTCCAATACCATCTACAGAAAAAAGCTTGTTCTTTATTTTTCCTTTTATTTTTGCCTTTACTTGTGCCTGAACAAGGGGTATTTCAAACTTTATTAGTCTAGATAAAGTAACTGTTAACTCAAGAATATAATTATTTTATTCAGCTACAAATATTATTTTGTAAACTGGCTTTTTAAAGCAGAATTTTGTTTGTCTTCTGACTGCCTTGCAAGTGGTTGATCCACAGTCTTTTACACAACCCATCACTGGAGAGTATTAGTCTAGATTAAAATTTTGAAGGCTTGTTACGTGGACACACTCTGTTTTGAAGGCTTCCTGTAAGAGATTTTTTTTCTATCTCTCTACCTATTGTATAGAAAAGACCCTAACAGTGGTTTTTTATATTCTTTCTCAAAGGGGCAATACAAAAAAGCAATTAGCAGCCTACATCATTTGGCAGCTCTTCAGGGCTCTCATTCTCCCCAGCAAATTACAGGACAAGGATCTTTAGAAAATCAGAGAGCACTAATCCAGTTAGCATCGTGCCACTTTGCCCTCGGAGAATATCGGGTATGTACAGCATTCCACACACTGGGCCTTCATCAGCTGGTCCTGTGGTTCCAATTTCTCTTTTTCCTTAGAATTTTCCTGTTAGCTTGCTTTCAGCAGGATATCGAACCTAAGCCAGGATCTGCTGAAAAATCCGTGCTTCAAAGGGAGAATTATACTTCCTGCCACATTAACTGACTGTTTGTTAGCAACTCTTTATATATATGTGTATAGTCTGTTTGATAGGTAAGATTTGGGAGGTTAGTTATGATTTTTCATGGCTACAAGTGTTTGAGTTGTCTGTAAATGTAACCTTAATTTGAATTCCTTAACTTTACTGAATTAGTTCTTTAAATTGAGGGGAAGTTCTTTTAGGTACAGGCTTCATGTGGCAGGGGAAAGAAAAAGTAAAGGAACTTCTGTGATCATCTTAGAAGAGAGTTAGTTATTAACTGACAGTATAAGAGATACCGGAGCAATATTGTCTGGCCTGACCACTGAACTGGCTTTACTTTTGCAATACATGTTTTGTGTTTCTAATATTGCAGGAGTGTGTGGTGGTCTGAGGTCAGTCAGTGTCAGCACTGACAATAAGGGCTCTGTCTCTTAGGATCTAACGTCATCCCAGTACTACCAGACAAATGCTTTTGTCCCTTCCACTTTAGTACTTTTTCACTGGAAATGTGATCATATATCCCCTCTTACAGACCTCTTACTAGGAAGCAGCATTAAAAATTCATTGACTTTCCTTCATGCTGTCAGATTGCCATTTTCCTTTCTATTTTTACCATGAACAGAACAAATTTTACAAAACTATTCTAAGAATTCATTTGAAAACTTAGTCCTTCAAGACAAAATAATTTTTGATTGCAGTTATATTGATTGTACCCTCTTGAAATGAAGAATTCCAATACATATTTTTTCACAATTAAAATGATGTGTGTAGGCTCTCAGAGATTATTTAGTGACAGCTAAGTCTTTGCTTAGCCAGACTATACTGTGTATTAAGTCAACTCAGGTTCTAGCAAAGAATTTTGTGATTGATTTTTTTTTTCCTTTTGTGGTGTCTGAAATTATTAATCATTATTAACATATCTGAATTTTTAAGAACTTTAATTTGAATTTGGCATTATCATGTCCCTTCTTTTTATAGCAAACATGCGAAAAAGTGCTTGACCTCATGTGCTGTATTTTACTTCCAATACAAGAAGGAGGTAAAGTACAAGAGGAGCAACCTAAAGTCAAGTCTAAATTCAGGAAAGGTATGGAGTTGCTGTTACCCTAAACTCACTGTCAGCTGAATTTTAGTTCCATGTGTTGTGGTTGAGTGTGTAATTATTCTTATTTTGTATTATGAAAAGGGAGGAAGTTTTTTATTCCCTCTTGGTTTTGTATTGTGATTTTCTTGCTGGTACCTATTAAAGTATATTGGTGGCAAAGTCCTACCACAGGAAAAGAGAAATGAAGAAAAGAATTTAAATGTTTAACTTCACATTTGGAATCATTCATAATTTATATTCAAAGCTTTCCTCTCTACCTGACATGTGACAATTTTGGATTTGTTTTGCTCCATTTCAGTTTCTTTCAACTTATCTGTCCTGAGACTCCTAAAGAACTGTTCTGTTGCAGGGTCTGATTTGAAGCTTTGGCCATGTACCAGTAGAGCTATCATGCCTTACTGCCTTCATCTGTTGTTAGCTTGTTTCAAGGTAAGATAGGATCAATTGGAACTTTCTTGTCTTTAAGGCCTAGTTTATGTATCCTGAAGCTGCATGGCTGTATCCCAGTGCTGTGACTGAAGGGCTGTGCCTCAGTCCTTCTTACCTAAATGGGTTGGCAGAGGGTCTTTTTTTGGAGAGTGGAGTGGAGTGTTGATGGAGGAGGGGTTGTTTTCTCTTTTTTCTCTATTTGTTTTAGTTTTGAGCAGAGAAGATAGAACAGATCTCAAAATTTTTGTCTCTATTCAGACTTCTCTTATAGGTGATTGGAGAGGATTTGGTGTTTTAGCTGGAAATTTCCCACCTACTTTAGAAGTGTATTTCACTCTGCTTAAATATATACTTCTAAAGAATTTCTGTATTTGCACAGATGTAGGTGAGGTGAATCCTGTATGTTTTTGAAAGCAACATGTATTTCCTGATTGTCTCAATGTAATTTTTTTCCCTATAGCTCAGAGCTTTCACAGACAGCAGAGATGATATGGCGCTGGGCCACGTAGTTGTTCTGCTTCAGCATGAGTGGCCAAGGGGTGAGAACTTGTTCCTGAAAGCCATCAACAAAATCTGCCAGCAAGGAAACTTCCAGTATGAGAATTTTTTCAACTATGTCACAAGTATCCTTTCTCTAAACAAGACTGTCTTTCACATCCTGTGCTGTAGTGTTGAAAAAGCTGTTCGTTTCAACAGCAGCTCTTTCCCTGAATCATAGTCTGTATTTATTGTCATACCATGACAGCCTCTTGTAGTAGGCTGCAGTACACAATGGACTGTAAATGTGCCTCCTGTCACCTGCCCTGGCACTTGAGACTACCCTTAAGTACGCTGCCATTGCACTTCCATTCAGAACAACAGCAGCAGCTCAGGCTGCTTATGCAAGTGACAGCAATCTCTTCATTAAGAAATACAGGGCATTATATACAAGGCTGTTAACAAAAAAGACAAAGCAGTACCTGTGCTTCAGCGTTGAATGATTTTTGTTTGTGAAATGCTTTCTGTGGGTAACACATTTGGGTTCAGTAAGATAATGAGCTGTGTGAAAATTCATGCAAAGCACGTCTGATTTACCTATTCAGATATCTGACATAAATTTTGATCAGCATACACACTAACCTAGATTGACATCCAGCCATGGGCCTCAGGAAGCAAGGGGGTCTAACTCCTATCTGAGACAACTAAATAAGCTCTGGTGTTAAAGGAAAGGAAAAAAAACCCAACAAAACAAGCAGCTAAGTAAGGGAACAAAATAGAAAACAAAAAAGGGTGATATGTGCCTCTGTGGTGGCACTTGCTTCAGGTCCAGCATCAGTTTGCACTGCTTCCATAACCTGCAGCGCAGAAAATGGAAGTGAAACCCAGGGAATTTTGAGATCAACTTTCTTTACCTCTGACTACATATGAAGAAACAAAAGAAGCTAATGGATGTGTTCTTCACTCTAAAAAGCCGATTCTCATCAGTTTGTGGAGGATTAGGAATACATGCTGTGATCTTCTCTATCACTTTTAATAATGAGGTACTTCAATAGCTTTTCAGTTTGACTCTCCTTTCAGCAATGTGGCTTCAGATGTGAGGCAAAAGAAAGAATGTTCTCTCATTGTTTCCCTACTCAAATCTTTAACGTTTTCTTCAGATATTGATATGTTGGAGGAATTTGCTTATTTAAGAACACAGGAAGGAGGGAAAATTCATCTGGAACTGCTGCCAAATCAAGCAATGTTGATCAAGTAAGGATAAAAAAGCATTTACTGTTTTCTTTGGCCAAAAAAAAAAAGGGAGTATGTGCTGGTTGTCTTTCTTTCATGTTATCTTCTGGATAGTTTGTCATGTCTTTGAGCTTAAATTTAAGGAGTTCAAACAAGGCCGTGAGTTTCTTTTTCTGACTTTCCTGCTGATCTGTGTGTTCTTTTTGGGGGTTCTTCAGCTTTAAACTCCTGCTTTTACAGGACTTTATTTCTGAGTGTGGCATTTGCTTTAGAGTGATTGATATTAAAGTGATTACAGTTGTGCTCTTTCAAGCAGACACTTGCACTTTGCAGGAATTCTTCATATAATTAGGCATGTGTGCAAGGTGTTTGTACTAATTTTGCTGAAGAGTAATGCTGAGCAGAAAGCACTGTTTTGTTTATTTTTGTAAACAAAATAATGAAAGACCACTGCATGATGAAAAACTTTGGTATAAAATATAAATTAAATCGCACTCCAGCTACACTCCAGTAACCTTTCTGTTAGAACTAGCAGATCATCTTATTCTGCTTAGCTTGTTACAAGATCCTGAAGTAAATTAGTAGTTTGGATTAACTTTCTAGGTGTTTTTACTTGGTTAGTCTTGAACAAGTAAATGATCTGCTGCAGGGTTTTAGTGGCAGAATATTTTGGAGTATCCTCTTTGTTTATGAGAATTTGTAGTATTTTCCTTCCTAAGAGGGGGACTGCTTAAAGTTTGTTGAAATTCCACTTTGGGTCAGTGTATTCTGGCTATTCACTAACTAGAAATGGGCTGAAGTTCTCAAAATGGGAGCCTAACATCAGACAACGGGATCTAAATTTTAAATAGTAAGTAGATTTTCCAAAGTTCTAGGTAACCAACACAAAACTTAGATACTAGGTGTAATTAAAGGAAAAGTAGAGATTCAAATGCTTAATTATGTGATGGAGAATTTTCTGTTTTAAGCTCTAGATTTTCAAACTCTTACCCTTGCCATATCCCACTGCTTGTAACCAGCTGTATGAAAACAAGCTTCAGGGCATGCTGCACCACATATGGTGTTAAGTAATAAGTTTTGCCAGCAAGAGGGCTTAGCACTGAAGACTCCATCTGGTAACTTCTTACCTGCTGGCTCCATTTCATTGCAACAGTTCAGCGCTGTTTCTCTTGGCTCTCTTTGATTGGTGTGGAAGCAGTTACTTTCTGTTCTGACCCCCCCAGTCAGCAAGGAGGTAGCGAGAAGTGTTTCTAGCAGGACAGAATCTCTCTTTGACCTCCTTTTGATCAGTGATATTTCCTGAATGACGCAAGGGCTTGTAGAAGAGCGGTCCATTTCTTTGTGCTTATTGAGCCAAAACAGTCAAATATCCTGTCCAGCTGGAAAAGCTGTGTACAGTGTCTTTTATGTGGCTGTGTAGGGCTGGAAGCACTTCATCAGAGAGCTGACAGAAAGGATAGTTCAGGGCGTAGGCCACTGATCGGAGCTGACGTCTATTCCCCTGGTACTGTGGATATTTTTTTAGCTGGACTGGCTGTGAGGCCCAGGGGTGGTGTCACCCAACAGTGTTGACCTGTGAGTGTTAGCTCACAGCCTCCCCCAGCTGGGGTTTTTGATAAAGTGTGCCAGTGTAGCCCTGTTTCCTGGGACAATGGTTGGTAGGCTCAGTATCTGCAGACTGCTTACATCTTTCAGAACTATCACCAGTTCTGGTTGGATGAGCTGCTGCACCATCCTCCCATGAATTAGGAGAGGCAGCTCAGATGCTGTTCATTCATGCTCAGAAAGACTCAGAGTTTGCCACAACAGGCCAAAGATAAAGCAGTTGTTCCTTTGTCTGATCTTTTGTCAGCATAAATGTAGCAATCCTGCATCTTAATGGATGGGAAATACATTTCAGATATTACATGTCTTTTATAAGGACCGCTTTTTGTTTGATGACTTACAGGGCATTTTCTCCCCAGGTGAATTCCACATTCTTCTTCCAGCAGTTTTTTCTAAGTACCTTACACTTCATAGGAAATGATACTCATTTTTCTGAACTCAGTAAAGCAAACTGCAGTGTGATCTTTCAAAAGATGAAGTAAGATCTTGGTAGTCTGCAGACTTATAGTTGGGTTCTGCAAAACATACATACAGTTTGTAACCTTTCCCTTTGCTTGTATCCACTGTGGGAATTAGAAGGTCCATGGTCTTGGTTTTAACTGATGATACAGCCAGCTCATTCTGTTTGTGGTGTTAACAAGATTTGTTCAATGAGCTTTGAATCCAGTACCACAAAGTGCCTTTGAACTCCCTTCTGGACAAGTTTCACAGTGTATCTGATAAACATGTCAGTAGGGGCAGTGTTAGCTGGTGAGGCTAAAGAGGAAAAGAGCAATATGCAGGAAATTGCTGCTTAATATCTTGCTCCTCTTTTTGAGAAATCTTACTTCAGTTAATCTAATCATAGCCTACCTAACTGTGTAAACTTGATCTGAAAGCTGTGCCCTTCCTTTTAGTCATATTCCCATCACATCTCTCTGGGGACAGAGGAGGTTGGTTTGAAGTGAAACAAAGTATCTTGAAGGTTTTATTTTTACTCTGTGCACATGGGTATGCTTAGTTCTAACTGCAGATTTTGCAAAGAGTAGTGAAGACACAATTGCACAGAGTCCCTTTTGCAAACATCTGCCACTCTGGGGCCAATAACGTCTTGCTGGTCCTTTGTATTTTCTGTTTCCCGTGTCCATTTTAGCAAGTATTGGACTTATTCGTGCCAAGAACTCTTGAAAAATTATCTCATTTAATTGAATTTTTGTGGCTATTTTATTTCAGGTTATTGTAGCTGTATTAGAGTGTTAAATGTCCCATCTTTATTTGACTCTTTTAAACATAGCTCTCCATCCATATCTATTAATTAACTGTAGATACTAACCCAAATGCCCTCCTGTGAGATCTGAAGGTAGGCACCTAACTCAGTACTACAGGAATCTGAGTGTGAGTTTTGCTTCTCTGCTCCCTTTGTAGCATCTCTGGGGGTGAATGGTGCACTCACTACTTGGGTGCCTAATAAGATTTAAGTGACATTATAAGAGACATAGATTAAGAAACTAGACCTGTCTCCTATATACCAAATTTCTCCTTTCTCTTCTCCTTAGGTGGGGTATTGCTCTAGGCTGGACTGTTAGGTTATTATCTTGTTCTAGATAGCACACAGAGATAAGAATTTAACTTCCCAGAGAAGACAAAGTGTCTTTCACTTGAGACAGCTTTTGGTGGTCAGTTCATGTGGCCCTGGTCATAAATAGGAGGTTGCTCTGAGTGGGCATTTGTGCTCTGGCATTGTGCCATGCTCTAACAGCTGGTTTTGTATGCAGTTAGAATTTGTAAAGGTGGAAAAGGCCATCTGTGGGCCAATGAAAAGATACTTGGGCAACCTTTAACAAACACCGCCATGTACTCAACCTGGCCGATACCCGCTGTGCATGCACTCGGCTTGGGCTCAGCAGCAAATCCCTTAACTCCAAGCTGTGGGCTCTCCCAGTTTGCTGACATGCTGTTGTCAGCTCTGAAGGGAAGCTTCAGAGCTATCTGCAGTGCTCCACTGATTAAATCTTTTCTGACTGATGTGCTTCCTTGGAAGAGCTGGGACAGTTCATCATAGTACAACTGTGTAATGGTCTTGCACTTGCTGCTGTCCTTTCTCTCGGTGTAACTGTCCAAAAATATGTATGTATTTAGACCACAAGTGTAGGACAGCCTTGCAATGAAATCTGGGGATATTTGCATGTTTGATGCTGTTAGAGTTCTGCACCCCTTTGGCTGCTCGGTGGTCATACTGCTGTGTGAGCTCACCCTAGTTTTTTGTTACTCCTTTTTTGGAGAGTTGTTTTGCACCAGAGGGGGAGTTGGTGTGTGGGTGTTTGAATGCTGCTATTTGCTGTTTCTTAAAGGACTTCTAGCCCTCCCATGGGGTTACTGCAGCAGGAATTCATACCTGTGCTACAGCCCAGCATACAGACTGCTGACAGGTACCAAGTGGAAAAACCCCGCTCATAGTGTGCTGTGTTTTGTCAACATGTTTTACTGCCCATGGTTTTCAGCAATTTGTTACTCAATATTTATCTTTTTTTTATTTCTTCATTTGTGCCTACATTGCCTGGCAAACCATGTTGTTCTATTATAACATTTATTTTTCTTTTTCCCATAAGTTGCCAGTATCCGTGTCCTTTCAATTTAGTAATCGCTATTGAATTTAAACAATAATATAGAAATCCTCAAAAGTTTTACTGATGTTCAGTCATATATTAGCAAGAGCATAACCCTTTATTTTCAAGATACTAGTTCCTGGATCCATTTGTAGCAACTTTTTTTTATTTAGGTTGTTCTGAATTCTGTTTTGTGTTTTCCAGCTGTAATATAACACACATCTTCCAAAGTGCTGCTGGCTTGCTCAGTAGCTGTAGGTTGCATATTCTCCTTTAGGCTGTAACTGACCATAGCTCTCAGCTGCCAGCAATGTTTAAGACAATAAAGACTGGAAACAGGACTTATCCCATAACCTCTGAATATGCTGGAGTGTTTTCAGTGCAGGTTTGCTTCACTTAGCATAGTTCACCAAGGAATTGCCCAGGAGGCTCCAGGGCTAGCCTCCTCTTTGCCTTTTCCATGTGTTGCAAAGGTCTCTACTGTTTTGGCAGAGAAGTCTCTTCTCAAATGCCAGACTCCTTTATTTACATGAAAGTTGGGTGGTATTGTTGGTGAGGGTAATTCTGAGATATTTCCTTTTCTTGTTTCCAGCATCTCTGGATTGGCACAGATGCCCTCACCCGTTATTTTTTATTTTCTTTCTGTCTTTCAGTGAGCTTGCTGGGTTTGGACCAGCTCTTCTGTTCTTACCCATGGCTCAGGACTCGTCTCAGCATTAGCATTATGCTTTTCTCTCTAAAGTAATTCATGTTGGTTCCTTCAGTAGTGTTAAGGCTCTCATTTCAGGGCATATCTTTTTCTCCCGTTCCCAAGTAGGGCTTACAGGTAGATGTTACAAAGTCTTGATCTTACCCAGTTCTGGACCAGTGCAAATAAAGTGCTTTGGTGCTGCAGAACATTGTTTTAAGGACAAGATTTAGGTGTTGAGGCCAGCGTGAGGACAAAGAACTGTTCACAAAAACGGCCTTTAACAGGGCAATATCCCATAAGTTTCCCCAGCCAGCACTGCTTTAGCTTGCTCAGTAGCTGGATCTTTGTTCTGTTTGAAAATAAGTCCTGAACTTGTGCTCAGAATAAATGTAACCCCTTACCTGGTGTCTAGTATCTTCGTAAGAGCTGGCTTCTACTGATGCAGGCTCACAGCCTGGCTTGATTTGGGTTTTGTGTTCACTGTGCCTTTTATTAGTCACAGCGTTATCAGTGCCCACAGGATTATAAAGCTCCTTCTGCACTTTGATACTGGTAGAAGATGCCCTCTGTTCTTTATGGTGGCACCTGTGCTCCAGAGGACGCAAGTTCATCTTTTCACTCTTCTTTCAACCCCAACCATTTATAGAAGTGATTACAGGGAAGAAGTGGCCTGGGCAGCAAAGGTAGAGAGGAAAAAATTCCTTTCCCCAAGCAAGGAGAACTCTGTACTTGCTGGGTTAAGAGAATAGATTTTCCTGTTGTCCAAGAGAGTGACGTTATTTCCCCCTTCAGCAGTAATAGTCAAAGCAATGAGACCAATGACTTTTATGCAGCTTCTAACTATTGAAAGACTTGTAAGCTACTAAACACACGATTTTTAAAAAACAGCATAGCACAGGCTCTTTGACTCTCACTATATAAACTCATATATGGACCGTAAATATATAGTAAGTGACATGCAGTACCTTTTAAATGACTGTAGTTCACTAGATAACCATGATTTGATTTTGTCTGTCTCTCTTTCCTTCATGGCTTAAGGCACCACACAGTTACCCGGGGTATAACTAAAGGAGTGAAGGAAGACTTCCGCCTGGCCATGGAGCGCCAGGTCTCGCGCTGTGGGGAAAATCTCATGGTGGTCTTGCATAGGTTCTGCATTAATGAGAAAATACTGCTGCTGCAGACTCTTGCTTGAATGGACTGATCCTGATGCAATGTCTTTTACGGAGAGAGGGGAAGGCTCTTCTTTGTATGAATAAGCAGCAGAGCAGTGGGAAATCTCTTGTTCAGAGGGTCAAGAAGTTGCCTGTAAGTTACAGGCTCTGCAATACACAAACACTACTCAGTGTTTGCTCACTGCTTGGTTTTCTTATGTGAGTAGATCAAAATTTATGAATAAAACTTTGTTTAAGAAGTCTTTGTAATATCCTATTTGTTTTGGGATTTTTCCCATAGTGTTATACTAAGGTGTGTGTTGTAGTTCTTTCCATCTTTATACATACACAGAGAACATAGCAAGGTATTTCAGGTTTTTTATTAGCACTAGTTTGGAAATCACAGCATGAGTGAATTTTCTGAATTTCCAAAAACTATTATCTTACATTGAATTGGTCCGTTAGCTCTTCCTTTTCAGCAGAATTCTACCTGTATTGCTGGTTTTCAGATTCAGGGCCCTTAAGTAAATTCATGTAGAAAGAGGATTGTTTTGATTGAAATTTGGTAATATCCAAGTGATTACACAAAGTCAATAGGAAATGGCCTTTCTGCACTCCTAGAGTGTAGCACATGAAACTCAGACCTCGTGCATGCAAGAGGTGTGTTACACAAGCGCCCAGAACATGCACAGATGGGCTGCTAAACCTGTAGGAGCAGCCTGCTGATTAATAAGCCAATAAAAGAGATTCTAAGCTTCAGCAGGATCCAAAACTTAAGGGTTTGGTCGAAGACCAAATGGGAAGAATATTTTGAAGCATGATCAGCTGAGACAGCATGATCACCAGGCTGTGACACAGAGGTGCCCCTGAGCTTTCCCAGATAATCAATGGCCAAGTTAAATGTGTGCCAGTAGCCAGAGGGGTACAGGCATGCAAGAGGTGCCAAGGATATATACAAACCCCAGACGACCTGAGTTAGGGGGTTGTGTGTCACATGCAGGGACTGTTAACACAGGCCCATTCTGATAACCCCTTGCAGTCACCACCCCCACCCCTTGCAGTTCCTTTCATGAACACCATCAGGGTGTCTTAGACTGCCCAACTGTTAGAGTATGTTCAACTTCTCTACATGAAGGAGGGAGATCAGTAAAATATTTACAAAAGACAGAAAACAAAGAGCAACTGTAGTAGACTAGTAAGTTTTTGCTAAATAGGAAAATACTGTCCCTTAAGTCACATAAAAGTCTTGATGACGACTTCCATGGCACTGTAAACTTGAACTAGTATCCCTTTTTAGTAATACAGCCTGAGTTGCAATATTTCAGGCTAATCCACTTGCCTCATCAGAATCTAGGCCTGCTACACCTTGCCCACCTCTATCAGATTTTCCAGAATATCCTTCTCCTGTAAAGTATATACGATATTACGACCCAAAGAGTTGTTGCAGTGAGGTTTTGAATCAGATGCTCTGCGTGGGATTGACTGTCTTGCATCTTCCACTTAAAAGGGAAGTAGTTTGCAAACACTTGGTGTCCAATGTAGACCAGGATTGAGTTCATTCCTGAAAGGAAGCATAGGTCATACCATCTCAAAGAGCAGGTATGGGCTTGCTTCAGACCAAGCAGGCACAGGTGTGCCAGGCTTATAAAACAGAGTGGCACCAACAACAGCTAATGTCATTTGCCCCAAAGATGCCACACAGTTCTCAAATACAGTCTGAGGGGTTCTCTCCCCCAAAACATGTACTGAAAAGAAATATAACCTCTGTGCTAAATTGAAAATACAACCGAATCAGTATGCTGCAATTACATTAATAAGGAGAATAATAACAGTTACTGTTTCCAGGGTGGATGCATGCCAACCAATCTGGTCAGATCTGCTGTCTTTACAAACAAATGCTGACTGCCCTTCAAAGCCCTGGGGTTTCTGGTAGGAGGTATGATACCCTGCTGTCACCCTGCCTATTTTCCTGTCCAGACACCAGAGACCAAAGCTGCTGAAAGGTCCCCTCTGCTGTGGCTTTGCATTCTCCACTCATGTTTGTTGTGTGCCCAGTGTGGTTAAAACCACAGTGGGATACTTTGGGAAACACGCTTATCTAAAATCACAGAGACACAACCTACACAACTGCCCAGGGGATTTCATCTTCCACATCTTCAGAAGTGGTATTACTCTGTTGACAGCCCTTTGAGTTTCCCATTAGGTTACACAAGTCTCAGCAGTCCCTTCCAAACCAACTTGGAACAGTTGTGGTATTTTGCTTGGTACTAGGCAGCTGTTCACTGGGACCTTGACTTGAGACCAAACTGAGAACAGTCATTGGGCAATAGCAGCTTTCAGCCCTCATTTAAAGAATTGATTGTCCCTCTCTCCAAAGTACCTGGTCTCAAGTGTCCCAGTTCTATGCAAAGGTTCTGCTCAACTTAATCATTCTGGAATCTTTCATCAGGTTACCTCAGTCTAAATGCCTACTCTTTTACAGACAAGGGAAATGCAGAAAACAAAAGGATAATATCAGTGCAGAAAGAATTAGAAGGAATATGTCTCCTGCTGTGATTTTACTGACCTGGGTATAAAAATGGAGCACCTGACCACCATTTCTTGACATCCACAAGGTAATATATCAGCAATAAGAGGATGAAGGCAAAGCAGCTTGTGGTTGTCACATATGATATTGACCTACAAACAATTTCGGTAGAAAGAGTAATATTTAGAGAACTATGTGATACAGATCTCAATGTACAAAAAGCAAAACATTCTCTGAGCTAAAATAGTACTTTAACAAAATCATACTAAATGTTCCATCTCTTTGCTTACCATAAGTTCTTGTTTATGGGAATAAACCCTTCTTCTTTAGAACATTTTGTCAGGATAGCAGAAATAATTCCCTGAAATAGAAAGTCAGTAAACTTTATATAACCACTGTAACATGTTTCAGAAATACTAACTTTGCATTGCATTAAAATACATGTCTTTTAAAGAGCTACACAACTATCAGACTTACCATTACTATGCCCCATATGACGAACCGACTCATAATTTGTTTGTGCTGGTCTTTGTAGAACAAGGTAATTTTTCCTGCCTTATAAAAAAAATACAAAACAATAATTAATGCCCATTAATGTAACTACATTTCAAGAGCCAGATATATTTGCTACCAACTACCTGTGCTAAGACAGAGACCATGAATGGGATTTCTATCAGCCAAGTGGCTGAAAGGGCCAGAATGAGGACTCTTTGTAAAGAATGGACACACAAGGGGAAAATACGTAAATGCAACCCAATCAGCAGTAGAAGTGTACCTTTTCTCCCTTTCTTACTATGTTAACACTGAGGAAGGGGACAAGCAACTTTATTAGGTCAACACAATGTAACTTGAGCTCCATCTCCCTCAGCAAGGATTGCATGAAGGAACAACACCAGAGGCAGCCGCAAGAGCTTCTCTACAGCACCCCATCACACCCTGACCTGCCCAGAGCACATGCTCCTTTTCACACACCACTAAGAAATGTGTCCTGATAACTCACTCCTCAGTGTCAGACTTCTGTTCCAAACTCTGCCCCACAGACACTGCAAATCAATTTTTACCCAGTGCTATATGGGGTAACATTCCTTTCCTAGCACAAGAGTTCAGGTTTGGTTCACAGCTGCTGCACAGTCAGAAAAGCCAGCAGTGCATCAAAACTGCATCAAAAAGTGCCATATTTTAAACAGTGGTGAGCTGTGAACTTTTGGTGTTGGTAACACCAATGTGAACCCCTGCACCTCTCTTGTCAGGGAAGGTAAGCACACATCTATGCAAGATGGCTATCGCTCACATCAAGCAGAAAATCAGCAAGGGGGAACAAGTACAACTGCAACCTTTAAAACCTTTACAATGAAGCTGTGAAGTCCGCGTGTCTCAGCCTTGGTCCAACATACAGAGCCAGCCTACCCTCAGCATAAGCCCAGCCTTAAAATGAAGATTCCAGATGGCTGTTTTGCAAGCTTCTTGTGTCCATCCTTATAAAATCTAAAAAGTCTAGGTGTATCTAATGCAAGCTACTGCCATGTTAGGTTCCACTTCTCTGTCACTCACCTCAGGCTAAGTCATCGTGAAAGCATTGCACTGAAAAAGGTTTTGTTAGAACCAGTCTCAGGCTTAAGTAAAGAAACCCAGTTGCCTCCCCACTTCCAAGTTTCCTTCAAATCTTCCCATTACAGCATGCAGGCAGAAAGAAAAAGAGGTACCTGCAGTCCCAAAAATGCCATAACAATGCTATTGATGGTCCCCAGGATCCCTTCTGGATCATACGGCATCGTTGTTTGGTAAGTCACCTTAGAGAGAAAACAGTTGTTACAGGGCACCCAAGCAACCAAACTCCTTTCTCTTAAATTCCCCTGCACGTATCATTCCCAAGCCCCTCCTGACGTACTGCAAACCAAAAACTACTTACACCTGAAGAGGGATGCTGATACATATGCTTTTCTCCAAGAAGCAGACGGTCAATGTAACCAGCTGCTCCTCCAGTGCAGTTGGGATACTTTCCAAAGTCCCCAATGCCCCCAGGACCAATATAGCCCCTAGGACAGAGGCAAAGAGGTTGTAGCACAAAGTGTTGGTACACTCCAGCTGCACAGCAGCTGGCCCACTGACCCAGTACACTAAATGCTTGATGTTTTCCTGGGCTAGAGGCAGACATTGATGGCATTGCAGTGATCATATATTGCTGTACACAGACCTCAGGGAGATTTTAATCCTCTTCTTTAAATAGAAAGGAAGAATGACATCACCTGTATAACACGTAGTACTTTAGTACCAAAGTAAAGAAAGTTTTTTCACATGATGGATGCTTCCTTTAACCCTGCTGACCTAAAAGCTCTTCCCTTCATTCTTTCCCTATGGCTAATAAAGTGTACCTTCTGCTCAGGAGAAGAGAAACAACCTGATACCCCACAGAAAGTTGTCTTACCTGGGACAATCTGGCACTGGTAACAAGAAGGTCAGGCAGAGCCAAATTGCTTCTAACACCAGAATGAAAATCCACTGTGGCCAGTAGGGGAGAATATCCTGCAGAGCAGGAAATCGTCCTTCCTGCATGAGATGGAGGGAGGGAGTGTTAGCTGGCAAGTAAAAACCATGCCCTTGGGGACAACCTGTACTTCCTGGCAGGCAGTCTTGTATCCCCAGATACAGGAGGGAGATGGTGTCATTACAAAACTGGGTTCTACCAATAGACCTTTCATTTTCACAAGCAATTTCCAGACACTTAGTTACTTGGGGCAGGGGGCGGAGAAACAAACCGAAACAAAAGCCCTTAATGTTTTTTCACTTGGAAAACATCAAAAGGAATTTTGATTCATGAGTAGAACAAAAGCCTTTTGGGAAAACAGGCTCTAGAAAGGCTGAAAAACAGTATTACTTTGGCCTGCTGTGAAAAAACCTTGCCAAAATTAACTGGACAAAATGCAGACTACAGAATTCAGCATAGAGATGCTTGTCCCTGGGCTTCCTTGGCAGTGGAAAAGTCATCATAAGTGTCTTGGAATGCCTCTTTCTGAGCACTGTCTGAATGGATTGGTGAAATCCTTAAATACAGTAAAGCTACATATGACAAAATGCAGACTGGGACACTGAAGGGTGCATATACTCCAACATTTCTGCCAGCTCACACTGCACTACACATCAAGTGAGATGTTACATGTTTTCTCATCATTTCTCATGTGTTCTTTATGCCCAAGCAAGAACAAAGACTCCCAAACCCTGCTCCAGTATCAGTTCAGTTGTCATCTCCCCACATAACTCACCCAGGTCCCACTATCAGCTCTTGTAAACAGGAGTTCAAGAGCAGCAACCACCAGGTATGTGAATCCCAGCCTCTGGAGCACCCCTGGAATACGCAGATTATCCCAGGACACTGGAAGACATGCAAGCAGTGTGAAAGAGGAGCAGACACAGGCTCTGTTGTAAATACAAAAGTAACCCTTCTCCAGGGAGAGCTGGGATCCACTGCTGCACCTGTGGGTACAAGGGACACATCCACTCTGCCATCCCAGTTTTCTGTACATCATAATCCTGGGAAAGTCACTAAGACAATCAACAGTGGTTGGCACAAGAGTCTAACAGAGAGAATTGCATCAGTGCAGAACTGAACAGCACTTCACAAGATACCATCAAACTGTTGACATGGTTTTTGCAACAGCCCAGCCAAGGAGGCAGGAACAAGTTACAGAAATGCAAGGGGGAGAGCAAGTTCCACTCACAAGGTCCAAGGCAGTAATTGGGATTCACAACTATGATTCCCAGCAGGATTAGCACAAAAGTCCTCCAGAGGATTTTTCTAAGCACTTTCCACTTGGAACTTCCCCACCTCAGCATGGAGCCCAGTGCCAATGCTATTGATGTCCCCATGATGAACACAAACCTGGAGAACAGAGCAGATGGGAAATGGAGCTGACAGATGTCTTGTAACACGTCTGTGTAACAGCAAACACTAACGCTGACAGAGCAGCCTGCATTGGCCCAACAGAAATGCATGCACTAAGTGAAACTGGGCGATTTTATTTCCTCTGATTGCTAGGAATTCCCAGGCTACTGAGCTTGCACTGTGGGATGCTTCTACCTTTTTCAGTGGTCAGTTGAGGTAGGGTTGTAATTGCAGTCTGTTCTTTTTCCAGCAATTCATATGCTACCAAAAAATTCCATTACCCAAAATTAAATTAGCATCTTCAGAGCAGTAAAACACCAGCTTCGAATCTATGATTCGAATTCAGAACTGACCCACTCCTCCCCTCCAGATTAGGTTCACAGTCCACGTCCAGCTTCCTCCTCCAAGAAAAACCACATCCGGCATAGAGAAGCATGTTAGAGGCAGATGGGATAACTGCCTCCCCATAAAACCACTCTCCAGTTATAGAAATATTAGCTTAATCCAAAATTTACTTGGCTATTTTATCTATGGATACACACCAACCCAGCTTTGAATCTTGCCAGATTGGCAGCTTTTAATACAGTGGCATGGCATTGAGCTTCTCAGGGATCCTGCATTTCCTGGCAGGGTAGCCCTGGGCCTTGTGTGTCAGAAGAAGGAGGATGTGGGGCACCAAAACCACTTAGCTCTTCTACTGGTTCATAAGGATTTTGTTGTTATTTGTAGGGGCAGATTCCTATTAACTGTTTAACACAAATTCATCCCTCCAAATACATTTCCACATGGAAGCAAGGTGCACACAAATGTTCCCCTTTCAACCCTTAATATAAAGACTCAGTTGATACAAGAACTATTCCTCAGGAAAACTTACCATGGAAATACCAGATCTGCCACTGTTAATCCTACAGAGAAATACAAGGGAGCACATTATTTACCTTGAACCATCCTTAAATTTAACAATATTATTGTTGATTTTCTAGAGGAATTGCAGGCTGCTAGCAATTATTCATGTCTCAAACTTTAAAACATGTTATAAACAAAACTTACGAAGAGGTAATCATCTTGCCTCACTGCATTTACCACCCTTAAAGAATAGGGTCAGAACTGATTGCTGTGCTTTGGGAAAGATTTCAGGGATGGGATCCTTGCTATTCTCCACTAGGGCATTACAGTGCTTGATGTCATCTGCATCAGCTTACCAATCAAGGCACTATGTTTTTACAGCACTGAGCAATATCAGCTTGACTGTGGTCATTAAACAACACAGAAAAGTTAAAGATATGAACCTGTATCACAAATGAAAAGGTTACACACAGACTGTGATGTGAAACCATCCTGTCACTGTGTGACAAGGAGGACCATAAACTGCTTTGCCCATTAACCTAACAGGCACATTCCTGCTGAGGCAAACCCGCACAGCATCCCAGCCTTCGGCTGAGCGACAGCTCACTGCAGCAGCTGCAACACCAACCATTTCTAGACACTGCTGCAGTTAAAACCCAGAGTAAGTGTCTCAATTGTACTTTACCATTCCAACTCTCATGTTTGAAGAACCAGTATTTTCCTCCTCCATAGTTAACAAACACCATAATTACAAGAGAGAGCCTAAAAAGACAACAAAACCACAAAGTATCACATGTCAATGAAATGCATATATATGAACACGAAGTTAATGATTACTACTCCCACTAATGCATTTCTAACTCTGAGATCTGATTTATTTTATTTTTAAAGCAAGATTTCCAAGGCTTCCAGCTTTACCAACCAGGAAGCCGTGTTTCAAAAATCATGGGTGGTGGTGAACCAAAGGAAGCTCCTTTGCATAGCATTTTCACACTGAACATGTTATTCTGTACCACCCTCTGCCACAACTTTAATGTTTCCTCAAATTAGATCAATTACAAAGTGTTTTGGAAAACCTGAGAATTAAAATCTTGCTTAATTTCCACGTAAAACAGACCACCTTGAACTGTCCATCTGCTGTATATTGCCATGCACTGGAAAAGTCTCATCCCCCTTGGAAGAACTGCTATTGAGCAAGCTCTTATGCTCACCCCCGGAAGGTGTCAAGGGAATGCAGCCGCCGCCGAGAGGCTGTGCTCCATGGATGCGGGGTAGGATCACAGTTAATGGAGTCTGTTGTGTTCGGGGATCCGAGCTCCTTTGGGAACAAACCAGACACACGAAGAGCAAGTCAGCAGCTGCACCAGCTGACTAGGGAACAAAGGATAGTAAACTGCAAACTTTCACAGACACTCTGTCTTTATTCTCTCTGTCTTCATTTTGTCTACTTCTAACCTCTTCCTGGCTTCACCACATTGCAATAATGTTTGCAGATGCTCCAGACTCTACCTTTGACCAGGTAGAAACAACAATGCAGTGAAATGAGCCTGTGCTTGAGACTCATCAGAGCTGGTCCCCTCCAAATCAGCCAGAGGCTTGCCAACACTGAGTACTGCTTTACAACAGAGCTGAGCAGATCCAGTTGCCAACTCTCAGACAGGACCTGCTCCAACCCATCAGTACTTGTCTAACACCACAGAGAGACTGTTTCGAGAGCTAAACCAGTGAAAAATGAATCATTTTAAACACAGGAGTGGTTTCTTTGCAACTGAGTTCCCTAAACCACTTTGATCAGACCCAGTAACAGCACAAAGAAGGAGACACCTCTATATCCCAGTGATAGAGATGAACTGCAAGAATTGCTGTAGAGCTCTGCTTCCAAGTCTTTTGATTCTAGATGGGTTTGGACCTCTTAGATATGAAGCCCAGACTGTGATGAACTATCTACATTCTAGTACAAAATGAGGATCACACAGAAATGCCAGTTCTAGGGGTGCCTGAGAAATTCTGGCTTAATTTTTTTGCTAAAATTCCTGCTGTGCTGGAAGCAGACATGAAGGCTGTGATTTCCCTTACACTGACTATGTTACAAGGGGACAGTATTTTCACCAACAGATTTGCTTCAAGGGAACTAAAGAGGGCACAAAGGTGTATGTTCAAAACTTTCAAGAGCTCTACAGGAATAGAGCTGTAGGGAATCCACTACGCTTGCATGGAAACCCAGTCTAGCACTCTCCATTGACATAAAATTGCCTATCTGACATCAATACAAGATTTGCTAAGGAAAAGATGACACACAAGGGGAAGGTGATTAGTAATAAACAAGTCCCCAGATGTCCAGATAGTGTGTGTTTCTCAGAGATGAAAACACTAAAGAATGCAAACTAAAGATACTGTGGTCACTCACGGAGTTAATCATACGATCAGTTGCTCTGGGATTCAGTTTCTTGTAAACCCAGTTTCTGACTGGATCAATTCTGAAAATGAGTAACAGTTTAAAACACAAAACAAAGCCAAAAGTACTTTATAGTTAATTTCACCTTAATTAAAACTATTTAGCAGCATAAATCAGACGTTTGGACAGTTCCTGTTTTTACAGCTCACAGGTAATACTGAGATTCAGCCAGTACCTAGGATCTCAGTTAAATCCAGCTGTGTAAATACACTGACACAAGCTCATGTTTGGGGGTTTTATTCTCAGGTCGCTTACAGGCAAGGATGACCCACGCCATTCAGCACACAGGGTAGAAGGTTGCATTTGTTACATGCACTTTGGTCCCACTGCCTTGGATTACTGATCCAGAGCTAGACAAGGAACAAGGGACACGAGGGTGTGGCAGGGCATGTGAGAGCTTCCAGTGAACATCAGCTGCTCTGCACACAAAGTAACAAGGCTGCAAGATATCCCTCAAGTGAAATCGCATCACTCTGCATTTCTTGCCACATGTGCCACAACTTGCACATGGCACCTGATAACAGGATCTGATCTGCAAGCAGGGCTACAAGTGGGACTCCAAAGCATTACCCCACTGTGATACATGGTTTTAAACTGGCATGAGCAAGGAGGAAGTACTGTTCACTTACTTCATTAGAAGGCGCCCAGCAATCAGGATAGCAAGGATCCCCATGTAAACCAGGAAAGCAAAGAGAATAGCTACATGAAAAGAGAAGAACACAACTCTATATATAAATGGTCTAACAAAACCATTGAGTGACCTGGGCTTGGCCAAGCGTGACACAAACACAACACAAAGCCCAACTCACCATCGTATCACCTTCTCCATGCAATATACATCCCCAGGGGAAAACAAAAACCCACAGCAAAACCCTCAAACTACCCAGCACAAAAGCAGGCTAGTTTCAAAGTGCAGCTCAGTGACTCCACATCTCGGCATAAAAAAAACAAAATAAGACTGCACTGCATCACAAGACACTAGTGAGAGAAGAGTTGATGTGCTGTGATATGTTCTGAAGAAGAAAGTAGAGATTTAAAAACAGCCTCAACATGAAGAAGATAGGGGAAAGGGCAATACACCAAGTTAGCAAGTATGGGGAATTTTTCTTTACAGTTAGGAAACTGGAAGGACTGAAGAGTAATATAATGTAAAGGAAAAGAATGGAAGAGACATAGACAAGAGTTTGAAACAGTCCTGGAAAAGAGATGAACAAAAAAAGAAAAATGTCAGGTTTAAAATTAAAAGTGCAACAACAAAAATCCAAACACTGCATGAATTCTTTCCCATTTTGTGAGAGAAGTAAGATAGAGAGAAGATGAGGGAGGATTCTGTGTATATACATAAACATGCAGGGAAACAGGAAGTAATATCTCCCTCCAGACACATACCCATTGATTTTTCTGTATTAATGCCTGCTGCAAAAAGGTTGTGGGCAGACAGTATATCACGTGAAAGAGGCCTGATCCCAGTCAGGGCCTCAAGACGGGTGTATAAAACATAAGGAAGCAAGATGTTGAGAAAGAAGAGGAGCAAGCCCATGACATCTCTTCAGCACAGCATGAGTGGCTGCACAAGGCTCTTAGGAAGCTGGTTCTGCTGGGAGACATGCAAGTTGTAGAATGAAAAGGAAAAACAGAGCACTACATACGGAGGTAACTGTTGATAGGGCCTTCATTGATGATTAGGTCACAAGAAACATTTTGGGTGCTTGTACTTAGGGTCTTTACCACAAGGGAATAATTGCCAAACTCTCCAAAATGATACTGAATCCTGCAAATGATAAAGGAAACAAAACTTGGTGAGCCAGCACCAGTACATGCGGGTACCACCGCAGCACATAAGGGGGCTGTAAGCCTGAATACTTTAGGAAAGGCAAGCCAAAAACTTGGACCAACACTGTGATCTAGCATGGAACTTGCCTTTTCAAGCATTACCCTCCCCAGCCCAACATCAATTCTTTGCCACACATGCACTGCCATCATTTGTCTTCTTGAACTAGACTTCCTGCAAGAGAAACCAGGTGCTTGCACATGCTGCCTCAATGAACACCGTTTTGGCTCCTGCTTGCACCTAGATCCTTTCAGCACAATTCCAAAGTACACCACTGTTATAGTAGTGGGGTGAAGACTGAGCTCTAGGTCTAAACAGTTGGGAAAAAGGAAGCGATGAGCAGGCAAAAAAGAGGCACATGGCTCCAAGGGAAAAAAACAAACCAACAAACCAAACCAACACAAATACAGGATAGAGTTATCCATGTATTCCCTGGGACTGGGCCACGTACTTGCAGAGATCTCTGTCACCCACAGAGCTGTTGAGCAGCAAGGTGAGTGGATGCTGGGTATCAACCATTACCGACGCCGTGCCTGGTTTTCTCAGGCTCTCGTTGCTTGGTGGGACAAACGCCAGGAACTGATACAAGCACTGTGGAAGAAGAGGGCGAAGGGAGCTTATTAGTGCCACAGGAGAGTGAAAGGGCGTTCTGCCTTGCATGGTGGCAAAGACAGGGGAAGATGCCACGGAGCTGGAGCAGCTCCTGCTGTGGGAATTCCCTGCGTGCTGCTCGAAGGTAAAACCGAAGCGAAGCGACCTGACGAAGCCTCAGGGAGACGCCGGAGAAGCCGAGCAG